>CAWUFW010004324.1:1200000-1572319 GCA_963921515.1 Calotriton arnoldi | reverse complement strand
GTAGCCTTCCGTTCCAGTTGTATTGTGCTCCTACGACACGCTTCTCCCGGTGATGCGACGGGCGTCTGATGCGACGGCGACACTCTCCTCCCGGTGATACGAGGCGCTTCGGCGATGCGACAGCGGCGACACCCTTCTTCAGTGATGCGCTTGACGCGGCTGCGGCGTGACTCACGCTTCCGATGATGCGGCGGCGTCTGATCGACAAGCGACACTTTTCCCGGCGATGCGGGCGCTTCTGCGGCGGCGGCGGCAACGGCGACACCTTCTTCAGTGATGCGACAACAGCAGCTGCGGCGGCGTCAAGCATAGCCGTGAGTCGCGCTTCCAGCTCCTTAGACACATGATCCCTCAGAAGGCCCAACACAACAGCAGGCACTTTGAAAAGAGCATCTTGGGAGCTGGTGGGTGAAGTCTGTTGTCCCTGAGACTTCAGCAGGAGGCAAGCTCTATCTCAAGCCCTTGGAGATCCTTTAAGTTGAATTGAAAGTAGCACAAAGTCCTTTCTCCTTTCTTTGGCAGTCAGGTAACCACTGCAAAGCCAATCCCCCAAACAACACTCAGCTTAGGGATGATCTCCTCCTCAGTTTCTCTGGTTCACTCTCCTCAGCAAAGGTTCTTCTTGTTTCCCAAAGTGATCTAAAAGTTCTGGGGTTTGGGTCCCTCCTTTATACTCATTTTCCCTTTGTTCTCTGAAGGCAGAGAGGCCTTTACCTAGTCCAAACCCAGTTCTGGTCAGTCCTGGAGCACTTTGTTGACAAGACTCCTTCTTTCCTTTCACCGTGTAGGCCAGGGACATCAGGCACCACAGGAGGTGGAGCCAGCATTGTGGAGGGAAGGCACAGCCCTATTCAGGTCCCAGGTGCAACTCCTCCCACCCATCTACATGCAGATCTCTCTATTCAGCCACGTGCTGACTCACCCTATCTCCTGGAATCCCCAGCCCCTGTCACTCAAACTCCAGACAAGGAATACACAACCTAGCAGAGGCAGGCTTGGATAGTTAGGCAAGAAAATACCTACTTTCTAAAAGTGGTATTTTTCAAACCTGAAGATATTGGAAACCAACTTCACTAAAAGATGTATTTTATCATTACAGGTTCTAAAACATGCAAATTCGTTTTCTACCATGTTCCCTGGGTCAGTTAGGATTATAAGATGTTATAATCAAGGCTGCCCATTCACAACCTATGGGAGACAGGTAGCCTTACAATGGTGAAAAACAGAAACTGGCTGTAATTCACTATTAGAACATGCCACACACACCAGGGCATGTCCTGCCACACATACAATGCACCCTGCCCTAGGAGCTCACCTTAGGGGTGACTAATATGCAGGAAAGGAAGGTTTGGGGACTGGTAAGTGGGTGCACTTACCAATCGACATGGCAGTACCAGACTTTGGGCTCTGTGTGCTTGAGCCTGAGACACACTTTACAAGCTGCTCCTGTGGGTGGCACAACCAGTGCTGCAAACCTGCCTCAATCGTATCATGGATTCACGTAGGCGAAGTAGAAACTGTATTACCTAGTGGATTGGAAGGATACCCTCCTGAGGGCGAACATGGGAACCTGACGCTTTTGTCTATGCACTATTGGTGTGGGTTCACGCTTGTAACTACAGCCTCGCCCTGTTAAAAGAGCCTTAAGGGGAGGTAATGTTACCACTTTTCCATTTCTCATGTTTGACTCCTGCTATCATCTGTCTTTGCTTTTTCCTTTCCTGTCCACCGGCATTGGTCAAAGCACGTCAGGTGGTAAGGGGAGAGTGGCTATATAAACCTCCCCTACCTGACAAGGTGGTTGGCTTCACTGTTCAACAGTAGCCACGAGAGGATGCAGGTGCGTGCCTCTCCCCTTCCCGGCTATCTCAGAATCATTCCGGAGAAGGACGCAGGAGGCGTGCCTCTCTTCCTATTCAGAGTGTTCCTCTCCAGCGCGATAGGAGCCGCGAGTGTTATCTCGGCAGGAACCGCGGGATTTTCCTTTATCGGCAGGAGCCGCAGTGTTCTTGCCTTGGGAGCTGCGTACATCCTCTTGTAAGCAGCAGGAGCCGCTAAACTTTTCCCGGTGCGGGCGGAAATACAAACAACAGCGTCCTATAAACAGCCGGAGCCGCCTAACATTTCCCAGTGCGGCAGAAGCCATGGCTCAACGTCTAAACGGCCGGGCCGCCTTTATCTTTTCCCGAACGCGGTGAAGCCGCAGGTCAACTATAATCGCGGCAGGAGCCGTGAACTGACACCATGGCAGACCCGCCCTCCCACTTTTCTTTACCAGCGGCAGGGCCGCTAGAACTATCCTTAATGCGGCCTTGGAAGCCGCTAATCCCAATTTCCGCCCGGCAGGAGCCGCCTAAACTTTTCGTTAACACAGCAGGGCCACTAGTGTTTCCTGACCCCAACAGCGAATTCCATCGACGGTCATCTCCTTTCACTGGGCGCACGGCAGAGGCAGCAACACCGCCTCCAACGCGAATAAGGATATTCTTTTGCTTCTGTTCCCGAGGGCTGGAAAGAATCTTAGGAGTTGCAGCGCTTTGTTCCGCATAACTATCTGATTTGGAGTACTTTTCCTTTTCCAAAATCCTGCCATCCCTCCTCGCAGTTCCCATCAAGAATACTTAGAGCCTCTGGACCGATTTCCTCTCTGCTCCACTGGATTGTGTTAAACGTTGCCATGCTATGTCAGCCATGGTGAGTGTGTTCCTTTCTTCTTCCTTTTGGAGTGTATGCTCCACGCACCTCTTTGGTTCTCACCTTTAAAGTCCGTCTGTCTTTTCTGTCTTGCAGACCTAGGACAGTTCTTGCTTACCTTCTCTGGGACCACCCTACAGGCTGTCTGTGTCCTTCTACCTGATCACACCGTGATCAAACTTCCACGTCTGTTATCTTCCTTCATTCCCAGCCCACAGGGTAGTGTGTTTATCTTCCCTTTCCCCTTGGGACCAATCGCTTCCCATACTGTAGTAGTTAGTGTGGAGGATTTGGTCCAGAGGTGAGAGGAGTGGCTCTCTTCGTTCCTGCGGTTCCTGGTGTTCAGGTGAGTGGGGGATTTGTGACATTCAGGACGCAACGGTGCCGGGAGCAAACACCGTCGCATTATGATACTTTCGGGAAAGAGAGCGCCCTTTCCTATAGATTGTTGATCACGCTCATATCTTTGCATAACTTCAACGCACAGCGCTCTTTGGTCTTGCACCTCTGAGAAATAGTGCAAGTCTAAATCGACCAGATGGTGCCCATCTCTTTTCAAAGCTCAGCAAATGGGCATTGGGTCTTGGGACATTTTCTAGCACGAGGCCGTGCTGCTAGGAGATCTTCGTAGAAACCAGTCATGTGGGAGGTTTTCAACAGTTTTATTTTCTTACGGTGGTAGACCCTTCATACTGGCTGCATGCGTCTTTGTGAAGCGCTCCTGCTACCAGAAATTATCACAGGCAGAAGCCATGCCATTAGCTTGGTGCCAGCTGCGGAGCCATGAGCGTCAAGGAAATGAAAGGTGGGCTGACTAGAGGCTTCCTTGCCGCTGCTAACGAGAGCTTTCATGGTCACACAGTCCACCTGGTATTCGGCCCAGGGTGATGTCACCGCCCGCGTGTCAGTGGACACTCCACTCCAAACCGGTCTCCCACAGCTCCTTGCCCGACCTGTCGAGATCATTAGTGAACATGAGTGATCACGGGGGGCGGAGTGAGGTGCAGCGCCTCAGATGTCGTCAAGGCAGTCGCGGTACCTTTCACTTTTTCTTGAAAATGGGATACAAGTTATGCCAAGAATCCCTCTAGGATCTAGTGAACCCCATTACCTTAGAATGAGAGAATATGGGACCCCGTCCTGGTCTCGAGTTGGACACCCCGCGAGGGATGTTAGACCACTGCGAGCTGGAGCGTCTGCATGCAGGAACCTCAGCGTCTCTGGTCAGTGTGTCAGCCGGGACGTCACGGTCTCCTCTATCTTCCTAAGCAAGATTTGCTGTATATATACCCATAGGTCTCCCCAGGGGTCCTGCCTTGCTGTGTTTCTGTGTCGGCCTAAAGGATGACGTTGGGCCCGAACTTTATACAGAGATATTATACAGGAGATGGTAATCCTACTGTTAGTCCTGCTGTGCTTCCAAGATGCCTCATGCATAATGTATGAGAATCCAACCAGGGAAAAACCCAGCTTCTGAATGCAGTAACATATCTAGGTAAAAGGTTAGTGCCTAAGAACCGTTATGTATGTAATGTAGGGAAGAATATAGGTGAAAGGTTGCAATGTTACCTGTGCCTGTATAGGGTACCTATATGGAATATAACACCCACTCCTCTTCCGACTGGACGACATATGTAACCTTTTTCTGTACTACTAGCATAACTAGATAGCAGTACGCGCAAAGTTTATAAAAACATCTCTTTAGCTAAAAATGTTAAAAAACTTCAAAAAAATGTCTAAAAAACTTTCAAAATGTAAAAAGAAAATTTTTCTACCTCTAAAAGTGTCCGTGATTATAGTCTGAAGCACTATAAGCATTAAAAAGCCATGTATGCCCAAAAAATGAATGGAATGTCAATTTTTGTTTTTGAGTTCCAAATTTGAGCTTATTTAAAAAAGGGCAAATTTCTTCCCAGCACACGACGAGCCAAATGAGTCAAATGTTTATGTGTCCTGGCTGGTAGACGCAACATTTCCGTTGCTTGCTTCCGCCGTAGACGGCCCCTGTAACACCTCGCAGAGTATGTCAATTGAGCACAGATGATGTTCCACGCTGTCCGCAGCCGGTGCTGGGGCAGCCTGTGCACCGTCCAAAGCCTGGGTGTCAGTGGAGGCACCGGTGTTCATACCAACAGGTGCAGTTACTACCTGCGGTGGCTCAAGGAATGCCGCCATCAACATTGGAATACGCTGATGACACTGCAGAACATGGGCCGTTATTGGGTCCAGTAACGCATTCACGTCCGGTTGCGCACATGATGGGAGTGTCAAACACAGGTCTAACACGCATTCTTCTCCGCAAAACAGGCATCGGAGGACAGGTAAGATGCAGTCCATCCAGACTGATCGGAATGACAAGAACCAAGATGCACTTAGTTCTCTTAGGCGAGGCGTGCCTAGATGTTGTACCATGCGGTCACGGTATTTACGTTCTAGGAGTGCTTTTTCCATCTCCTTGGTGACTGGGACGTCCATTGCGTAGCAAATATAAAACAATCAGGATACCTGCTGCTAGGAACAGGATGAGCGGAAGTCCTCCAAAGATGCTTCCAAATACGGAGTGTATGAAGTTTGAGATAACTCCAAGTACCGTCTGAAAGGTGCTCAGAAGTCCAGAACCTATGGTCTTAAATAGGTGGACAATGCCTGTCGTATCAGACATGTTAAAGATACGATTTACCATTTCTGCAAAATGGAAAGGGCAGTTTGTATGAATGAGCGCCTGTATCTCTGCCGAAGACCTTGCGATCTGGGGATCACAAGTCTCTCGAGCGGAGGTTAAGGGCACAGACTTCTGTAGAAGCAAGGCTTTCATTCTGCTTAGAATATCTCTGTATAAAGTTCAGGCCCAACGTCATCCTTTAGGCCGACACAGTAACACAGCAAGGTAGGACCCCTGAAGAGACCTATGGGTATATATACAGCACATTTTGCTTAGGAAGATAGAGGAGACTGTGACATCCAGGCTGACACACTGACCAGAGACGCTGAGGTTCCTGCATGCAGACGCTCCAGCTCGCAGTGGTCTAACATCCCTCGCGGGGTGTCCAACTCGAGACCTGGACAGGGTCCCATATTCTCTCATTCTAAGGTAATGGGGTTGACTAGATCCTAGAGGGATTCTTGGCATAACACCTACACAGATGCTAGGTACATTTAGGTACATCTAGTTAGGGAGACATCGTAGGAGTCCGCAATTTTTATCATGTGTCTTATGTACTTGTATATATTCATGATTTCTGAAAGATGGTAGAACTATACCATCCCTTTCGTACTCCTAATCATATATCTCTGCTACTGTCTAATGGTTGTTACAGCTCATATATTCTACACTAGAATAACAACTGTTCAATAAATTCTTATTGAAAACGACCAGCCTGTTTATTCTGTGTATCTCTCTGAGACAAACTAAGCACGAGTGACTGAGCGAAAGGTAGTATATTGTTTCCACGATTCTGAGGGATCAGGGTTGTCATGTTCTGAGGTTGCCAGAATCTATTCTCTCCTTGGTAAGAGGAGATTATAGTGGCACTGTGAGCTAGCTAATACAGATAGGCTAACGTATCCGGTGGGGGTGCACGGAATCAGTCTGCCACCAGTCCCACAGTTTGTTATCCAAACGCGCAGATCCTGTATAGGTTATATAGGAACTACACGACAACACCCTATATTTTATTTGGTGTGTATTTATATATATATTACTTTGTGGAACTGTATATATATATATATATATATCTACTGGCGGTCGCCAGTAGATAGTTATAGTTCGGACCTATTATCCATAGGAAATCTGTAACATTCTATTCCCAATAACTTTGGCGTCGTTTGACGAATCATCGCGAAATTTTCAAAACTAGTTTGGCGCTCCGGTCCGCTCCTGTCTTGAAAGTTTTGGGGTGATTCATCAAGCAGGGGCCGAGAAAAAAGGGGGTCCCAAAACGTGTTTTCTCCATGTTAATTCCCATAGGAAATTTTAGCCACGGCTACAGCCCGAACTGCTGAACGGAATTACACCAAATTTGGCAAAAAGGTAGCGCTTGGTTCAGAAAGCGACCTTTTTTAAATGGTGTAAATCCGTTCAGTAGTTGCGGAGAAATTCAAAAAATAAGAGTGAAAAAATCAATTTCCCATAGGAAATTTTATGCAAGGCTACAGCAAAAACTGCTGAACGGAATTACACCAAATTTGGCAAAAAGGTAGTGCTTGGTTCAGAAAGCACCCTTTTTAAAAATGGTGTAAATCCGTTCAGTAGTTGCTGAGAAAATCCAAAATAAAAGTTTCAATATCTATGGCCGCGGTGGATCCGCGCACCCTCCCGACCACGAGCTGCATGCTAATTGGCTGTCAACACTCCAAACCAGGAAGTGTTGGCAGCCATCTTATTCCTCGGTAGAACCGAGGAACAAGAAAGCAGTAAAACAAGTGCGCAAAACGCAAAAAGGAGGCAGGGTAGAAACACCCTGACCCCTAGGTCTGCTCAGGGGTCCCACAAGGACCCCTGGGCAGAAAAGCATTTTTTTTTTTAAATCGGCGGGATGCGCTTAGGGTGCGCGGATCCGCCGATTAAAAAAAAACCCACAAGAAACAAGTGCGCAAAAAGCACAAAGGGGGCAGGGTAGAAACACCCTGACCCCTAGGTCTGCTCAGGGGTCCCACAAGGACCCCTGGGCAGAAAAAAGCATTTATTTTTTAAAAATCGGCGGGATGCGCTTAGGGTGCGCGGATCCGCCGATTAAAAAAAACCCACAAGAAACAAGTGCGCAAAAGCACAAAGGGGGCAGGGTAGAAACACCCTGACCCCTAGGTCTGCTCAGGGGGTCCCACAAGGACCCCCTGGGCAGAAAAAAGCAACAAAAAAAAAAAAAGACCAGCATCGTGCCGAGGCCCCGCCCCCCCCTGCAGCAGTCTGCAAACGCGCCCCCTGGCGCGTTTTAAGAAGGGGAAGTAATTCCCCTTGAATACTGGGGGTCCCTGGGGGCCAACTAGCCCACCAGGAACCTCCGGTATGCGACAGGGGGCTGCGTTGCAGAGAGGTGTACAGAGGCCATGCCCCTTTTTACACCTCTCTGCAACGCAGCTCTGTGGCGCTTTTTGGAGGTACATGGTGGGCTAGTTGGACTCCAGGGACCCTCAGTATTCAAGGGGACTTAATCCCCCAACTTAAAACGCGCCACGGGCGCGTTTGCACAGTGGTGAAGGGAGGGGCGTGGCTTCAGGTGACATGTGTGCAAACAGGCCCCGTGGCGCGTTTTAAGATGGGGAATTAAATCCTCTTCAATCCTGAGGGTCCCTGGGGGCCAACTAGCCCACCAGGTACCTCCAGTAAGCGCCACGGAGCTGCGTTGCAGAGTGTTGTAAAAGGGGCGTGGCCTCTGAACACCTCTCTGCAACGCAGCTCTCTGGCACATACTGGAGGTATCTGGTGGGCCAGTTGGCCCCTAGGGACCCTCGGGATTGAGGAGGAATTAATTCTCCAACTTAAAACGCGCCACAGGGCGTGTTTGCAGACATGTCACTTCAGGCCCCACCCCTTCCTTCACCATTGTGCAAATATTCCTCTAAAATCAGCCGAACTACGAATTCCGATTTACTCACCTGTTATCAGGAGAGACCTCAGTGCTGCATCTTTGAGCCCAGTACTGATCCTGAAAAGTAATTTTAACCGTACTTACCAGTAACTTGAATTTCCTTCCATAGGCTAACATTGACTGGTTTCACTTGGAAATTCTTCTAAGTGTGGAGTTTTGGAACTTTATAATATTCCTCTAAAATCAGCCGAACTACGAATTCCGATTTACTCACCTGTTATCAGGAGAGACCTCAGTGCTGCATCTTTGAGCCCAATACTGATCCTGAAAAGTAATTTTAACCGTACTTACCAGTAACTTGAATTTCCTTCCATAGGCTAACATTGACTGGTTTCACTTGGAAATTCTTCTGTGTGGAGTTTTGGAACTTTATAATATTCCTCTAAAATCAGCCGAACTACGAATTCCGATTTACTCACCTGTTATCAGGAGAGAACCCAGTGCTGCATCTGTTAGCCCAGCACTGATGCTGAAAAGTAATTCTAACCATACTTACCAGTAACTTGTATTTCCTTCCATTGGAATCCATTGTCTGCTTTTCAGCAGAAAAGTTTCAAAGTGTCGATTTTCACAAACTACAAATATTCCTTAAAAATCGCCTGTATGACTTAAACGCATTCTTTCAACTGTTTACAGGAGATGCACCAGTGCTGGATCCAGGATCCACCACTGAGTAAGAAAAAGTAACGATAACACTACTTACCTGCTAAGTGAATTTCCTCCCATAGGATAACATTGGTGATTCTATGAGAAAAAGTTTCTAAGTGTCAACTTTTAAAATACAATAATATTCCTTAAAAATCACTACTGTAACCAAAACGCTTTTACTCAACTGTTTACAGGAGATGTCCCAGGACTGAATCTAGGATCCAGTCCTGTGGTTAGAAAAAGTAATCCATAAAGTAACTAATTGCATTTAACTAGAAATTCACATTGAGCTCAATGTTGCATTGTGTTTGAAATTGTGTTGCCCATTGCAACAACTGTAACTACTGTACTTAAAAGTCTATTCCTATTTGCAAAGTATTTAAACTAAAGTAATTCATTCTGAAAAAGTATATTTTGTAATGTAATGTATAATGTAATTACAATGTAATTTAAAAAATAAAATATGTAAAAGTAAATAGTTTAAAAAAATGTAGTAAATCAGTATCAAAAAAATAAATATAACAATTAATACATTTAAAAATTGTCATTTACAAAACCTTTGAAATTCACTGAAAAAACCATAGGTTTCAGGCACGTTATAGTTAGAAATTAGCATTTAAAAAACCTTACAAATTCACTGAAAAAACCATAGGTTTTAGGGACAGTTATAGTTAGTTGGACATTGCACTCGTACAAAACCCGTGAAATTCCCCGTTATAGTTAGTTCAGCTAACTATAACTCGCGCCCACAATGCACTGCTGATGATGTCACATATTACATCACTCATGACATGGTCAGTGACATCACTGATGACATCACTGATGACATCACTGATGACATCATCCACGTGATAATCTGATGCACCTCCTCACACCCTAATATAACCTTTGATACACTCACTCTAAATTACAGACTGCCATTCGCAAAACCATAGACACTCCAACACCAATAACTACATACCCACTCACTGATTCTTAGGTCTACACACACATCCACTCACTCACCCGTACAGTCACTCATACTTATGGTCACTCAGTACAGGACTATCATATGCACTCATACTCCTATATAGACACTCAAACACCGCCACTCATCCATAGAGTTACTCACACACCTAGTCAGTCATGCAAATAATTAAACACACTGCCATTTACTCACCTATACAGTTATACACACACCAGCTCACTTACTCATACAAATACTAGCACATTCTTACGCTCTTATACAATCACTGATACAAGCACACACTCATCCATACAGTCACTCTCACAATCACACACTCTACGCTTATAGCTATTTATATACTCCAACACACATATATACTGCCTTCCACATATGTAGTTACTCACACATGTACCACTGGGACATACATTCACTCACTAACACACTCTTACACACACTTACCCACCCATACAGTCTATCACAGATGCACTCTTGAAACCATCCACCCAGTGAATCACCCACTCACACATCTATGCACAGAGTCGCACACACCCCACCCACACAAACACTCAGGCACCCATACAGATACTCAGACAACCAATCAATAACTCATATAGACACTCATGTAGCTATTCACAAACCCATGCAGCCACTTACACAGCAATAGACAGACGGATACAGACATTCACCCAGTTTAGTCACTAACCCATGCATTCAGTAAGATACGTTTAATCACTCACTTATAGAGTTAGTCACGCACCTACTAAATCATCCATACAGACACTTATACACCCACTCATTCTTCAATACGCCTTTCCCTATGTATATTAAAAATATTTAAACTTTACAGAAACACACAGTCACTGGATGATGTCATCAGTGATGTCATTTGAGATGTCATCAGTGATGTCACTGACTATGTCATGAGTGATGTAATATGTGACGTCATCAGCAGTGCATTGCGGGGGCGCGAGTTATAGTTAGCTGAACTAACTATAACGGGGGAATTTCACGGGTTTTGTACGAGTGCAATGTCCAACTAACTATAACTGTCCCTAAAACCTATGGTTTTTTCAGTGAATTTGTAAGGTTTTTTAAATGCTAATTTCTAACTATAACGTGCCAGAAACCTATGGTTTTTTCAGTGAATATATATATATATATATATATATATATATATATATATATATATATATATACAGTGGCGGTGCGTCCATTGGGGGCGTTGGGGCGTTGCCCCACTAATGCCACGGCCCCATCGTTCTACTTCTGACGCTAATTGCAGCAATCTTGCAATTATCGTCAGAAGTAGTACACGGACGGACGCTGAAGGGGTGGGGCTGCGGCACCACTCTCCGGGTTGAGTGACAGAGGACAGCGCAATAGTGCGCATGTTCGTTTTTGGGCTGATCATTTTTACGATCAGCCTGAACATGTGCACTAGCCTTCCCCTTAAGAGACCGAGGGTTGCTTCATGCGCAGCCCCCGGTCTCCTAACGGGCAGGGAGTATCCCTGCCCTCAGCCAATCCTGGCGCTGCTGGAGCAGCGCCTGGATTGGCTGAGAGCCAGGGGTTGCCAGCCACTCACGCAAGACGTTGAGAAGGCGCCATTCCAATGCACCGGACCCCGGCCCAGGAGCAGACAGCAGAGGCGTCGCGGACCCGCCCGGCCAGGTAAGTTGGTTTCTTTTTTTTTTTAACTTTATTATTAAACCCCCCCTCCGGCAATTCCCCCCCCCCGACCATTGCGAGCCGCGACTGGTGATTGCCCCAGGCAGCTTTTCACTAGGTGCTCTGAGTCCTAAGCTGGGAAATCGCGATAGGGGAATGATAATACGATGGATATTGGAATGTAGCATGTCTCAAACTGACTGACAGAGCTTTATTCTCCCACAACCCTCGGGTGCGTGACGGGTGCAGTGTTCCCATTCAATCTCAGGCGTTCGACAATACAGTCTCAAGTATGTAAATATTGTGGCAATAGTGTTGGCGTTTGGGCTAGTTAGTAGAACAGAATATGTATGCTGTATTTCAAGGTTAACGTTTGAGGGGCAGTAATCCCAACGTAGTGGTTTGACGGGAATACAGTTGAAAAATGTTGTACTTCATTTTTAAAAACAAATTTACCACTTCTTGACTCTGCTGTATGCCTAGGACCTCGATCGTTACAGTTTAGCTGCATTTCTAAAGTGTACCATTCTTCCAACACGAAAACAAAAACCCGGGGTGGAGATGAATGTACCCCGGGTTTTTGTTTTCGTGTTGGTATCTGTTTCCGGTAAATTGACCACTTGTGAGGAAGAACTTGTTCAACCTCGCGCTTCTAATCTAGATTGCATGTGAATTTTGGGCATTGGAGCCAGAGGCTAAATGTAATTCATTTTTAATTGTACAATTAATAAGTGGAATTGGAGGCGTATTTGACTGGGCTGCTGTGTGTGCCAGGAAGCTGGATGAATCTCTGTTGAGTCAGCTTCCAAGCACGCCCCTTTCACCGCTGCCTATTACGGGAGGGAGTCTGGTAGTTTGCGCACAGAAGTGACTTTGGAAATGTAGATATCCTATCAAACTTAGAGTCAGAGGCAGAGGGTGTCCCTGGGCGGAGCTCCTAGCAGCATTAGAGCACGCACAAAAATGTGCATTTGTAGGTATTCACTTACTCCTTGCTGGTAGTTTCTCACCATGGAAATGCCTGTAAATGTACTGTTTACTTAAAGTTTGGCACGCGACCCACCAGCCTGCCAAGGCAGCCGAGGAATGTCCTTCCTCCCCTTGCAGAAGACCAACCACCATCCTTAGAGTTAGACTCTAACACTAACCACACTTCATCATGTCTGTAAGTGTGCACGGAGTGCTGTGGGGCACACGCCTGCAGCCAACTAGCTAGCATTTCAAAATCAATGGAGTTGTATTTCAATATCACAGTGAGGCTCAAGCAAATGTCACTTTCGACAGCTGCAGATTTCTGTTTGTAAAGGTGAACACAAAGGAGTTGCTTTACGGATAGGAAGAGGACAATCATATTGCTAAGTGCCCTCCTAGTCTCAACGATATGCTGTGGGAGGTGAATGTGTTTTTTTTACCTGACAGTACCGCTCCAACTGTTTTTCTTGTTTTGGTTGGAGTTGACCTCAGAACGCTGGCACTAAGTGATACGATTAAAGATCTGTATTTCTTTCCACCTGCCCTTATTGCCAGACACTATTACCACGGCGCTATCTAGCGTTATGCAACAGACCAATATAGCTGGCAGTGGGAAATGGAATTGTACTTAACAATACGCAATATTATGCTATAGAATCCATTCAATACAAATCTGCTAGTAGAGCTGCGATGTGTTGTTTGGTTGTAAAACAATACGAAGGTTAAAAAAATTATATATATATATATATTGCTGTGTCTGCCTCTGTGTCAGATGCTGAGACTGTCGGAACACCACATATGGCCTATAGGAAATTGCCTGTCAGTGTCAGAACTAATGTTTGGTCAAAAGCGTCTATCTAGATTGCCTTAGGTGAGGAATCAATCACCTTTAGAACATAAAGACTTGGCTCAGTGAGAAAAAGCAAAGACGTTATGAAAGTGCAGACTGACCAAGAGAAGGAGAGGTCAGTAGCTACCATGAAAATATGAAAGTTAGTGTTGGCCAAACAATGTACGACAAAGCTGTTAACCCCGCCGTTTCAAGTTACTCTAATCAGAGTTAGGCAAGTAAAAGAAACCATGGTCAATCATTTTTTAAAGGTGTACTTTTGTTATGATGTGGGAAGTGTTAGACTCACTCAGTCACTGGACCTGCTCTGTGAAAAGTGTATGCAATGTTCATTTTCTTACAATTTTTCAAACATTAGATTAAATTCCGGATTTGTATTTAGCGAGTGACAGTGTATTTAAAGAAAACACGCACTTCTGTTCATGGATCTTTATTTCCGAATCGCTCGTTGTTTATAGTTAAGGGATTTGAATACCACAATCCGGAAGTGCCCAGATATTTCAGCAGGTTGAAGCAAAAATACCTGTTATTACCAATTCTTTTTCTTCCTGGATGGTTGAATTGTCTTTTCTGCGCTGGGAACGAGGTCTTTCCCGTTTCATGCATGACATAAATGAACTTATGTACCTATTCATATCCTGTCGGCAGCATGCTTAATTTAATTTATTTGAAAACCACTACTAAGAGCTGACAGCAGGCAAGGTGCACCCCAAGAAAGATTATAGGGCGAAGGGGTCAAGAGTAACAAGTAGGGAGCACAGGCATGAAACCCGCCCCGGCAGTAATGAAGCCGAACGTCTGGCAGCATATTCACTTATACGCTAGACCTACTGACTTTGTCAATGCTGAGGCCTAAATACATATCCTGTGTGTACCTATAGATCTGGTAGCTGAGTATGAGGAAGGAGGGCAAAGGGTTGGGTGCAGGAGGGAGAGGCGTCAGCACAGAGAGAGAGGTGCAGATTGGAAGAGATGCGGTAGGGAGAGATGCAGACAGGGAGAGGTGCAGACGGAGAGATGCAGACAGGGAGAGATGTGTACATGGAAAGATGCAGACTGGGAGAGGTGCAGACTGGGAGGTGCAGACTGGGAGGTGCAGACTGGGAGAGGTGCAGACTGGGAGAGGTGCAGATAGGGAGAGGTGCAGACTGGGAGAGATGCATATATGGAGAGAGGTGTACAGGGAAAGGTGCAGACTTGGGAGAGATGCAGACATGGAGAGATGTGTACAGCGAGAGACGCAGACTGGAAGAGAGGCAGCAGGGAGAGATGTCATGTGTACAAGGAGAAATACAGGCTGGGAGAGATGCAGACTAGAAGAGAGGCGGTAAGGAGAGATTTAGGTAAAAGTTTAATAACTTTTCATGCTCTGCTCTTGCAAATTGCTTTTTGTAACAGGAAGTCAGCGTTTTGAGTGCGAGCTAGGCATGAGTCAGGGCCTCTGCTCTCCAGCTCTCTTAATCTTAAATTCCACCTGCTCCTTTACAGCACATGTGAACAGTCAGCCGGTTATTTTGGGGCACCATTTGCCCACTCTTTTTTCAAAATTTTCTCGGGGGAAACCCCCCCCCGTCGGTGGTTCAGGCTCGCTCGCTACGCTCGCTTGCCGCAGTGAAGTACGACAATTGTTTTACGCCCCACCACTTTCAAATGTCACCATCCGCCACTGTATATATATATATATATATATATATATATATATATATTCACTGAAAAAACCATAGGTTTCAGGCACGTTACAGTTAGAAATTTGCATTTAAAAAACCTTAGAAATTCACTGAAAAAACCATAAGGTTTTAGGGACAGTTATAGTTAGTTGGACATTGCACTCGTACAAAACCCGTGAAATTTCCCCGTTATAGTTAGTTCAGGTAACTATAACTCGCGCCCCGCAATGCACTGCTGATGACGTCACATATTACATCACTCATGACATGGTCAGTGACATCACTGATGACATCACTGATGACATCTCAAATGACATCACTGATGACATCATCCAGTGACTGTGTGTTTGTGTAAAGTTTAAATATGTTTAATATATATAGGGAAAGGCGTATTGAAGAATGAGTGGGTGTATAAGTGTCTGAATGGATGATTTAGTAGGTGCGTGACTGAGTCTATAAGTGAGTGATTAAACGTATCTTACTGGATGCATGGGTGAGTGACTAAACTGTGTGAATGTCTGTATCCGTCTGTCTGTTGTTGTGTAAGCAGCTGCATGGGTTTCTGACTAGCTAAATGAGTGTCTATATGGGTTATGGATTGGTTCTCTGAGTATCTGTATGGGTGCCTCAGTGTTTGTGTGGGTGGGGTGAGTGTGACTCTGTGCATAGATGTGTGAGTGGGTGATTCACTGGGTGCATGGTTTCAAGAGTGCGTCTGTGATGGACTGTATGGGTTGGTGAGTGTGTGTATGGGTGTGTTAGTGATTGAATGTATATCTCAGTGGTACATGTGTGAGTAACTACATATGTGAAAGGCAGTATATATGTGTGTTGGAGTATATAAATGGCTATAAGTGAGAGTGTGTGATTGTGAGAGTGGCTATATGGATGAGTGTGTGCTTGCATCAGTGATTGCATAGGAGCGTAAGAATGTGCTAGTATTTTTATGAGTAAGTGAGCTGGTGTGTATAACTGTATAGGTGAGTAAATTGGAGTGTGATTAATTATTTGCATGACTGACTAGGTGTGTGAGTACCTCTATGGATGAGTTGCGTTGTGTGAGTGTTTATATAGGTGTATGAGTGCATATGATAGTCCTGTACTGAGTGACTGTAAGTATGAGTGACTGTACGGGTGAGTGAGTAGATGTGTGTGTGTAGACCTAAGAATCAGTGAGTGGGTATGTACTTATTGGTATTGGAGTGTGTATGGTTTTGAGAATGGCAGTCTGTAATTTAGAGTGGGTGTTTCAAAACTTATATTAGGGTGTGAGAAGATGCATTAAATTCTCACATGGATGATGTCATCAGTGATGTCATCAGTGATGTCATTTGAGATGTCATCAGTGATGTCATCAGTGATGTCACTGACCATGTCATGAGTGATGTAATATGTGACGTCATCAGCAGTGCATTGCGGGGCGCGAGTTATAGTTACCTGAACTAACTATAACGGGGAATTTCACGGGTTTTGTACGAGTGCAATGTCCAACTAACTATAACTGTCCTTAAAACCTTATGGTTTTTTCAGTGAATTTCTAAGGTTTTTTAAATGCAAATTTCTAACTATAACGTGCCTGAAACCTATGGTTTTTTCAGTGAATTTCAAAGGTTTTTTAAATGCTAATTTCTAACTATAACGTGTCTGAAACCTATGGTTTTTTCAGTGAATTTCAAAGGTTTTTTAAATGCTAATTCCTAACTATAACATGTCTGAAACCTACGGTTTTTTCAGTGAATTTCAAAGGTTTTGTAAATGACAATTTTTAAATGTATTAATTGTTATATTTATTTTTTTCATACTGATTTACTACATTTTTAGAAACAATTTTTTTTAACATATTTTATTTTTTAAATTACATTGTAATTACATTATACATTACAAAAAATACTTTCTCAGAATGAATTACTTTAGTTTAAATACTTTGCACATAGGCAATAGACTTTTAAGTACAGTAGTTACAGTTGTTGCAATTGGCAACACATTTTCAAACACAATGCAACATTCAGCTCAATGTGAATTTCTAGTTAAATGCAATTAGTTACTTTATGGATTACTTTTCTAACCACAGGACTGGATCCTAGATTCAGTCCTGGGACATCTCCTGTAAACAGTTGAGTAAAAGCGTTTTGGTTACAGTAGTGATTTTTAAGGAATATTATTGTATTTTAGAAGTTGACACTTTGAAACTTTTTCTCATAGAATCACCAATGTTATCCTATGGAAGGAAATTCACTTAGCAGGTAAAAACTGTTATCGTTACTTTTTCTTACTCAGTGTTGGATCCTGGATCCAGCACTGGTGCATCTCCTGTAAACAGTTGAAAGAATGCGTTTAAGTCATACAGGCGATTTTTAAGGAATATTTGTAGTTTGTGAAAATCGACACTTTGAAACTTTTCTGCTGAAAACCAGACAATGGATTCCTATGGAAGAAAATATAAGTTACTGATAAGTACGGTTAAAATTACTTTTCAGGGTCAGTGCTGGGCTGAAAGATGCAGCACTGAGGTCTCTCTTGATAACAGGTGAGTAAATCGGAATTCGTATTTCGGCTGATTTTAGAGGAATATTTTAAAGTTCCAAAACTCCACACACAGAAGAATTTCCAAGTGAAACCAGTCAATGTTAGCCTATGGAAGGAAATTCAAGTTACTGGTAAGTACGGTTAAAATTACTTTTCAGGACCAGTACTGGGCTGAAAGATACAGCACTGAGGTCTCTCCTGATAACAGGTGAGTAAATCGGAATTCGTATTTCGGCTGATTTTAGAGGAATATTTGTATGTTTCAAAAATCAACACTTAGAAACTTTTTCAGCAAAAAGCAGGCAATGATATCCTATGGAAGGAAATTCAAGTTACTGGTAAGTACGGTTAAAATTACTTTTGAGGATCAGTACTGGGCTGAAAGATGCAGCACTGAGGTCTCTCCTGATAACAGGTGAGTAAATCGAAATTCGTATTTCGGCTGATTTTAGAGGAATATTTTAAAGTTCCAAAACTCCACACTTAGAAGAATTTCCAAGTGAAACCAGTCAATGTTAGCCTATGGAAGGAAATTCAAGTTACTGGTAAGTACGGTTAAAATTACTTTTCAGGATCAGTACTGGGCTGAAAGATACAGCACTGAGGTCTCTCCTGATAACAGGTGAGTAAATCGGAATTCGTATTTCGGCTGATTTTAGAGGAATATTTGTATGTTTCAAAAATCAACACTTAGAAACTTTTTCAGCAAAAAGCAGGCAATGATATCCTATGGAAGGAAATTCAAGTTACTGGTAAGTACGGTTAAAATTACTTTTCAGGATTAGTACTGGGCTGAAAGATGCAGCACTGAGGTCTCTCCTGATAACAGGTGAGTAAATCAGAATTCGTAGTTCGGCAGATTTTAGAGGAATATTTGCACAATGGTGAAGGGAGGGGCGGGGCCTGAGGTGACATCTGTGCAAACGCGCCCCGTGGCGCGTTTTAAGTTGGGGGATTAAGTCCCCTTGAATCATGAGGGTCCCTAGGGGCCAACTAGCCCACCAGGAACCTCCAGTATGCGCCAGGGGGCTGCGTTGCAGAGACGTGTAGAGAGGCCACACCCCTTTTACACCTCTCTGCAACGCAGCTCTGTGGCGGTTTCTGGATGTACCTGTTGGGCTAGTTGGCCCCAGAGACCCTCAGGATTGAAGGGGATTTAATTCCCCATCTTAAAACGCGCCACGGGGCCTGTTTGCACATGTCACCTCAGGCCCCGCCCCTCCCTTCACCACTGTGCAAACGTGCCCCGTGGCGCGTTTTAAGTCGGGGATTAACTCCCTTGAATCCTGAGGGTCCCTGGGGTGCAACTAGCCCACCAGCTACCTCCATTAAGCGCCACAGAGCTGCGTTGCAGAGAGGTGTAAAAGGGGCATGGCCTCTGTACATCTCTCTGCAAGGCAGCCCCTGGCGCATACTGGAGGTTCCTGGTGGGCTAGTTGGCCCCAGGGACCCCAGTATTCAAGGGGAATTACTCCCCTTCTTAAAACGCGCCAGGGGGCGCGTTTGCAGAGTACTGCAGGGAGGGGCGGGGCCTCCGGCACGATGCCGTTTTTTTTTTTTTATGGGAGGGGGCTGCGTGGCCCCCTTCCCTCAGCCACTTTTGGCCCCGGGGACCCCATCCCCCGGAGCCTGAGCATTTTTTTTGTTTTATTTAAAAAAAAAAAAAACGGGAAGGGGGCCGCGTGGCCCCCTTCCTGGGCCTCTATTGGCCCCGGGGACCCCATCCCCCGGGGCATGCCCTGTTTTTAAATAAAAAATATGGAGGGGGGCTGCGTGGCCCCCCTCTTCAGGCCATTTAAGGCCCCGGGGACCCCATCTCCCGGGGCCGGCCTTGCCCTTATTTTTTTTTTTTTATTTATTTTTTTATTTGGGGAGGGGGCTGCGTGGCCCCCTCCCGGGCCACTATGGCCCCGGGGACCCCATCCCCCGGGGCCTGGCCTCTTGTTGGGGCCTGTGGGGGGTCCCCAATCCCCCACAGTCCCGCCGGCTCCCCGCGTCCTATGGGAGCCGGCATTGCTTTCCACATGGGGAGCAGCTAAGATGCTGCTCCCCATGTGGAAAAGCAGTTGGTTTGCATTTTGAAAGAGAGAGCAGGTTTCCTGCTCTCTCTTTCAAAATGCAAACCAAGTTTGCTATGACAGGGCGGGAGCCGCGAGGCTCCCGTCCTGTCATAGCAAACAGCAGTGTCCCGGGGGTAGGCACCCGGGACACTGCAGGAGCCGGCCCTGGGGGTGGCGGTCCCCAGGGCCATCAAGGGCTCCAGGAGGGGGCCGCGCGGCCCCCTCCCTACATTTTGAAAGCCCCGGGGAGGTGGTGGTCCCCGGGGCTTGGGGGTCAAAACGGACCCCCATTTTCAATTTTCTTAGTGCCCCGGGAGGTGGTGGTCCCCGGGCGTGTGAGGGGCTGGAGCACCCCCCCACACAGGTTTAAAAAAAAAAAAAAAAGCCCCGGGAGGTGGCGGTCCCCGGGGCTGCGGGAGGGCTCAGAGCCCTCCCGCACCATTTATGATAAAGCCCCGGGGGTGGTTGTCCCCGGGGCTTGGAGGGCCCTTAGAGGCCCCCCATACATAAAATAAACACCCCCCCAGCATGCCCCTGGGACTTGGCCCACCCGGGGGCAAATTAACATCGAAGCGCGGGAGACCGCGCTTCGATTTTTTTTTTATCGGCAGGATCCGCGCACCCTGAGCGCATCCTGCCGATTTTAAAAAAAAAATGCTTTTGCCCAGGGGTCCTTGTGGGACCCCTGAGCAGACCTAGGGGGTCAGGGTGTTTCTACCCTGCCCCCTTTGTGTGTTTTGCACACTTTTTTTACTGCTTTCTTGTTCCTCGGTTCTACCGAGGAACAAGATGGCTGCCAACACTTCCTGGTTTGGAGTGTTTGTGAGAAGTTGGCCTGGCATATGCTGTCCACTAATTATAGTGGGCACCTTGCACCAGTCCAAATCGACTCTTATGGTAAGTAGGTTAAAGACAACCTTTAAAGAAAGCTATCCTAGTGGTAGCTGTGGAGAGCAGCCTTCAGGCTAAGTCTTGAAGGAATGTAAAGCAGCTTGTTTTACCAGTCTATAATCTCTTGAGTGACCAAATGAAAGAGCACCACACCAGGTATATATTCAAAATATATGTATTTATTACTAAACACACCCCTCTAGTCTCTTTATGAGGCTAGAGTTCGAAGTACATAGGTTATAAGATCTTAAGTCACAGTAATAGCACAAATACACGTTTGGGCCCTAGGGGCGTACCAAACCATATACCAATAAAGTGGTATGCGAACCACGACTGAACTAGACACTAGGCCTAGAGCCTCTAGAAGTGCTTGGACCACAAGGAACCACCCAAGGTAGTGACACAGCGGACCTACGGGAGACGCGTGCAGTGTAAATACACAACCGCGATACGCCGTTGACTTCTATGGAGAAAGTCGGGATCGGGAAATTATAGAAAAGGGACACTTAAAAGAGGACTAGGACAAAACCCTTTGAGATCTAGGACTTTGAAGAGTCTCTACCCACGGGAGCACCGGAGTACTCGTGTTACCTCACCCAGGGAAGCCGGGTGCATAGGTGCCTTTCGGGGTCGGGTTTCGTCGTCGGTTCTTATGGCGATCTGCTGCAAAGTGCTGCTGGCGACCAGGAGAAAAGTGTCCGGGTGGATCCAAGAGTGGATCGGAGTTCTGAAGAACCTGAAAGCAGAGGGGACAGAGTCTGGGTCACTAGCCAGTGACCAGGGAGGCGATGGACAGATGCCCACCGATGTCGAGTGCTTCAGGTGCATTGACAGTCGTCTCGTTTCTGCAGCCACGAGGTCCAGGAGGCGTTGTCGGCGACCAGGAGCAGGATTCAGGCTGGTACACGATGTCTGTCGAGTGCTGCGGTGTCGGCGACCAGATTGGACCCAACAAGCCTTGGCAACGGCAAGTCTCGATGTAGCTGAAGATCGTCGATGGTGCAGACCAGCAAGGTCTGGGGAACTCACCCAGCAAGGGTAAGTGAGGGCAGGCCTGGAGCAACCAGACTGCCAAGTAAAGAAAAGATTGGCCTTCGGTAAGGGCTACTAGCCAACGGGCTAGCGACCGCGAAGGAGCCTCATGACGCCGCACGTGGAGCTGGCTTACAGGACACTCGTGGAGTGGGGGCCAGTGATCTTCGGTGCAGGTGGTGCTGGAGGCTAGGGCTACTCGGAGCCCAAAGCACGACTTCTTGGGAGACCCAGAAGATGGTGCACTTGCAAGTGTGCTCGGTGTCCAGGGGTCACGGTCTCACGTTACCCACGATAGCCACGGGCCTCAGCTTTGCTGGGGACTCAGGGTAGCCTCGGGGAAGTCTGAGAATCCACCTCTGGTGATACGATGACTTCGGCGTCCGACGGGAGCTTCAGTGATGCGAACCAGACAGATGCTTCTTTGGTGCCTGCCAAGCAGGGAGTCACTCCTTGACCCCAAGGGAGATTCTTCAGTCCTCTAATCTTGTCGTAGAGCGTCGAAGGTCCAGGATTCCGTGTCAGAGTTTCGTCCAGGTATAATCTAAAGTCCTAAGGACTGGGTTCCTACCTTTATTCCAAAAATAGGGGATGGACTACTCTGTGGCCCCACCTATGGGTGGGTCAGGGCAGAGGGGTGGCTACACCCCTTTCCCTTTGTCCAGTTCGCGCCAAAGCAGGGGCTGCAAGCCCCTGATCCGGTTTGAACTGGGGTATGCACAGGGACACCAAATGTGCCCCCAGTGCAGGACTTCAAAGCACCCGAAAGTGCTCCCGCCCAGCCCCAATACACATTGTCCTGTCTGGGGAGGTGGTCACACCTCCCTGGGACAGGAAACCTATTGTCCAGGCCTCCCCTGCCGGAGTTTCGTCCAGCAGCAGGAGGCCAGACTCGTGTCTGTGGCAGTAGCATCCATTTTGTGATGCCAGGCTCTGGAAAGAAGTTACCGGACTCGTCAGAGTTAACATGCCTTTCCCTCTAGAAGGGTGGAATGCTACCCCCGCCGCCAGAATTGGCGGGGGGTAGTATTCCAAGATGTTTGACACCAAACACGACATGTTTCGGTGCAGCCATTCCATAGTTAGCATTTTACCGCGAGGATATAATGTGTTTAAGAGTATATGGTCAGGCTGCACTACAAACAGCATCAGAGATGGTCTCCGAACGCTGCAGAGGGGCCCTGCTCATGCAGGGGCACCCTCTCACATAGAAACCATGCACTCTGCCTTTAGGATTGATAAGGCCTGCCTTAGGAGTGACTTATAGGTTTATATGTGTGTATGCATTTAGTGATATAGGTAACCTATACCACAGCAAGGGGTGCATGCACCACCTTACCCAGGCTGCAGTAGCAGACCTGTGGTGTCAGTTTGGATGGCCTACCAGGGGTGGCATAATATATGCTGCAGCCCCTGGCAGGCCTCTGAGGTACCTATGCCCTTGGTACATAGTATACCATATACTAGGGACTTACAAGGGCACTCCAGATCCCAATCAGAGATGTGCCTAAGGCACATGGAGACCCTTTTAAAGAGGAAACAGCTAGGCTGGGGTTCTGAATAGCAGGGCCCCAGCCAGACTAATGTCGAAAACCAGTGAAGTATCAGCAAAAAGTGGGGGTACCCCTGTGAAGCAGATCCTACTCTCCTACAGTGTTGACAGCCAATTAGCAGACAGCTCGTGATCGGGAGGGTGCGCGAATCCGACGCGGCCATAGATATATATGTACTTTTACTTTTGATTTTCTCAGCAACTACTGAACGGATTTACACCATTTAACAAAAGGGTTCTTTCTGAACCAAGAACTACCTCTTTGCCAAATTTGGTGTAATTCCGTTCAGCAGTTCGGGCTGTAGCCGTGTCTAAAGTTTCCTATGGGAAATTGATTTTTTGACTCTTATTTTTTAATTTCTCCGCAACTACTGAACGGATTTACACCATTTAACAAAAGGGTTCTTTCTGAACCAAGAACTACCTCTTTGCCAAATTTGGTGTAATTCCGTTCAGCAGTTCGGGCTGTAGCCGTGTCTAAAGTTTCCTATGGGAAAATGAATGGGGAAAACACGTTTTGGGACCCCCTTTTTTCTCGGCCCCCGCTTGACGAATCACCCTGAGACTTTCAGGGTAGGAGCGGACCGGAGCGGGCCATAAAGTTTGAACATTTCGCGAAGATTCGTCAACCGACGCAAGAGTTATTTCAAATAGAATGTCGCGGATTTCCTATGGAAAATAGGTCCTAACTATAACTATCTACTGGCGACCGCCAGTAGATAATATATATATACATATATATATATATATATATATATATATATATATATATATATATATATATATATATATATATATATATAAAGAAAAAGACCACTCTGTAACAAGCAATCCAAGGACACAGCGGGGATTTCAAGTGGGAACCCTTTATTCACTAAATGTGGCTTGGCATAATGCATTTTGGCTGCTCCTGCCTTCCTCAGATGCCACGCACCACTAGTCTGCACCTTCTCCCTCCTGTGCTCTTTATACGGCACTCCCAGTAGTGGGAGATCAGCTGTTCCTGCTTAACACCGGGCAGCTGTAATCAAATGTCAGACTACAGCCCCCAGCATGCAATGTGTTGGTGAATCCGTAAGCAGGAATAATAAAACTGTTAATAAGCACCGACAATGCCTATTACAGAAGGGAGCATGTAGTGGCAGGTGCAGTCCATTATTAACAGTGTTCAGCATTCCCTCGAGTCCCCAACGTCCACAGCCATAATTGCGAAACAAACCGGGCCGTGGAGAAAGCTGCAATGAGCCATCTCCCCCGTGAAGTCACAGTCTACCTGTTGGCAGCAGCCTCTGGTGTGGTCCGTTCTTGTGGCGGTCCCGGGATAATCAATCCCTGGATTACTGTGAAATACGGTGCAAGAAAAAACTTCCAGGACTCTTGGATGGACGGGTCCTTGTAGCGCGCCTCTGGCAGGCGCGGAAACATGAAGAAAAAGACCACTCTGTAAAAAGAAATCCAAGGACACAGCGGGGATTTCAAGTGGGAACCCTTTATTCACCAAATGTGGCTTGGCATAATGCATTTCGGCTGCTCCTGCCTTCCTCAGATGCCACGCACCACTAGTCTGCACCTTCTCCCTCCTGTGCTCTTTATACGGCACTCCCAGTAGTGGGAGATCAGCTGTTTCTGCTTAACACCGGGCAGCTGTAATCAAATGTCAGACTACAGCCCCCAGCATGCAATGTGTTGGTGAATCCGTAAGCAGGAATAATAAAACTGTTAATAAGCGCCGACAATGCCTATTACAGAAGGGACCATGTAGTGGCAGGTGCAGTCCATTATTAACAGTGTTCAGCATTCCCTCGAGTCCCCAACGTCCAAAGCCATAATTGCGAAACAAACCGGGCCGTGGAGAAAGCTGCAATGAGCCATATCCCCCATGAAGTCACAGTCTACCTGTTGGCAGCAGCCTCTGGTGTGGTCCGTTCTTGTGGCGGTCCCGGGATAATCAATCCCTTGATTACTGTGAAATTCGGTGCCAGAAAAAACTCCCAGGACTCTTGGATGGACAGGTCCTTGTAGCACGCCTCTGGCAGGCGCGGAAACATGAAGAAAAAGACCACTCTGTAAAAAGCAATCCAAGGACACAGCAGGGATTTCAAGTGGGAACCCTTTATTCACCAAATGTGGCTTGGCATAATGCATTTTGGCTGCTCCTGCCTTCCTCAGATGCCACGCACCACTAGTCTGCACCTTCTCCCTCCTGTGGTCTTTATACGGCACTCCCAGTAGTGGGAGATCAGCTGTTCCTGCTTAACACTGGGCAGCTGTAATCAAATGTCAGACTACAGCCCCCAGCATGCAATGTGTTGGTGAATCCGTAAGCAGGAATAATAAAACTGTTAATAAGCGCTGACAATGCCTATTACAGAAGGGACCATGTAGTGGCAGGTGCAGTCCATTATTAACAGTGATCAGCATTCCCTCGAGTCCCCAACGTCCAAAGCCATAATTGCGAAACAAACCGGGCCGTGGAGAAAGCTGCATGAGCCATCTCCCCCGTGAAGTCACAGTCTACCTGTTGGCAGCAGCCTCTGTTGTGGTCCGTTCTTGTGGCGGTCCCGGGATATATATATGTATATGTATACGTATATTTGATAGGTTTATGTGAAATCTACTATTATGTAAATTTAGAAGATACATTACATTTTCAGTACAAATTAACATATATATATATATATATATATATATATATATATATATATATATATATATATATATATATTATCTACTGGCGATCGCCAGTAGATGGTTATAGTTAGAACCACGTTTCCATAGGAAAAGCATTTTTTGATGTGCTTATAACTTTGGCGTCGTTTGACGAATCTTTATGAAATTTTCCAAAAAGTTCCTCTTTTCAGTTTAGCTTCTATCCTAAAAGTTTGGAGGGGATTCGTCAAGGGGGGGCTAAGAAAAAAGGGGGGTCCCAAAACGTGTTTTCTCCATGCAATTTCCATAGGAAACTTTAGACAAGGCTACAGGTCAAACTGCTGAACGGAATTACACCAAATTTGGCAGAGAGAAAGGTCTTGGTCCAGAAAACACGCTTTTGTTTAAATGGGGTAAATCCGTTCAGTAGTTTTAGAGAAATATCAAATTTTCCAGATATGGATATTTAAGAATTCTGACATCTGATTGGCTGAGGCGTTACGAGCACGAGCTTGCGGCTGATTGGCTGCGAACTGTTGAAACTAGGAAGTGTTGGCAGCCATTTTGTGATTCAGTCAGTCAGCTCACAACTCTCCCTCTACAAGGCATCAGGTCCGTAGTTCTACCTCTGCGAGGCAACACTACAAATATACCGCAGCTCTGTGTGTGCGAGATAACCCTTTCACGGTCCCTCTCCCCACATCACCAGCTCGTGGCTATGCCTTTAGAAGCCAGTCCATCGCCTCGCAGCTCTGCGACTGCGAGCTGTCAGCCATTTTGTGACTCAGTCCATCAGCTCACATCTCTCCCTCTAAAAGGCATCGGATCTGTAATTCTACCTCTGCGAGGCAATACTGAAAATATCCCACAGGTCTGTCTGTGCGAGATACTCCTTTTACGCTCCCTCTCCCCACATCATCAGCTCGCGGCTATGCCTTTAGAAGCCAGTCCGTCGGCTCGCAGCTCTGTGTCTGCGAGCCGTCGGGCCCGCAGCTCTACCTCTGTGAGCCACCTAGTTAGCTCGTAGCTGCGTCTGTGCTAGCAGGCCCGTCGGCCCGTTACTGCGAGTTAGCCCATCGGGTTGCAGCTCGGAGGGCTCGCAGCTGTATGTCTGTGAGCCAGCCCGTTAACTGATAGCTGTGTCTCTGCTAGCAGGCCTATTGGCCCGTTGGTCTCCCTCTGCGAGTCAGACCACAGCTCTCCCTCTGCGAGCCAGTACGGTGCTGTGCTTTTGTGAGCCAATGGCTCGTAGGTCTCCCTCTGCGAGCTGAACCCACGGGCCACAGCTCTTCCTCTGCGAGCCTGCCCGACGGCCCGCAGGTGTCCCTCTGCTAGCCGAACCGCAGCGGACACTCTGCGAGCCGGAATTGGGAATATAAGGCGGCTCTAAAAAGAGCCCTTGTGTTTATTAGTTGGAGCTACATATAAGTGCGGATGCACAGCTTCAGGTTAATCAGGAAAACTCGGTTTCCCTCATC
This sequence comes from Calotriton arnoldi, assembly GCA_963921515.1. NCBI lineage: Eukaryota > Metazoa > Chordata > Amphibia > Caudata > Salamandridae > Calotriton > Calotriton arnoldi. The sequence continues at coordinate 1,545,098 of CAWUFW010004324.1, read as the reverse complement.
TGTGAAGTGTACTCCATCACTTCTGTAGATATCAGCCATATCAAAACGTATGTTGTTGTTGTAGATCGACCCCATTCTATGGTCTCTGAGGTATGCAGACACAGCTTTGTTGACATTCTTCCTAGATTTTTCAACCTTATGACAAAATTGATTTGACCATTTCCACTTCTGTCTTTGGCATGTATTGGAATATACAAAGACAGTTTGAGGCAAAAGTAACATCAATTGTCCAAAGGTGTCCTTCATAAGCATTTCCAAACCTACCCCAGTCAATGTGCCTAGGTCGTTACCACCACAGTGCACAATCATGAGATCAGGGTGTTGGAGATGCAAACAGGTTTTAACCAAAGGGAGCAATTTGTGCCACTTCAATCCTCTCTGTGCAAACCATTTAATGTGCACAATTTGTAAACCTAGGTCTAAGTCAATACGACTCTGTTCTGCATACCTCTTGCACCAGAAAACATAGCTATGTCCTACAATCCACACTAGCATTTTGAAGCTTTGGCTAGAAGATATGGATACATGTCTGTAGCTCATGCAGTCCGTTCGTAGAATGAGAGATATGTTTAAACATGGGGAACTACTTTTTTTTTCACATACAAAACGTTAACCGATTGGGAGATGAAATGTATTGTGTCCTAAAAAGTAGGGTGTATTTTAGTTTTGATGAAAAGCATCTTTGTGATTGGTTAATAAAAAAGCAGTTTATACGTGGAGTACATATTATAGGATGAAATTTGCTCAGCTCAACCACACCTGCTAATTGTATTTGGAAGGTGCAGTTCAAACTTGAAAGAATGGTGCACTTTTGACCTGCACCTGCCGTTAAATGTTGGAGAAAATGTTGCAAAAAAATATATCGGTAGGTTTAAAAAAATTATGAACTTTTAACCTGCACATGTCGTAGAATGTTCTAGAAAGTGTTGATACAATACGTTGAACTTTTCACCTGTATGTGTCCTTAAAAAAACTGTTTATATGGAAAGTTAAAAAATAAGCAATAGAGAAAGGTTTTGCAATCTAAAAAAAATAAGGAACTATTCTGATTTGTTCTTTACATGGATTTATGTGTGGAGCAACAGGGAAATTGTGCCATTACTGGTTCCATTCTTGATGAAAGCGGTGCATTACATGTACTGTGTGACAAGAAAAGAATTGCATGCGTTTGTGACATTTGAAATCTGCATACCAACTAGGAAGGTAAGTTAGAAATTAAGAAGGTGCCCCGGCCAAGCTCATCAAGCGACTGCAACGCATACAAAACGCCTCCGCACGCCTGATCCTCGATGTACCACGCCACAGCCACATCACCCCCCACCTGAGGAACCTGCACTGGCTCCCCGTCGACAGGAGAATCTCCTTCAAACTCCTCATCCACGCACACAAGGCACTCCACAAGACTAGCCCAGCCTACCTCAACAGATGACTCCTCTTCTACGTCCCCAACCGCCAACTCTGCTCCGCCAACCTCTCCCTCGCCACCGTCCCTCGCATTCGAAGAACTACCACCGGCGGCAGATCCTTCTCCCACCTCGCCGCCAAGACCTGGAACACCCTTCCACTAAGCCTACGACAGACCCAAGACCTGCTGACCTTCAGGAGGCTACTCAAGACCTGGTTGTTCGACCAGTAGCAGCACCCCTCCCCCTTTTTTCTCCCCAGCGCCTTGAGACCCTCGCGGGTAAGTAGTGCGCTCTACAAATTCTGTGATTGATTGATTGATTATGTGGGGGGGTGTATCCCTTTGGCAAGCTCCGCCTCTGTGAGCCAGACATTGTTTTTGCATAGGTGCTGGACGACATCTGATGCAGCCCCATCACCTATGCAGTCTGATGTGTCAAGGGAACACAGCCATGCAGCCATCACCCCGCCACACCCACCGGACACAGAACCCGTATGAGGGGAGTTTTGTACCACATTGCCTTCATTGCTGATGTTCTGTGATTGATATGTGTGTGGGCTGCATTGTGGGGGAATTGCCTGTGCACGGATGGCGATGCACACACACATGTTGGTATGTGGAGCCAGGTGCCCGGGCGGCCTTGCGCTGCTTGTGCTATCTCACTCCGTCTCTCTCCCTCGCTCTCTCCCGCCCTGTCACAGCAAACTTGTGAAAGCGATGGGTGCGCGGCTCTCAGCGCGGCACTCGAGTACTTCTTAAGGCTTTCAAACACCGAGGGGTATATTCTCAAGGACATATAGCCGAGTTAACGGCACTTTATCGCAACCAAAATAGTGATAAATTTAACGCACCATTCACAAGCTGGAGCAAACAGCCCATATCACCAGTTTACCAGCGATAGCAGCCTCAAAAAGCATCGTCACGGATGAGTGCGGCAAATATTGCTAATGAGATGTAGAGTAGGCGTTCTCGTGCAAAAAGCAGCGAACACATCACTTCACAAGTGTCTCAACCACCAGCAAGATCGTCGAAGAGAGTACAAAACAGGCGATAAGGTGCGTTAGTAGCAGAAAGTTTTCACCTGCTCTGAGCTGGTGCAAAGTCGGACTACAACCTGCAATATGAAGGGAGCCCACCCAGAGCCATACGTGAATGACAACAGATGCAATGGAGCCAAAGATCATGCAGCTCGGACACCCAACACAGCTCCGCCACCCCCGCCACCAGCCCCTTGTCTGCCATCCCCCCTCACCCCCCCCCCACACAAATGTGACAGCAACGTTAGGAAATCTGGAACGTAACAAATTGGCTGATGTCGCACAATTATAGTAAAGAAGATGCATGTGAGGTTGGACAAATAAGAAGCTCAGTCATCTATGGATTTACATATAAAAAAAATTATTTAAACAAAACAACAAAATAAAAGTAGGTACAGGTATGGCGTGTCATCCCTCGACAATTTGTGAATCACAGCCTGCAAGACAAAAGGAAAGATAAGATTGTGCGTCATGCGTCCATGAAAGGAGAGAGAGAGAGAAAGAGAGAAAGAGAGAGAGAGAGGAAGAGAGAGAAAGAAAGAGTGAGACAGAGAGGAAGACAGAGAAAGAGAGAAAGAGTGAGAGAGAGAGGAAGAGATAGAGAAAGAGAGAAAGAGTGAGATACAAGGAAGTGAGAGAGAAAGAGAGAAACAGTGTGAGAGAGAGGTAGAGAAAGAGAGAAAGAGTGAGACAGAGAGGAAGAGAGAGAGAAAGAAAGAATGAGAGAGAGAGGAAGAGACATAGAAAGAGAGAAAGAGTGTGAGAGAGAGAAAGGAAGAGATACAGATTGAGAGAGAGAGAAAGAGTGTGAGTGACAGAAAGGAAGAGATGGAGAGGGAGAGTGAGTGTTGACACTGTGGAGAAAATCCTTACAGCTCACCTTTCTGCCACCGGTGTGTCTCCAACCATGTGCCGGGACATAGTGGAGTCTTGAAGTTTAGTCATCTGAAACATAGTATAGAATCAGTAATGGCAGAGTACATACAAGTGCACACGCCTAATTCTCTGTTTCGCCCCTGCGCACCCAGGCTGCTGCACCCCATCGTCTCCCGCCACCCAGAGGTGACTGCCCGCCTCTGCGCACCTAGGCTGCTGTATCCTATCCAGTCCCACTGCCCGGAGGTGACTGCCCGTTCCTGCGCACCCAGAGTGCTGCATCCCATCCACGCCCACTGCCTAGAGGTGTCTGCCCGCTCCTGTGCACCCAGCTGCTGCACCCCATCCACTTCCACTGCTCGGAGGTGTCTGTCCGCTCTTGTGCACCCAGGGTGCTGCACACTATCCACTCCCACCGCCCAGAGGTGACTGCTCGCTGCTGCGGAAACAAGGCTCTCTGCTCACCTTCCGCCACCGGCGTGTGTCAAAAAGGGTCCACCACGTGCTGAAGCAACCTCCTCAGGCGCAAGTTGCGTACACGCGGTCAAGCCGAGCTCACAATTCAGAGCGGGTGTTGATTGCAGGATGGCCACGCATCATCGCAGGCTGCACATACGCTCAGCTCTGGTGGCACTAACTCAGTGGAACTGAAGTATTCGCCTCGTGGCGGGAGGTCCGTGTCGGGGGGGGGTCGTCAATCTGTGAATCACAGCCTGCTAGACAAAAAGCAAGATAAGATTGTGCGTCATGCGTCCATTAAAGGAGATAGAGAGAGGAAGAGAGAGAGAAAGAAAGAAAGAGTGAGAGGTAGACAGAGAGAAAGAGAGAAAGAGTGAGAGAGAGAGGAAGAGAGAGAGAAACAGTGAGAGAGAGGAAGAGAGAGAGAAAGAGAGAAACAGTGTGAGAAAGAGGAAGAGAGAAACAGAGGAAGAGTGAGAGAGAGAGAAAGAGAGAGAGAGGTAGAGAGAGAAAGAAAAAAACTGTGTGAGAGAGAGGAAGAGATAGTGTGAGACAGAGAGGAAGGGAGAGAGAAAGAGTGTGAGGGAGAGAAAGGAAGAGATGGAGAGGGACAGTGAGTGCTGACACTGTGGACAAAACCCTCCCAGCTCACCTTTCCGTCACCGGTGTGTCTCCAACCATGTGCCGGGACATAGTGGAGCCCTCAAGCTTAGTCATCTGAAACGTAGTATGGAATCAGTAATGGCAGAGTACATACAACTGCACACACCTAATTCTCTGTCCCGCCTTTGTGCATCCAGGCTGCTGCACCCCATCCACTTCCACTGCCCAGAGGTGTCTGCTCGCCGCTGCGCACCCAGGCTGCTGCACCCCATCCACTTCCACTGCCCAGAGGTGTCTGCCTGCTGTTGCGCACCCAGGCTGCTGCACCCCATCCACTCCCACTGCCCGGAGGTGACTGTCCGCCGCTGTGCACCCAGGCTGCTGCACCCCATCCACTCCCACTACCCGGAGGTGACTGCCCGCCGCTGCACTAACAAGCCTCTCTGCTCACCTTTCGCAACTTGCGTGTAGAAAAGAGGGCCTACTTTGTGCTGCTGCAAGCCCCAAGCCCTGGGCCCGTGGACAAGCACCCTGCATGTCATGCAGCCCCGCTCCGCAGGCCACCAGGTCTCACATTTGGTGCTGGGTCTTGATTTCGCCATGGCAGAGGACATACCAGTGCACTGGGCTTTTCATCGCAGGCTACACCCGCTCAGCCCTTGCGGTGCCACTAACTCTGTGACCAGCGAGGCGACGCCACGTGGCGGTAGGCCTGCACTGTCTGATGGCTCAGGCCTACACTGCGGTCCAGCAGGGTACACAAAACCTGAGCTGTCCAGGCCGCCGGGACGGGCCATCACCGCAGGCTGTACACCCGCTCAGCAGTTACGGTACCCGTACCTCAGTGGACCGAAAGTCACCATCCCGTGCCGGTGTGCCTGTGCCGGCCGCAGTGTATCCGGTGCGAGCAACTCTGAAATGGCATCGAGCACGTGCGCCCGGTCTTTTTTATTGGCAGGGTCACGTGTCTTGTGACGCGTGTGCTGGATGGGTGTGGTGTGGGTGTATACTAGCCGTGAGGGAGTGGCTGTGGCGTACTGACAACTAGGGTGTGACCAGCAGATCAGTGTAATGAAAATCTGGGCCATGTAGCGTTGTTGTCCTTCCCTGTAAGCGTAAGCGGAGCGGGCTGGCCTGGCGTATGCCAGTCCTGCTTGAGGCTGTGAAGAATGACTCCGGAGCTATGGGCGTGGCTCCGTCATGGTCTGTATGAGGAATCAACTGATGTGGGTGTCCCTGTTGTAGTGCTGACGTCAGCCGGGTCGCAAGCGCCAATGTGTCACTCTGTGAGCCAAGTCCCACAACATGACCAACATGGAAGGTACGGGGAATCACTGACCCTACATTCATCCATAGTTCCACACATGAAAGATGGTGGACATGACACATCTGTGTGGATATGAATGTTTATTGCACATTCAGTGGAGTGTTGCAGCTGTAGCAATACAGGGCCATGGAAAGTTTAAGTTTCAGTTTTTGGCACATGGAGGGCAGCCAATTAGAGCCAAGCTTGTGTTCGGGGTTAGGCTGCGCCAACATATGTACTTATAGAATTACTCCGCCAATCCCCAAGCACTTATAAATTCACTATACACTCTCCTTGCAGTACTGTAATGATCCAGTCTCTACGTACGTACTTGTACAATGACCGAGAGAAAGTTACATAACCGAAGTTTTCCCCACTGCCAGAGTAACATGGTTGCATACGCTGTCCACAGCACAATGTAATGTGGTAGGGCCCAGGGGCGGCATCTTGCATACATAATGAACACACGGACACAGATAGATAGTGGAACTGGGTACGGGCACGTGCGCTCGACTCATTTCTATTACCAGGGTCACATGTCCAGTGACGTCTGTGCTGGATGCGTGTGGGGTGAGTGTAAGCCAGCCCTCCGGGAATGGTTGGTGCTGGCAACAAGTACAACAGTAATCATTGGATCAGACACATAGATTCAATCATAAAGGGTCAATGATTTGTGCTGCACTAAGGTAGGGGCAACAGATGTGAAATAATACATAGAAGATTGTATCGTAAAGGGTCCATGACTTGTGGTACACTGAGGTAGGGGCAGCAGATGTGAAATTATACACAAAACATTGTATCATAAAGGGTCCATGAGTTGTGCTGCACTGAGATAGGGGCATGAGAAACATTCAGCGTGTGCGCAGCCAGCGATGATGCGTGGTGCGGGCGAGCCGCACTGGGAGCTATGTCTGTTGCCTACTGGACTGAGTCATCTGCAATCGCGACTCGATGTGAATTGTGAGCCCTGCTATCCGCAGTGTAGATCGAAGGCAGTAGTCAGCACAGACATCGAAGAATGCTTTTAGTCACTTCCTGTTTACAAAATTCGAGGACATAGAGTACAATTCTGTCTGCAATAAATAAATCATGTCTCAATTTAAATTGTGAGCTCTGCTAACCGCAGTGTAGGTGTATGGAACAAAAGATGAAACATTTATGGAATACACTGTCGAAATATGTAGGTTTCAGGGACGTTATAGTTAGTTGCCTACTGGACTCTGAAATTAATGAATGAAGACTGAATTTGAATTGTGAGCCCTGCTGAGCACAGTGTAAGCCGGAGGCAGCGGTCAGGAAGGGCCTACAGCCACGTGGCGTTGACTTGAGCTGCATACAGTTAGTGGTAGGTGTGGCGCTCAGCGTGTGCGCAGCCAGCGATGATGCAATGTCTCTTGCCTACTGGACTGCGTCATCTGCAATCGCGACTCGATCTGAATTGTGAGCCCTGCTGACCGCAGTGTAGGCCGGAGGCAGTGGTCAGGAAGAGTCCACAGCCACGTGGCGTTCACTTGAGCTGCATAGAGTTAGTGGTAGGTGTGGCACTCAGCATGTGCGCAGCCAACGATGATGCAATGTGTCTTGCCTACTAGACTGCGTCATCTGCAATCGCGACTCGATCTGAATTGTGAGCCGTGCTGACCGCAGTGTAGATCGAAGGCAGTAGTCAGCACAGACATCAAGGAATGTTTTTTGTCACTTCCTCTTGACAAAATTCGAGGACATAGAGTACAATTCTGTCTGCAATTAATAAATCAAGACTGAATTCAAATTGTGAGCTCTGCTGTCCGTAGTGTAGACTGCCAATCAGTGTTCCTTTGGACTTGCAAGATGAAGTTGGTCATTGTACTAAAGCTATAACTGATATAAAACAAGTTCTTGAAGGAAGGATACTAAAAGGTTATTATGTAGGTTTTATGGACGTAATACTTAGTTGCCTACTGGACTCTGCAATTAATGAATCAAGAGTCAATTTTAAATGTGAGCCATGAGGACCGCAGTATAGGCCGGAGGCAGCGGTCAGCAAGGGCCCACAGCCACGTGGCGTTGAGTTGAGCTGTTCATTTAGTGTCACCTGAAGCAACCAGCGTGTGTGGAGCCTGCGATGATGCGTGGTCCGGGCGGGACGCACTGGTAGCAATGTCTTTTGCCTAATGAATTCTGTCTTAATAAGTCCACGTGGCATTGACTTGTGGTGCACTGAGTTAGTGGCACCTGAAGCACTCAGCGTGTGTGCAGCCTGCGATGATGCGTGGTCCGGCCGGGCCACACTGGTAGCAATGTCTTTTGTCTAATGAATTCTGCCTTAATAAGGCTACGTGGTGATGACTTGTGGTGCACTGAGTTAGTGGCACCTGAAGCACTCAGCGGGTGCGCAGCCTGCGATGATGTGTGGTCCGGGCGGGCTGCACTGGGAGCAATGTCTCTTGCCTACTGGACTGCGTCATCTGCAAATGGGACTCGATCTGAATTGTGAGCCCTGCTGTCCGCAGTGTAGATCGAAGGCAGTAGTCTGTACAGACATAAGTCTGTGGTGCTCTGCTGCTGGGTTCGCAGGGGGCCTGTGTCGAGGAGGCCGGCGGTCACGGAGGAGGCCTCGTGGCAGGGTGAGGGCTGCCGCCCTGGCAGACGTTTTGGCCTTCCCACAAGTGAACCACGCCCAGAGCCCCAGCCTATTTATTCATACTCCTACGCTGGAGTGGGGTACGTTGGACCAGCCCACTCCGCTTCCGCTTCCAGGGGGGGGCAACACAGCTACATGACCGAGATTTCCCCACTGCCTGAGGTAACATGGTTGTGTCTATTGTCCTCAACACTACAAGTACCATCAGTATATGTCCACATGGAGAGGTTTGTGCTCTGCATAGTGAGGTCTGTCCACCACATCACCGCTACACTTGGTATTGTGTGCATTTTTATTGATGGGTGACTTGCGTCCTTCACACATACTTGGTTGCCACATCTCCCAACATTCAGCTATTGTGTGACTGAGGGTCCATGCCGTTTTTGGAGGGTCCGCTGTCCTGTTCTGCGCTGCCTCAGTGGTAGTAGGGAGGGGGGTGGTCCGGGGGGGAGGTCCTGAGGGTGATGGCAGTGGGTGTTGTGGCCTTCTTGGGTGTCGGAGCTGCATGGTCAGTAGCTCTTTGACATGTGTTGGTCTTTAGATGTGGTTATGGGCTGGGCTCCCTTTCACACTGTAGGTAGTCGTCCTGCTTTACACCAGTAAAAGGCAGATGTTAAATTCTTACTGCTAACGCAGCTTATCGCCTGTTTTTGGATCGCACCCCAGATTTGGCTGCTCGTTGAAAATATCGGGAAGTGGTGTTTTCGTGTTATTTTTGCACGGGCGCCAACTCTGCATATTATTAGCGTTAGTTGTCGCTCTCATTTGGGGCGAATTTTTTTGCGGAAGCTATTGTTGGAAAACTGGCGATATCGGCTGTTTTCACTAGGTTGAGAATGGAATGATAATATAAAATCACTGAAAAAACCATAGGTTTAATGAACATTTTAATTATAAATTAGCATTTAAAAAACGTTTGAAATTCACTGAAAAAACCATAGGTTTCAGGCACGTTATAGTTACTAATTAGCATTTAAAAAACCTTAGAAATTCACTGAAAAAACCATAGGTTTCAGGGACATTATAGTTAGAAATTAGCTTTTAAAAAACCTTTGAAATTCACTGAAAAAACCATAGGTTTCAGGGACGTTATAGTTAGGTGGACATTTCACTCGTACAAAACCATAGAAATTCCACCATTTTAGTTAGTTCAGTTAACTATAACTCGCGCCCCCGCAATGCACTGCTCATGACGTCACATATTACATCATTCATGGCATGGTCAGTGACATCACTGATGACATCACTGATGACATCTCAAATGACATCACTGATTTCAAATTTCTTCCATTTGTGTTGCACTTACAAACAGCAGGCCCCTTACTTCCAGTAGACACTGTACCTTAAGAATAATTGAAAACCCCCAGCTTTTATATATTGAGAGAAATTTGAAGTGCAGAGAAATTTTCCATAATATGAACTTTGTGGCTGAATATTTGTCTGCACTTTAAATTTCTCCCATTTAAGAAAAATGATTGTATGCTTGTGTTATACATGTAATGGTGCCACGTATGGCAAAAGGTATGTCCTGTGCAGCAAGCACATACGACACAGGCTCTCAGCCACCTGTAGAAATATATCCCATTCATATGCACACATGTTCATATATCCCCAAAGACGCGCTTCCACTGACACATAGGCGAAAAAGAGGACAAGGGGGACCCTACTCACTAGGAACCAGGGTAAGTCATATGTATCCGAAAACAACGGTTCTAGCGGGAATACAATAAATCTATACTGGTAATTAAAAATGCACAATCGCGATCAATTAGGGTTAAGGATGTCAGAAAAAGAGAGCCTCGCAGACTTGGTGTTCATAATAATTCTTTTTTATCCAAATTTTTATAATTCAAAAACAATAAATACACCGACCGAGAAGAACCACAATAGTGATTATATGTCCCAAGCAAATGAAACCATCTAATACATTGTGAACAGACATGTGATATATACAGAACTTGGTTTCCACAATTATTGAAAAAGACAGCGACCACAACATGAATTGATAATAATTATAGCCTCTGTGTACAATAGTCAGAGCTATTTAAAATGGTTCGCTATCAATCGAGTCGACGACGTTTCGACCCTCTTGCAATGTGGGGTCTCCTCAGGACCAAGGGGTAAGGGACAATCTGATGGTAGTATTACAGCCGCGTGAGAGGCACATAAAGTGTGAGACACCCGTGAAATGAGAAAGAAGAAATTAATACTCACACGGGGACTCGGTCGAGCACCCCGTGTGAGAGACGAAGGGCTGTGAACTGGTATTAATCAATTGTGGCTCAGTCACAATAGTGGGCAGGATCAACACCACACAATGTAGTGGTACCTGAGCAGAATCCTCCGCTGGATAGATAAAGTCGCGGGACCGGTAGTGCCACGGCAGGAGAATAAGGCTTTTGAAATATGCCACATAGGATGAGAACTGCTCTGGTCGTCTGCCTGGTAACAATGGCAGCCCTTTCATAGTGCCCTTAGTAATAGTATTTAGTTAAATCCATAGTATCTGGCACTATGGACATTACGCTTGAAGTCTATGAACCTGGGCGTAGGGGTGTCTGGTAGCAATGCATAAGATGTTTAGCCTTCAGTAGTTCACAATGATTTTCACTGATCAGAAGTAGCTCTCACTGCAGAAAATGTTGACGACCCCTGGCCTAGATGATGTGACTGACCTGGATTAGTACATTTTGGACATGACAAGAGATACGGGTACTCAACAGGCTACTACAAATGTGCTTTTTTAACATTTTATCAGAATGAAAAAAAAAAATATTGTGTTGCAAGTTTTGATCAATGCTTGTGATTGATTTCCGAAAATTGTGTTACATCAATACAAACAAACATAAGGCCAAAAAACAAATTTTGCTTCTTTCATTTCTTGTATCCATCTTGTATCCATTCTTGTATCCATACAGGTCAACATCCATTAAAAGAAGACCATACTGAAGGCCATCACCAAGAAGGTGCGGACCCTGGGTGTCTACAAGCGGTGCAGCATGCATTGTCGCAAGAGGTGGGAGGACCTACGACGCTGGACCAAAACGTCATCTGAAGTCCAGCTCAAGCAGTCCTCCCAACATGGGAAGCGCGTGCCCCCCACCCTGACCCTCCTAATGTCCTGCATACTTACGGTGGCCTATCCGGGGCTTGATGGGCAGTTGAGAGCCGAACAGCAGCATCAAGGGGATACTTTGTTGTTTGAGTTTAACATGTTAAATAACTAATTTTTGATACAGCAACGAATTATGGCATCAACATTAAGGTCAACACATGTCAAATGCAGAAGAAGAGTTCTTGAAGGTGTAAGTTGTGCAGAAGGTGTATGATGATGTGTTTTCTATATTAATTTGTGGAAAAAGATAACACCTCTTTTCTGATCACTACCAAAGGGCTGTTTTGAGCACACTTGTCTGTCTAAACAACAAATATATATGAGTTTCTTTGATGCAATAAGGACATTGTGCCAAACAGGCCACAAGTCATTATTGTATCAGTTGTGAAACTCTGTCACTATTGTGAATGATGTTATGTTAGCCCTGTTACAGATGAAATAGCATAAAATGCACTTACTTTGGATGTTCCAAACGTCACGAGTGCTGAGTTGGTATTTTTACCAAACAAGAGTGAGCATGTGAGCAAAAATTACTAGAAACATCTGAATAAATGGCTACAATTTTAATTTCAAACATATCCCAAATGTGTTTAGAATCAGAAACACAATTTAATTAATGTTAAAAGTGATAGATTTGCATGATGTATTACTCCTTCACAAATGTGCAAGTAAACTAGTCTGTTTGTTGGTAAAATATTTTGATATTGGCATACAATGTTTAGAAAAAACAGGCAGGTATGTGCACACATTGATGAAAGAGTAACACATACCCACAAACATTTGCAAAATGTCCTTTGCTGTGTCCAGATGATTAATCAATGATGATGAAAAATAGGATACTTAAAGGGACATTTACAGATGGAATGTTATGTCACATATATGCCGGAGTATCCCATCTGGATAACTCACAATTAGCCACAACTCATGATTCATTAGGAAATTGAGGAAACGCATCAAGGTGTAATCTGTTACATATTGTGCTTTGCATTTTTATTTTTGAAGTAAATTTTATATATGGATCAGTGTATGAAATATTCACTTTGATGCTGTACCAATTTTAGCCTAAAGTGAAAGCCAGCAAATTTTTAAAATTTTTCACCATGGTAAAACAATCTGGAAAGAACTTGAGATATTTTGGAGTCAGATGTCATTTTCAATAAAGATGACCTACTAAAAGATTTGATTAATAAAACTCTTCAAACCTTTGTCAACTCTCGTTATTGACTAAGAATATTAGAATAGTCATTGTGAATAATATTGATACAATGTTTAAACCCTCTTCTTCTCTAAAACAACTGCAAAGCTCCATCGCATTGTGAGTGAGTGGCAGAGATTAGCCCAAAGCTGGTAAACTGTGTCTTTTAATCACTGTCTCCTCTTTAACATCTCTAAGTTCATTATTAGCATTGTCAATGGGTAGTGAGCCATTAATGTTTCTAAGTTCATGTTTAAAAGCTGTCACTTTTAATAAATGTCTGTCAATGCAGTGATATAATCTGACGCTTCAGCATGTTAAAGAAATGCAGTTTTTTTATTTTAAAGGGACTATCATATTTTTACATTATGTTTGTTGTACAGACTCATAGAGCCAAGTCAGACCCTTGGCTCAGATATGGCTCCACTCTGGCTCAGTTCGTCCTATTAATTTGTTGGCGCACCCACCTCTAGTTTCAACTCAGACTTAGTACATGAGGCTGTCAGTCACTTGATTTTATTTGCACCTTCAATTCGACATCCCTGGCATATTCTTAACGATGAGCAGTTAAGTTTGTCTCAGACGATACCAGAGACTACGTTGGATGTTGATACTGCTATTGACTATTACAGTCAGTGTCTGGAAACCTCATTAAACCAGATGGACCCACTGAAAAGTCATCATAACATCTAATCCATCGGAGCCCTGGTTTAATGAAAGTCTCTGACTTCAAAAACAGCAATGTCAAAGATTAGAAAGAAAATGGAGATGATTGTAAAACAGATGACAAGGAAAACTTTAAAGCCACTATACAAACTTATAAAAAGTTAATCCAAGCCGAAAAAGTTTGCTACTTTACCGCCAAAATTGAATCGGCAAAAGAATAATCAAAAGAATTGTTTGCAATGGTTAAACAACCCTCTAAGCTTTCAGAAGCAGAAAATCCCATGATCAACCAACAGTTTTGTAATAAACTGGCATCTTTTTTTCAAGCAAAAGTAAAATCTATATATGACTCCTTCCTAGCAGATAGTCAATTGTATGGCCCAACAACAAGCCAAGAAAAGTCAGGTCCTCCTTTGGATATAAGGTCCATGAGGAATACATCTGGTATGAAACCTCACACTGAGGCAGCAACGGTTAACCGCTGCTGCTCATCTCTGAGTTCTCTGCATATTTTGAAAGTTAATACCTTATCTCACTTCTCTGCCTTGTCGGTATATCAGACGCAAAAACTCCTCACACACGTTAAATCAGGATCTCCTTGGGACATATGTCCCCCTGGAATTATTCATATGGTATTTGAGGTCATAGCTCCCTACCTCACATGCATCTTTAACAACTCACTTAGCACAGGGTATTTTCCAAGAGAGTGGAAGGTAGCTCCAGTCCTCTCACTTCTGAAAAAACCCAATTTAGAAGCAAGTGACCCCAACAACTATAGGCCGATCTCCCATTTGCCATTTTCAGGCAAGGTAGTGGAAAAGGTCATTAATCAGGACACATAGAAAGAGGAAAATAAAGATATTTCTCCTCGTTGTGCCTCCATTACGCCTTCCCTGGGGAAGCATAAGTTTTTGGCTCTGCCTCAGACTTACGATTTCTCGTAAATTTGGGGCAGTGTCAAAAAGCCATGGATGTTGCTGGGAACGCCCCCAGCAACACCCATGAAATGCCCCTTTCACACATTTCTGCCTGAAAGGGGTACATATTTATAAGGCCATGAAAAGCAACGTAAGGTGTCTTTACGTGGCCTTATAAATATGCCAGTGGCACATTGCGCCACCGGAAGTAAAACAAGTGATGTTCCGGAGGCGCAAAAGTGCTGGGTGGGCTGGTGCTGTAAGTTGGCAGTCCTCGACGGGCAATCGATGCTTGCTGTGCAAAGAGATGGACTAGCAGCGGCTCCTGCTGAATTTCGGTGTGAGTGACGCGGTCCCGGTGCAAACGGGTCCGTTAGCATTCACCAAGAGCTCAAAAGCTTGATTTTAAGAGCAGTGAGCCACATCATGCATCCAGGACCTGAGGTGCACCATTTGGGGGTCTGGAACTCATTGCAGGTGGGTCCAGAATCTGGCAGGGGAGCTTTTTATGTCCCTGATGCTCAGACCAGGTGGCCAGCAAACTAGCCCTTTGAGTCACTCTGGGGTTCTGGGTACAAGATGATGTTGCAGGTCCAGTTCTTCTTCCCTAGGAAAGAGGGCAGCAGGTCAACACAGCAGGGCAGCTGTTCATTTAGAGCAGCAGTCCAGCAGAGTGGCAGTCCTTGTAGTAGCCCAGTAGTCCTTCTTTCTGGCAGAGTATCCACAGGTCCAGAAGTGCACTGAAGAGTTGGTGTCTGAGGTCCTTCTGTTATACCCTGGTGCCCTGGTTCTGGAAGGTGGGAAAAACTTCTAAACAGTGGTTTTGAAGTGCATGGATTCTCCTGCCCATCCCACCCTGGTACCAAGCTGGCTGAAGTGACAATGTAGGCTTGATAGGCCCTTTGTGTGAAGGCAGAGCACAGGCTATTCAGGTGTAAGTGGGTCTGAGCTCAGTTCTACTCCCTATCCTGTCAGCAGATGGCCAACCCAGGCATACCTAATCCCTCTATTTTGTGACTGTCTGGGAGTAATTCGCAAAGTCTAACTGTCAGCTAAACCCTGTCATGTGACCCAAGACACGTTACTGACACAAATGGGCTAAAGACAATAAAATGTAAACTTTGCAAACGTTTAAGCACACCACTCAAGGGCAACTCAGTAAACACCCTGTAGACTGGGTATAAGCATGAATACACAAAGAAATCCCCTGAAGGAAAAAAAAATTCTATGAGTATTTTCAAAATAGCAGTAAATATTATATCTGCTAACTTAATTACATGAAATAAGTAACAAATCAAAAAATAGATTATGTCAAATGTAAGACATACTTCTGTATATATCAGTATTCAATACAATCTATTACATCAAGATACAAATCACGTGAAGAAAAAGCAGGGTCACACCATTAAATTAAGTGGCACTATCCCTAGGTAATGCTCAGACCAATATTTGCAAGTCGCAAAATGGTAATCCGAGGTGCCACGGGTATCACCCAATAATACAGTCCTCTTTATAGTTCAAGAAGATTACTTTGAGGAAAGGGATCTGCACCTCCTTATAATAATTGTGGTGATTTCTGCGTTGACGTTTCGATCCCCAGTTGTCAGAAAGTACATGGGACCATTCTCAGGACAAAGTATCAAATGTTATATATATGTGGACCCTTGTCAGATAATAAAACTTACAATAAAATAATTACAATAAACAAGTAGGCTAACAAAACACACAATTACAAGAAATAAAGAAGCACGCCACCAAAGATACGAAGATGTGGAACAAAAAGTACTCAATGCAGAGAAAAATCCAATCAAACTCAATTTCTTTATGTGATTTGTATCTTGAAGTAATAAATTGTATTGAATACTGAGATATACAGAAGTGCGCCTAACATTTGATATAATCGAATTTTTTGATTTGTTACTTATTTCATTTAATTAAGTTAGCAGCTATACTATTTACTGCTATTTTGGAAATACTTATAGAAATCTTTTTCCTTCAGGGAATTTCTTTGTGTATTCAACTTTCTAGAAGTGGCATTTTAAAAAATTGAAATAGAAAAAGCTGACTTTACTATTAAAGAGGGTTTATTATTACAATTTTATAAACACCAAACATGAGATAGCCACCAGCACCCAATTGGGAATTACAGCTTATTAAATGTAATAAGGAATCCCCCAAAACTGCATTCAAACATGCAGTGGCAGGCCTGCGACATTTTGCAGTGCTACTTAAGTGAGTGGCACAATAGGTGCTGCAGGCCCACTGGTAGCATTTAATTTACAGGCCCTGAGTATATGGCATACCACTCTACAAGGGACTTATGCGTAAATTAAATATGACAATTAGGTATAAGCCAACTTAGCCATGTTTTAGGGAAGGGGCCATAAGTATTTTAGCACTGGTTAGAAGTGGTAAAGTGCACAGAGTCAGGCCAACAAAAATAGGTTCAGTAAAATAGAGGAGGAGAGGCAAAATGTTTGGGGGAAGACCAATCTAAGGCTGACAGATCTAACAGTGAATCAGTAGAGAACTATATATGTAATGAATGAACGAACAAAGAAACTCAACAAGGGATGAATGGAAATGCTTATAGTAATCTTACCCACTGGCAATCACTTTGAACACATTTTATTCCATTATGTTTCTGGTCGCATTGCAAACAAGGGGACCAATCATATGCAAATGAGCTTTGATATTACTCGAACAGGAACACTTCATCCCTAACTGCTTGGCAATTTCCCCTTAGAATTGAGTTGAATTCTAGTGCAGTATTTTTAGAAAACTTCACACTTGATGGAGTCTTTGTAAATTATTGTGAGTCCTCCTCCTGGCTTTTGAAGGTGGTCCTGTCATGCTATCTTGTAGCCTGCCAGGATTGCTGTGGCGACGTTGGGTGCTGGTGTGGGGTTTATCCAGGTTTCCATGACAAAGAGGAGATCTGGTGAGCCGCTGTTCAGCAGGTCCCAGCTTTCGGTTGTGTGTTTGCTGAGTGAACGGGTTTTGAGTGGCATGGATGTGAGTCTTGGGGTGATTGTTTGTTGTTGGGTGTGTTGCTGCATGACTGTGTTGTTGGCGTGGCTGCTACTTGTGTTGGGGTTTGAGCTGGTTGCTGCATGTGAAGCAGTAGTGGATGCAGTGGAAGGCCCTTCTGTATTGTGTGGTGCAACGTGGCAACAGCGTGACAAAGGCACCAGGGTCGAACGAATGAAGGAGTAACATAGGGTATCTCTGGGTGTTGGTTGGCCCAGGGTTCGTGGCACTGGGCATTGTGTACTGGCCCTCTGCTCACCTACACCCTGGCTTAAACATGATTCTGGTACCAACATCCAACTACCGCACTCCTCCCTTCCTCTAACTCTTGGATTCCTGTCATGGAAACTCCCTGCTGTCTGATGCATGCTCCTCCTGTCGCAGGGGATAGTCATCTGCTCCCATGCTCTATCCTCCAAATGCCCCTACTCTCAGTGGGTATTAGCCACCACGTCTGCTCCATCCTGGGATACCCCTCCTTGGGCCTGTGCCATTCTATCCTCTATGCGTTTAGAGGCGCCCAAGTCAATCTTGTCTCAGTCCCTCCCTCATCCACCACTTCTGCCTCCATCTCATCAATCCACTTAAGGAACGCTGCTACCAATGCTGACACAGGTCCCCTGTCTTCCTCAGCGCCATCTACCTCCTCCTCTTTCCCCCCGGCACCATCTTCTGTCACGTACGGTCTGCACTGAGGCCTCCTCTCTACCTTCATTGCCCCCTTCTGCACCCCATGTTGCCCCAGTTGACCAGTGCTTTAGCAGCCCTGTGGTGCACTCACCAACCATCCTGCTTTATCTAAAGACACTGCATGCATTATGGCTGGCCTACATTAGCACCCCTGTATCCCTCACTGGCTGCCAAAGCAGTACTCTTTCTTCCCTTCTTTCCTCCTTGAGTCTTCCCCATACCTGCTGCTTTTACTGCTGCGCCTTGCTCCCTTTTGACTGTCTGCCCTGCAAATTGCTGCTGCCCTCTGAGGGTGCTGCGATATGCTCCAAAATGGCATGCCCTTTCATGCCCATTCAAAGCTCTAAATGTTGCAGAACCGTGACTGGAAATTCTACCTGTCTATAACTGGTAGCAGGTGTATTTTAATCTCTTTTGATACACACCACACCATACCATTAGTATAGGGCTAAGAAAAGGGATTTGGGGGCCCTAATCATGAAGAACGAGCCGGTAAATTAGACATAGAAAGGGCAGACACATGTAAACCATCTGAAATTACATGAAGGGTCTTAGTATAAACCCTCTTTTTTGTAACATTGTGTTAGAGAGGTAACGATAAGGATGATCTTCTTAACCGTCTGACGAACCTAGACTAGTCCTCTCGGAATACCCTATAATCCTGAACCCATGTTATGGATAATATGGATTAACTACACAATAACCCCATCCCACTGCTCAAGAGAGATCAGGGAATGAGATGCATATGTGGGATCAGAACAGGGTGAAAACTTATGCCTGAAAGCGTTTGCTCTTATCTTCTGTTTGTTACAACACGGCTCCACAGAAATCAAATGAGTATACACAGATATAGAGGTTATATTCTGATGCCAATTACTAAAAAGCATTGTTATACTGGTGCAAAGTACTCTACCCTGTGTAAATGAGGACCCACCTCTCACTTAGGGGCCCATTACGATGTCGGGCGGAAGCACTACCGCCGTGCTGTCGGAGGCAAAAACCGCTAGTTACCGTCCGCCAGCAACGGCCCACACGCCCGCCAAATTAGGATGTGAAAAGTCAGCCAAACACCGCCCGTAAGCCTGCGACGCCGCCCGCCATCAAAGTGCGCCCGTCTAAGTAGCGGCGCGAGCCAATGGAGCCACACCGTCCGATGATATGACGTACCGCCCGGCGTACAAATTACGATGCAACAACCAAACAGTCTCACCGGCAAAGAGACACCGCACGAGATACCAAGGCGGAAACCCGACTGACGAGTACAGAGACCAAAAAGGCGGCCCACCCCGAAATGAATCCTGCTCTCCAGGCCATCCCCATGCTGTACCTGATGCACCACCTAGGAGTGAACGCGCAACGACGACGCAGGTAGGCAGATACACAGCAAGGGCACGCAAACACTGCACACAATGCAAGGGCGGAAAAACTGTACATGGCCCCCCCAGACACCCCTGTGTGGACAGGACACATCCACCACTGTACCCACACATGTCCCACCTGTTAAAATAAAACAACTCGCAACATCCTGGGCACCCACTACCCGGGACCAGGAGGTGACTTCCCCGTCACGGCACCGCAGCTCAGAGGCGATGACGCACGTACACATGCGCACAACGCAGAGGCCAACGACAGCGCCACGCATGGGCTGCACACAAACACCACAGGCTCACAACTACACACTCCACACACCAGCCCCACCCTGAAGGTACAAGTCACGTGACCCTCCTGCATCAATCATGTCCCCAATCGACAACCCACAGTTGCCAACTGGATGTCACACAAGTGTCCAGAACAGGGGAGCAATGTGAAGGCCAAATAGGACACACCCTTGTGTGCAGAACATGGCGAAGCACACGGCGGCTGCTACATAACAGCGCAGAATATGGACATTGTCCGCAAAAGGCACGCCAGTCCCATCCAAAAATACCTATACCATCCTGCTTGCAATATCAAGCCATGCAATGTACAAAATAGAAAAACCCTGCTGCCTGAGAACAGGTGTTCCCAATTACTACACCCACACAGAAGCTTCAATGAACAGCGGCAACGGAGTGTCCCGCCCACACACGGGAGAGCAGATAGCACTGAATGGCCTTCCATTCCTACTCTGAAATCACATTGCAACAAATTCTGCAGGAGAATGGAGCCATTGTACCAACAAGAAGCCAAACATAGCCATGCAGAGTAAACCTTCCACTGGCAGATAGCGCCTAACATGAAAGAAAGATGATACGACAAAATACAATTATACCACTCCTCCATGTGGGTCAAATGCAAGTAATCAGGAAAGAGTCAGACACCACTGGCCTTGACCATTCATCGAAGCATGTGGGATGAGGGCCTGTGTCCTCCGCCCAAGCTATACCCCAAGTCCTGCCGCCGTACTTCCATTCCAGAATTCCCAGCATCGTCGGAGGTTGCACTCTGCTGACTGCTCAGGCAGCCGGAGAACGCCATCACATCACCCTGTAGCAAAATGGCTGTTGCACCAGTGCTTTTTCAACTACGCCGGACAGATGCAGCTGTACAGTGACAGCTTGCTACAGATAGTGGGCTGTGAAAATCTGGCTATGCTGAATGTGAGTTACCTACTAACTTACCAAATTGCAATGTTCAGCTGCGTCATCCCCGTTTTCTACTGTCGGAGGTGTCCGTTCCACTGGCCTGTGGATTTATGTCTCTCCAACCCGGCATCTCCAAAGGCGGACTTGGTACACTTGTTTGCACCCCTGGACGCACACGACAGGATCTGTTCAGTGTATGTGGGCATAGCGTTTGTGGCTGCATTCGGACACACACTGCAATGGGACCAGTGTGCCTCCACACAACGTCTACCCACCATCCGCTTCATTGGATGTCATCCATGTTTAACACCAATGCGAGGGATGCTCTGCTGGAAGGTATCGCATACCTGACAACTTGTCAATTCATGGGTCCCCAACTCAATACCCCCAATTGAACATTGATGTTCAACACCGTACCTGTGCTTGGCTTTCGCACGGAGTGGGCAGTTAGCTGTACAACAACTATACCATACAATCTGCAACAAACACCTTACCATCAACTCCACTGCCATGACATTTGACATTTTCGGGACATGCACTCTGTTCCTCACCATATCCCGTGTCTCTGCATGAACAGGGGGAGGCAGAGGTATGGGACTTGGGTACAGTAACCACATGGCCAATACTGCACGAACAACTATGCTATAATATGTAATCTGCGCACCTGAACACATGCACCTCTCAGTGCACACTTATCTGTCTGCTGTATTACATGAGAACTGTCACCTCACCTTTGTCTGTACTTCCAAGCCAGGACTTTTGCATGGACACCAAGTGCAACCCCCTACAACATGGCCCTAGTTATTGTGTGATGTTCAGTAGCCACCACATTGCAACAACTTGTGAGACGCTGCTGCATGCATGTAGGCTCATGCTCTGATGTCACCTCTGACGCAGGTGTGTCGGAGTCACTATTGTAGTAATCCTGTACCATGGAACTGAGATGTACTGTGCCTATGATGTCAAGCTGTCTGGTAGGCAAAATGAATACTGTCTGTGTCAAAGTCTAGAGCTCTTCACTAATGAGCAAATGTACTTTAGCATAGCAAGGGCAAGTCAGTTGTAACTCTGAAGCCTTTATTCCACAATCAACAACTAATCACATCTACCTGTACCCCCTTTTGTATGTGTAATCATGCTAAGTATATCCTCCACATGCATTTCGCTGCCAGTAGTGTCCACTATACTGCATCACAGAGGAAGTAAGTTCAAATACATGCCTTGAAGCAAATATGTGACTCTGTAGAATTATTTATCGAAGACAAGTACGAATGAGAGAGGATGAGAGTGTGTGAAGTACACGAGAGTCGTGAGATGACCATGTAGTCTAGTGTCATTGGATGTCAATGCATATGAGTTGCCGCCACAGTGGACCTAGTGAAATACCAGAGGTCGTGGGCCTTGGCTTGGCAGACTCTGACGTGGCCCAACAGATCATCACATTAACACTGACGGCCTGGTCACTACAAAGCACAGTCCAACATATGTGTACAATTACCTCCACAATCTGACATCACACTCATCAAGCAAAATTAGGAGCCACGCAAGAAGCATGCTACAGCAATGCATGACAAAACACACACACGATATCAGTGGGGGTGGGCAGGTCTGCACAGTGAGTACGAACTGCAGAAACTCACATACATGCTTAATTAAACAAGGCACAATCTTGACAGTCACACATCCTGCAGACCCACAATGGCCAAAACATATCAAGTAGGAGTCATCCTGAACTGCAAGGACACACCCACACACTGCACACTGTGCAACATACAGTACACACATGTGCTCACATTCACAGACCTGTACACGGATACAAACACCCACCATGCCCCTGGGTAACACATGTGTGTAGTCGACATTGCCAGAGCACACACACACACACCAACACTACCCCAAAGTCACACCCTTCACACCACACACACCTACACCTCCCAAATGCACACATTGAAAGTAAGCCATGTGCCCAGGCTCAATGTTCATCACAAGATTAACATACACCTACACTGCTGGCCACCCAGAAAGTAAGCTCACACATACCCGCACACTCTGCACATGCTACCTCTCATCCTGTGGCTAGACTCACACCCTGTGCTTTGCCTGCACGCAAACATGACACGTATACCTTGTCCCAGAGATACCACCAAATACATGCAGATAATCCGTGTCACAAAAATACATCTTCATCACACACACAAGTAGCAGAGTCTGAAAGAAGTGAAGTCCCAGCCATGTGTAAAACACATTGGAATGTGAGACCAGACATTGCAATTGTTGAGGTACCATACACGGCATGTGCCTCACTTAACTATGCACACACAGTAACAACTGCAATCAGCAACTACACAGACACAACCGACTACAGGAACAACAGCATCCAGTCACAGATTACATAGACAGGCGGCAATATTGTCCAACACCAGGGACAGTGGCCAGTCCGATGTGCAGAGTAGTGATACGAAAAGCTGCGTATGCATTGTGTGTGAGTGTACCCTGCCATGGCCAGCAACACTGCCATGGCGGTCACATTACAGCCACCACTGTGTCACAGGTAGTTGTGTGAGACTGCCTACCATTCCAACAGGATGCCAGTCCGACTCGGTGCAGTCTGTGTGCTACGTGACAGTTGGAGGTCCACCCCTGAGAGAGAAGCACAACTGTGGAAGACAAACATGTGGCATGTGAAGCGGGAGGGCTGCTTGGCCCAGGTGGGTGGGCGGCACGGGTAGGTGCACTCATGCAGTGTTGAAACAGACTGTGTGGGGAGGATCCCGGAGGGGTAGAGTTCCACTGTGTTGCGTATTTGGAAAGCCTACCTGTCTGGGGATGAATGTGAACTCGTGTGGGCACAACAGGCGGACACACGATCAATGCTGCATCAGGTGTAGACGTTAGCCCTCCCTCTGGGGACATGCTGGATACTGCTGTGCATCTGCCAGGCCCTTGCCAAGGCACTTACATCCCCTGTCCTCCAGGTGTACCCCCTACATTGTCCACTTGCACAGGCTACCCAGGGCACGGGATGGCAGTGGAGCTTGGTGGGTGGGAGGTCATGGCGCCCTTCTCCTGGCCACATCTTGCAGGCAACTCATTCTCAGTGTGCAGCAGGGCACAAGTCCTAAATAGGAAGTGGGGGGACGCTGATGTCACGACAGGAAGTGACGTCACGAAAGGTGGCTTGCACCATCAGACTCATTGCCGCCCCTCGCTCACCCCTCAGATGCGATTGCATCAGGGAAGCCAGCGCGTGAGCAGCAGCTCCGATCTCACCCCAGAGAGGCCAAAGAGT
The DNA here is from genome assembly GCA_963921515.1 of Calotriton arnoldi. Lineage (NCBI taxonomy): Eukaryota > Metazoa > Chordata > Amphibia > Caudata > Salamandridae > Calotriton > Calotriton arnoldi. The sequence continues at coordinate 1,521,323 of CAWUFW010004324.1, read as the reverse complement.
GAATGTGTGGCTACAATTGCTCCAGTTATCTAGCTCACGGTACAATAAGAGGGGGGACGCCGTCCACCCGCGTGGTACCCCGACTCGAGCCCTGGTGTGCAGGCAAAGTGTCCTATTGGCTTTGCGATATGTGTCAGTTGCATGACACTCGTTGGCGGGGGATGGCTCGGAGGCCCGTCACCCTGAGGCCCATATCTCACTCTATGGGTACCTCGTCAATGGCAGCGGATGTAATGACTATGCACGCCGGGGTGGGTCTACCTTTAGTCTGGGACGGTGTTTGCAGCCTGGCCCACCAGGGCAGCTACAGCTTCTGTGTGTTGCATGTGGTGTATCCGGACTCCGGAGGCTGTCATGCATTGTCACTGTTCCAGGGCTCGAGTCGGGCTACCACGCGGGTGGACGGCGTCCCCCCGTTTATGTTACCGCGTGCTCGATAACTGGAGCAAATGGAGCCACACATTCACTCTTTGGCCTCTCTGGGGCGAGATCGGAGCCGCTGGTGCACGCGCTGGCTTCTCTGATGCAATCGCACATATAAGGGGTGAGCGAGGGGAGGCAATGAGTCTGACGGTGCAAGCCACCTTACGTGATGTCACTTCCTGTTGTGACGTCAGCGTCCCCCCACCTCTTTTGTTAGGACTCGTGCCCTGCTGTTGTCAGATGTGCCACTTTCTAGGGGGGTGGAGAAAGGGTCAGGAATGTCAGCCTGAGAGTGGCCCAGTTGAAAGCCCACCTTGACTGGGGAGGACAACCATTGGACAGTCTGGTGTAGCCCACCCACGCGTACATGTAGGCCCTCCATGAACTATGTCACCTGCGACAAGGTGATGTCATGGGCAATGAAGTTATTGAGGAGAGCTGTCTGCCCCACGCAGTGATGCCGCACAAGCTCAACAGACCCATCGCTGAGGGCAGCAGGGGTCACATGTGCAGGGGCAGCTGTGCCTGGTGTGAAGGATACTCAATCCTTCATCCTTGTGCCGACACGTGTTGCACTAGTGGAAGTAGATGGGAGGGCGGGCATTGGCCTCCCTGTGGCTGAAGAGGAGCCAGAGTCCACGTCCCCTGTGCTAGCACAAATGGATGCATCACCTCCGTCCTCAGTTGACGCAGTAATTGCCGTCTCGGACTGTGATTCATCCAGCACACGTCTGGCCCCGCCGAGGCGCTGGTCACAACTGTCTCACTCAGCACCCGTGCAGCTGCTTCATCCGATGCCTCCACTGTTGACCGTCCCCTGTCCCACAACACCCACGGGAGATGCTACATGAGAGAGAGCGAGGTGGCCTCACTCATCTGGCATCAGTTAAACAGACATGTGCAAGGGAAGCAGCACAGAACATCCCCAAATCCACATGTTGCACGATACCTGTGCAATTGTATACAGCCACCACAATCAACACGTAATGGCTGGCATACAGACAATGAAGCCGCTAATAAGTGGCACATGTGTTATGCACATAGCACAACACCTGGCCTGTGTCACCCTGCGACCATAGCCACACATCGCTGTGTGCACAACCACTGCCCTGATGGTGGCAAGGATGACCACTACGTAATTTGGCCAAGGACATACCTGCATGGAGCAGGATGGGACACCACACACACAGACTGCAACATGACAGTCCACAATGGTCATGAGCCCATGCCATCCACCTGTCGTTCGCACGAGCACAACTACTGTTGGGTGGTCGATGTGCAGCCCAGGTCTGCTGAGAATGAGAAGGCCAGCAGGGACCAAGCCAGCCATTCACACAAGCAATAACTCCCCTGAGTCCTGCATTGCCAAGTGGCTGCGTCACTGGATGTCTGACATGTAAATGCCATGTACCACCACTCGGGAGGGACATGCATGGGAAAGCGCCAGAGAGCCTACATACCCCTTCCACCTGTAGTAAGCATGGTAAGCAGTGCATGTTGGAACCCCACAGGCTCCGACTCATAGTGCTGCGGATAAACGACATGTGTGTCCCCCACATGCACTCCCACACACACTGCAGTTGTCTTACACACACAACTATTGCAGGAAATAGCCTTGGGCAGTGTGCGTGGTGCTCGGAATCCAGGATCTCCAGCTCCTCGCTGGTTAGTGGACCTGGACATATCTTCAGAGTCGTCGACATGAAGGTGGACAGGTGGCTGCAGCAGCAGGTGTTGTTGAGGGATGCCAAGCAGCAGTCCCTGGTAGCTGTGGTAATGCTGGTCTCCCTCCCACACTCATATAGCCCCCTGGGGCAGTTTCAGTGGGTCCAAGTGGCTGCGATTGGTGTACCATGTCTGCCATTTTCAGATGCACACAGTGGCCTGCTCCGAGCTGTCCCGGTACGCTTACCTCTATAGTCGAACACGCAGGATGCAACCGCGAGGGCCATTAGAGTTGGCCTCAAGGGCCTGGACCATGGCGGGTACAGTCCGCTGGTGCCATGTGGAATCCACAGTTTAATGTGCGCCATGCATTTGCAGGTGTGGCCATGATTCGTGTGTGGGAGCATGTCCACACTAGACAGGGCCACTTCATGCTGTGTGCATAGGCATTGACGGACAGTGCTCAGCCTCCACATATCTGTTGGCACATCATCATGTACACATTGGCATGGGAGCATGGGATGTGCATATGCACACACATGCCATATTTCTCAATGTACATCTCCCACTTGGCACGTGCAACGTTACGTGTCACTTGTGATGTGTATTTGCATTCACACAGCTGTGTTGTCATGGAGTTGTCAATGTGTACACCTGTCAATGTGTGTTGGAGGTGTGATACATACAGTGCTGTACATTGGGTGAACTAGTGACATCATTGACTGTCTCATGTCCCGTTGTGCAACAGGACCCACCTGTTTGGGCCGCTCAGCCTGCGTCCATTGTGTCGTTGGTGTGTGCCATACTCACCCAGCCTCGGAAGCTGTGTCCGGCACAGCAGCTAGGTATATTGCCGTGGTGTTGCCGCTTCCCACATATGCAGTCTGAGATGTTCATCATGCCTGTCAAGCTATTATGGCCTAAATCCCCATGTGCATGCTCATAGCAATGGTTGGTGTCAGTGGTCATTGCTATTGGTAAGGGGACCTGTGTAGGGGTATTGTAGCTGTGCTGTCCCTACTTGCAGCTGTTCTGTGATTCTATTGCTTTGTCAGTAATCTTAGTTCTGTGTATGTGAAAATGCCATGTGGTGTGTTGCATTGACATGTGTCCACTTCCATCCGTCCTAGGAGGAGACCAAACATACATCGCCCCTACCAATTGCTGGCAGACATGGAGGATGTGGAGGTTATCCGGAAGTTCCGTCTGGACCGACCCACCCTGCATCACCTATGTGCCATGTTGGAACCCCACCTTTGTCCTCGCAGGGTGTATCCAACAGCATTCACCCCCACGGCTAAGGTGATGGCTGCCCTGCATTTCTTCGCAACCGGATCCTTCCAACACACGGTGGGCAGTGGAGGTGGGATATCCCAGCCCATGTTCAGCATGGTGCTACGGGATGTCCTGTCAGCTATGATGCTGTACAGGAACCGGTACATCCGATTCCCCAGGGCTCGTGATTTGGCGGCAGTGAAGGGTTCTTTCTATGCCCTTGGACGGATCGCACACGTTGTTGGTGCAATTGATTGCACCCATATTGGCCTTGTTGCACCACAGGCCATGGAGCACATCTATCGCAACAGGAAACATTTCCACTCCCTGAATGTGCAAGTGGTGTGCCTGCCGGACATGATCATCACACACGTGTGTGCGAAGTTTCCCGGATCCGCCCATGACTCGCACATCATGCGCCACAGCATCCTCCCACGTATGATGACCAATCTACAACCGGACCGTGCATGGATTGTTGGTGAGTATGCATACTCGTGTAGCCTGCTGGGTGTGACATGCTGTCTTGTATCCTGTTGGAAATGCAACGATTCTCTGTGTTTCTCACACCCAAGTGACTCTGCATATCCTAACGGACCTTGGCTGCTGAGCCCACTCCGTAATCCGAGGACACCAGCTGATGTCAGGTACAATGAGGCACATGGGAGGACCAGACGTGTGGTGGAGCGGACCTTTGGACTCCTGAAGCCCAGATTCAGATGCCTGGACCGCACCGGGGGTGCACTGGCATACTCCCCAAAGAAGGTGTGCCAGATAGTTGTGGCATGCTGCATGCTGCACAATCTGGCGATCCGCAGGCAGATCCCCCTGATACTGGATGACGATGATCAGCCAGGGCCCCCGCCTGCAGATCAAGCTGTGTCCAGTGAAGAGGACAGTGGAGAGGAGGAAGCAGTGAATGAGTGTCAGCAGCTCATCGCCTGCTACTTCACTTGACGGTGAGTGACCATGTACGACGGCTGATGTTGCTGTAGTTGTGTAGGTGTATGTGTGCATTGTCACGGCGGCCTATTGTTCACTGAGTGCTGTGTGGCAATGGGCTATGTCCAGGGTAGTATGCCAATGACAGTGGCTGTAGCATTGTGCCCTGTTGCTCTGTGAGATGTGTGTACATTGCTTAAACTTGATGACACGTACTGTGTGATGAGTGTGTGGCTAACCCTGGGAGGTGAACTACGCTACGCTCGCGGAATTTGCGAAGTTACGGTAACTTCGCGATTCGCGTAGAACGCGAAGTTACCGTGCACTACGCAATTTGCGGCGTAGCGTAGCTGTTTTTCTTCTTCGCGCGCTCAATATACGTTCTCGCGCACGCGGTAACGACCTACCATGATTCTGCGTTCGCCGACGCGACTTCCTATCCGTTCGCGGGCGACACGAGATTTGGAATCCGGCCGCATGATCCCGCGAGAGTGTGCGAACGCGAACACGTCATTCGGACGCGCGATCTGACTTCCGGCGGCAGTGTTGGTAAGATCGCGATCCCGAACACGAAGAAACTACAATCTGGCGAAGAATATATCTCGAGCATCATAAAACCTTCTCGAAAATGATGAATTAGTTCATTTTGCACAAAAAACTCCTCAGGTTGTCATTTAGAGATGTAGTTTGGTGAGCAAGGAGTCCTTTTTCTTTTTTCCAAGAGGAAGGAAGTGCCCCTGATTCTCAAACTTCCTGTTCCTGTCCAGCAGGCTCCTCCCAGTGTTTTGTCCATGTGCTGTTCACTTTCATTTGGATTTGGAGCTGGAAGGATCACTTTTTGTGTCTGTCTGCTGCATCATATCATTGGATTGGATTTGAGGACTCTTGGATTTGAGATTTTACAAGTAAGTTGGAGAATTGGTGTACTTGTTTGTTTGATTGGGGCTTGTTTGTACCTACATTTTTGGGGGGATTTCCATAGTTTTTAAAATGTATTGTTGTGGCCTGTAGTTTCGGCAGGGGCCTAGTTGTTTTTCTTTGATTGGAATTTCAGCCAGTAGGCCCGGACTAGAGCCAGAGGTACCCATGGGTGCATGTTTCTGTGGTGTCTGTTGAATTTAAAGTTTAAACATCATGTAGGCCGGGCATCCATGGATGGCATTGGTTTGAATTGGTAAAAGTGGTTTTTGGGGTGTATTTCATTTTTTGGGTGTTTGTTAAATAAATAGGCCTTTTCAGCCAGTAGGTAACCCTGGGCGTTCAGCTCGCGGACTTTGGGCAAGTCCGCACTGCGCGACAACGCGGACTTACACTTTTTATCTTCTTCGCGCGCTCAATGTACGTTTTCGCGCGCGCGATAACGACTTTTTGTGACGATCGCGATGCCGAACACGCAGAATTTACAATCTGGCGAACAATATCTCTCGAGCATCATAAAACCTTCTCGAAAATGTTGATTTAGTTCATTTTGCACAAAAAACTCCTCAGGTTGTCATTTAGATGTAGTTTGGTGAGCAAGGAGTCACTTTTTTTTGTTTTACAATTTTTTTCAAGAGGTAGCAAGTTGCCCAGAGTCTCCAACTGCCTGGTCCTGTCCTTTGTCTTCACTTTTTTGTTATTTTGGGTGGCCTGGCCATGTGGGTGGTGGCCATTTTGTAAAGCCAGGCATTGTGCTTTTGCCATAGGCCTGCATTGTCTGTCTTGTGTTCCTTTTCTTGTTGTTCTGGGTGGCCTGGCCATGTGTTGGCGGCCATTTTGTGTGAACAGCCACTGTGCTTTTGCCATAGGCCTCCAAGCTTGCGGCCTAGTGTGCCAGTAGGCCCGGAGGTAGTCATCCTCATGGGTGCATAAAAACTGTTTCTGTGTTGTCTGTTGAATTGTAACATAATTTAGGCCATGGATGGCATTGGATTGATTTGCAAAATGTGGGTTTTGGGGTGGTATTTTATTTTTTGGGTGTTTGTTAAATAAATAGGCCTTTTCAGCCAGTAGGTAACCCTGGGCGTTCAGCTCGCGGACTTTGGGCAAGTCCGCACTGCGCGACAACGCGGACTTACACTTTTTATCTTCTTCGCGCGCTCAATGTACGTTTTCGCGCGCGCGATAACGACTTTTTGTGACGATCGCGATGCCGAACACGCAGAATTTACAATCTGGCGAACAATATCTCTCGAGCATCATAAAACCTTCTCGAAAATGTTGATTTAGTTCATTTTGCACAAAAAACTCCTCAGGTTGTCATTTAGATGTAGTTTGGTGAGCAAGGAGTCACTTTTTTTTTGTTTTACAATTTATTTCAAGAGGTAGCAAGTTGCCCAGAGTCTCCAACTGCCTGGTCCTGTCCTTTGTCTTCACTTTTTTGTTATTTTGGGTGGCCTAGCCATGTGGGTGGCGGCCATTTTGTAAAGCCAGCCACTGTGCTTTTGCCATAGGCCTCCAAGCTTGCGGCCCAGTATGCCAGTAGGCCCAGAGGTAGTCACCATGGGTGCATAAAACTGTTTCTGTGTAGTCTGTGGAATTTTGACATCATTTAGTCCATGGATGGCATTGAATTGATTCAATTGAATTGCGAAATGTGTTTTTTTTGGAGGGTCTGACTATTTCACTTTTTGGGTGTGTTAAATAAATGCCTTTTTTGCGTGTGTACTGTGTAATTATAATTGTGTTGTTGTAGTGGTTGTCTAACTTTCCAAAGTGTTTTTAGCCATGTGGATTTTAGTTTTTGCATTAAAGCTGTGTGTGTTTTATAAGGCATCCTTTGTCTGCCCATATATAGGCCTGCTTGAGTTCATTGTTTGCCGTGCCTTGTGCCTGTGAGTCACCATGTTTCTGGGGGCCATTTTGTTGTGGTAGTTATTAGTGTGCTGTTTTTGCCACATAGGCCTGCGTGTCTTTCCATTGTTCCTCTTGTCTTACTGCTTCCAAATCCATCCCCATTGCCAGCTGCAGCTCCCTGATGCTGCTATATAATACATCCCACGTGATGCACAAATTTAGGCCAAACATGCTCCAGTACATTTTAGTTTTTGTTCTTTACTATTCTTATTCTTCCAGAGTGTACACTAGCACTACACAGTAGCCAGGAAAGCCCTGGCCTTGTTGTCAACGTCTCATAAATGGCTAGACTGTGTGTTGTTGTTCACAGAGTTTCTGAAATTTAATAATTGAGGCCACCACACACTAAGTTCTATATTCTATTTGTTTGATTTGTGCTATGTTTGACTGATGTTCTGGCTTTTTTGCTTTTAGGTGCACAAAGACTGAGGAGGAGGTGTGTCTCTCATCATTGCCTGTTGCACTTCCAGACAGACATCCTGCTGCTGTACACACAACACAACGTGACGTGTGACCTGACCAGACATCTCTGCAACTGAGTGCTGCTGACATCTGAAGAAGATGGGCCCAAAGAAAGCAGGTACCAGGTCCTCCAGTACCAAGAAAGTTGCTATTGAGAAGAAGAAGGAACAGAAGAAGCAAGTGACACTGAAGTCTGGTGTGCCGGCCAATACCTTTTTTGGGGAAAAAAATTGCGCCTGCAGCAGCGGTGTCCGGGGGCAAGCTGGGGGCAGCACCTCCGCATCAGTGGACCCAACCCACCAACCCTGGCCCAAGCACATGAGTGTGGAAGAGGTAGCCAGCCTAATGGTGGAAAGCAGTGATGCTGAGCCTGAGATAAACTTATTGCTATCTCAAAGTAGTACCCAATCAACGCAAGAAGAAACACAGCAGATAAGTGGTCAACAACAACAGCCGCAACCACCGCCCGTAATAGTAGTTGTTGTTCCTCCTGAAGTAGGGGCAGTTCAGGAAATTGAGCCTCATGCAGAGGTAGAAGAAGAAGCCACTCATTCAGAAGATCCATTGTCTTCCAAATCCCCAGCAAGGAAAAGGAGGGGTAGTCCATCAAGTTCTTCGCCAAGCCCCCTTCTGATGATCTAGATGCCACTTGGAAGCCACAAACTGAGTCTGAGAGGGAGCCACGTTCCAAGACCAAGCTAGGGAAAAGGAAGGTTCCGGAAAGCCTTACACTTATGGAGGTCGATGTAGAACAGCAAGATGATGATGATGACGACGAGCCAGTCATCACGAACATCACTCCCGGCCCCGAGGAGATGGAGACCAACATTCTTACCCTATCCAAAATCGCTGCGAGGGATGTAGCACGCATACCTCCACAGGTAACACCAACACGATCTACAGCTTCCATATTTGCATTAGCAAAGGCCCGGCAGCGACCTACATCCAGCACAACCACCACCTCTGTAGGAGTAGGTAGTGGTACAGCAGCACAGAGTCAAATTCAACACACACCCTACAGATCATCCGGCATTGGAAGTGGCACCTCCAGCAGGAGGCCAAAGTTAAGCTCCCCAGTTTGGGACTTCTTTACGGTTAGCGAAAAGGAGGAGAACATTGCTATATGCTCCATTTGTAATACCTCTGTTAGTCGTGGTAAGCTTGGTACAAACTATGGTACCGGAGGCCAAATGACCCATCTGAAAAAACACCACTTGATCAGCTGGGAGGACCACCTTCGCGGCAGAAAAAAACTGCAACCATTGGTGTTGGTGGGGATAAAGGAGTAGAAGAAGAAGATCCGATCACGGTGGAAGAGGAAGGACAGGGAGACATTCTCTCTGGTAGTGGTACACAAGGTGTCCCTGACCCCAGCAGTGCAGTCTTAACGTTGCACACATCTTCAGCAACATCTCAGTGGCACAAGAGTAAGAGTCAGCCGGAGACACCAAGAAGTACCAGGTCCGCACTACCAAAAAGTGCGTTGAGCCTAAGAGAAAGGAAAACCATGCAGCCTACCATTATCAGCATGTTTGGGGGTGAGGGGCAGTACGAACGCAACCACCCAATAGCACGTTTGTACAATGCGAAGCTGGCTAAAATGTTAGCACTGGACCTTCTCCCTTTTTCTTTTGTTGAAGGGGTGGGTTTTGTGGAATTTGTGTCAACCATCTGCCCAAAATGGCATGTTCCCAGCCGCTACTATTTTGCCAGAGTTGCAGTTCCAGCACTACATCATGACGTGCTGGAATTGCTAGGAAAGGCCTTGAAGCAGAGTGCTGTTCACAGTATCCACCTGACTACAGACATGTGGACCAGTTGCCAAGCCACAGATTACATGTGCATCACTGCACACTGGATCTGTTTTGCGGGGGTTAGAGAACAGATATCTGCTGGTGTTGATACTGCAGAGATTTTTCATGCCACTCGCAAACATGCAACTGTAGCCATGTTTGCCATGGAGAAATCTCATACTGCTGCAAACATTTTGGAAGAGTTTAACACCAAGGTCTTTGAGTGGCTGCGCCCAAGAGGGCTTACGATTGGTTTTGTTGCCACGGACAACGGCAGTAATGTAGTTTTGGCCATGCGCAATGGTGGCTATTTCAGGGTCCCGTGTTTGGCACACTGCATTAACATTGTTGTTCAAGACTTTTTGAAAAATGAATCCAAAGTCAGCAACTTACTGGTCACCTGCAGAAGAATATGCACACATTTCAACCATTCTTTTAAAGCCCGGAAGCAGCTGAGGGTCATTCAACGTGAGCATAAAATGCCAGTCAAAGCGCTCATCCAGGAGGTGCCAACACGTTGGAACTCAACTTATTACATGCTTGATCGTCTGTTTGAACTGTACATACCACTCAATGCTTATGTCATGCAAAGATTAGGGGAACCTACTGTGAAAGGCATGACCGTTGAGATGGCTCAATGGGACCTCATTAAATGCCTGACTGAGATGCTACTTCCTTTTGAGATCTTCACACGTGAAGTCAGCAGGGAGGACTGTACTATGGGCCAAGCTATCCCATTGTTGCACATGCTAGAGCAACAGCTGAAGGATGTGTCTGAAACGTACGCAGGTGTGGATGACAAACAAGACGCATATCATTTGGCGGAGACCTTAGCCGCTCGCTTATCAGAAAATACAAGGATTAAAAATAAAATTTTGTCACAACCACATTACATTAGTGCCACAATTTTGGATCCACGGTACAAAGTATTTCTGAACAGCAAGGCAGTAATTCCTTTTTCGGAAGTGGATGTTGCCAACTACAAAACTTTGATAGCTAAGGAAGCCACTATTTTCGAAAGAGAACGGCTGTTAATTACAGGCCCCCCACCCCAGGCCATAACCAGTACTACAGGGCATCCAGAGTCAAGTTCTACTTCGGAGCCTGAGGGCAGTGCATTTGCCTCCCAGCAGTCACCTACACCAACAATAACATCAAGAACAGGATCATCCACAGCACAATGTGCAACTGATTGGTTTCTACAGCAGGGGTATGGTAAGTCCAGTGCTGATGCAAAGGCAAAACAGGCCGAGCACATCGGAGCACCCCTGAACATTGAGCGGATGGTCCAGGCCTATCTGGATGACCCAACAGAGGTCTTCATGGATCGAAACCCATTGGTGTATTGGTATGGGAAAAGAAGCCAATGGACAGTGCTCAGCAGGCTGGCGATAAAGTATCTGGCTTCCCCTGTCGCAAGTGTCTCTTCTGAGCGTGTTTTCAGTGCTGCTGGTGCCATTGTAACTTCGAAAAGGACCAGTCTCTCGGCCCAAAGCGTGGAGAGGTTAACCATGATCAAAATGAATCAGCACTTTATACCACCGGATTACAAAATACGTGAATCACAGCAGGAAGAGGAGAGCGACTTGGATGACGTAAATAGTGCGTTACAGGACCTACTTCTGTCCGAACCACCAGAGTTTGAGGACGAGCTCCTCTTCCCTGACAACTAGGCTTTCAAATTGTTACTTTCTTCCTTCCTTTATGTGTCTGTGTATCTGTCTTTCTGGTTCAAATCACAACAAATCCATCACCACCGTCTTCTCTTTTTATTTCCCTATTGGAGTTGGATGTCTGTGCATTTAACTGTCCACTCTTCAGAGTCCTGCTTCATCTTCCTGTCTCGCACAAGTACATTTCCATCAAGCCAGACATTAGTACAAGAAATGTTGCCTTTACCAGTCCCGCCTCCATAAGAAGTGAAACGTGACTATAGCTATCCTCCGTTTTGTTTTCGAGCCGAAACTCATCAGTGTCCGAAGGCTACAGCCTCAGCAGGCATCCAAAGGTCCTCACTGTCAGGACAGAAGGTACTTGGCAGAGAAAGACAAGAGACTCTTCGAAGAAACTTGCTGACATTTGTGCAAACTCAAATGACCATCAATGAGCGCTACCCAGGCCGCGGCCCATCATCACAGTGCTGACCATGGGAAGCAACTTAAACTGTGACAAAGTGCCACAGAAGAATAAGACGAAAACCGAAACAGCGACTAACACTCAAAATGAATGTGGACTGGAGTAATGATGAGGCCACTGCCCCGTAAAAAAAAAATAACAACTGTCAGAACTAGGCATCTGATGATCTGACAGCCAAAGAGAAGAGCAAGACAGGTAATGATGGAATGCATTGGATGCTTGCAGACTCTGAGCGATTGCTGTTGTTTGTTGTTGATGTTGTGCATGAAGTCGAACTCTACTCTACTAGTTAATCTACAAAGTGACTCAAGTCAGTGACAGTCAATGTTTCCCTTCTTGTTGTTTAATAACCAAATTGTACTCCTACTACTGCAGGTGCAGGCCAATATCTGTTGCAATTTTTTAATATGGAATATGGACTTAATCGGAGTCACTACAGACTGAGTTGTAGTTGGACAACACGTACCACACCATGATGATGACCATACTATCTTTGCACGCAGTCATTCAGTTGGATCGGAGATGATTCAAGGAATAACTGCATTTCATGAAGTGGCATAAGGTAAACATAAACACAACAATTCAACAAGAAAGTAAACACAGCAGACCTACATGTCCATGTAGTGGTGTGTAGTCGAGTGTAGTGATGACTCACAGCGGCGCATTGATTTTGTCACTTAATTAGGAAAATGCTAAGTTGCTGTGTATGCCTTTTGTCTGGCTATGTCAAAAATTAAGGTAAATGGAGGTTGGGTCACGGGCTGGTGCTGTGGTGGGCCTGTTCTGTCCTGTTGTTGTTGTAGCTTAATGCTGTAAACAGAATCTACACGATATATCCAAGCCGCCTCACTCTGAAAGTGTTCTCTCTTCTCTTCTTGGACTCCACCGTAATTGATGGGTTTTTTTATTCATTGATTTTTCAATACCCCTTTTGTTTTTCCATCTAGACGTTACAGGCCGGCCTTTACCCTGTGCTTGCTATACTGGGAGACACAACTCACATTTACCTTACCAATCGGCATCAGGAAGGCCACCAAGATTGATGTGCGGAGCGTCCATGGAAGATAGGACCAAGAGGAAGGACGAGATTCCACTCCACAATTTGAGCATGATAATACAGTAACTTTAGTATCATTCATCATTCATCTTTTAATTAATTTGAATCCTTTTTTCTCTTCAATCATTAGGACTGTGTGTTGTGTGTTTGTTTGCTAATTGATCCCTACAACTGTGTTTTCTTTTAATTGTCTTTGCTATCTTTACAAGTAAGCCCAGTACAACATGGAATTTGGGTCTCTGAGGGCATATTACAGGCAAGGCAAATTGCATAGAATATACTGCTGCCCTGTACTGTCTAATTGTCTAGTAGGAGTTATTAAGTACTACTCATTAACCATCAAGTTATCTTCATCATCATGCATGCATTTCCCTTTTCTCCCTTTATAGATTTTTTGTATAAGATCATGGTCGTCTGCCAAGATTGCGCTTTGCTTTTGTTGTCCATGCGTACTGTTTTTCATTCTCAAACCTTTCCCCAAACCCCCTTCCCATCCATTCATCAAACCCTAACCCTCTTCCCCCGGGCTGTGATTTATATTGAGGTGTGATGTGACTACATAAAATGTACACCAATTGATCACACGCTTGCTGGGGCAGATGTGGTGAAAGCAACACTAATTCAATTGCAAGGCAGGGCGAGGAGCTTCTTCTGCTTGCCCACCCATGCTCAGTCTATGTGCAAGCCGTCACCGGCTAATAGTAGTACATCATAATTAATTGCCGTCATTGATTGGATTAATCATCAAACTCCTACCACACAGCAGTAAAGGTTACGAATTACGATTGTGTTAAGTTAAGTGACTCAATCGACACAACTACAGTTTGTAACTTCTTGTACTAGGCTGTCCCCGCCACCATTATGTTTAATTTGACTTTAGCAGTTGCAACTGCAATATTGTTTGTTTGGCAGTCTTCTTCTGTACTGTATTTTACTTCGTTCTACTACTCCTCCCACAGTCGCTCTCAGGAAAGTGACTGTCTCTTTTTAATTTTTTAGCAAATGCTACTGCCAGTGTCTACTCTACTACTACCACCACAACCATGGCATCTTCTACATTCTCTCTGGAAACCATGCAGCCATCGCTGTGCCGAACGTAATCATCAATCACAGGTAAGATAAGTTTGGTGGGAGGTATAAATGGACTAGGAGGAGAGACTGACAGTACTAGTAGGACAAATAACTCAGTGAGGGGTACCGCATCTATCTGTTTGTGTTACATCATCGTCGGCAGATTATTTAAATCAAACACTGGCTGCGGCCCTGCAGCAGCAAGGAAACCAATGTGACGTTAATTCGTAAAACAGTAACCCCCCACAAAACATTAACATTGTATGTTTAAGTATAAATATAATTTATTACCCTAACAAAAATAAACTATCCCACACCTGACCCACCCTTCTCCCTAACCCCAACAAATGTCCAAAACGAAAAAAGTCCAAAGAATGTCCCGAAACCCCAACGCCCAATTCCCACCCACCAAAACAAGGAATAAAAAGGGGCAAATCAACAGGGTCCTCGATGTTAAATTCGGCGGGCTTTGAGGTGTTTGTCCACCATGATTTTGACCCGCTCCTCCATTTGCTCCTCTAGACGTGCCATCCGGAGGAAGAATCTTCTTGCGAAATGCCCTGCAGTGGCATCCAGGGTGGGGGACAGCAGTGCTGGCTGCTAGCGAATTGCGGCGGCGGCGGGCGGCTACCAGACCGCGGCGCCGTACCGCTGGAGTTGTGGCCTGGCTGGGGCCCGGGGCATCGGACGAGGCTGCAGCTGCTGCTGCCGCCTCCTCCTCCTCCGCCTGAGCCACCAGCCGCCGGTACTCCTGGCATATGGCCTCCAGTTTCCGGCGCCGGGCCCTGGCTGCCAACTCCTTCCGCGATGGTTTGTCTTGGGAAGGAGTACCATCTATATCAAGAAAGAAAAAAAATATTGTTGTAACCAGTACTCTTAGCTAAACAGTAACACAAAATTAATTCAACACATAATGGCACAGTAGCACTAGCAAGAAGCACAGTACATAACATTTGTGGTAATAATCTATCTATCCTCCCACTTCCTCGGCCTCTAACATTTGTGGGAGTTTCAGGCATTATTCTAGCACTATGGACTCCAACCAGTACACAGTACACCAGTGTTCTTCTTTTCTCTAGTTTAGCGAAATGACATAACCTGGTTGTAGCCGGCATTGCCAGCTCGGTCATCTATGCTTGCACCCAAGACAAACATACGAGTCATGACGCAGACTCACGTTAGTTGGATTTACTACTGTTTGCAGGTGGGGAAGCTCGTATTTTTCTATTACGGGTGGCACTGGCCATACTCTCTCTGTTACATGGAGGGCAATTGCTCAATTATTTCACAGTGCCTTGGCTACTACAAAAAGGCAGATTATATATCTGATCCAATGATCGTTGCTTTTATATGGGACAACGACATAAGGTCAGTAGCGGTCGGTGGTGGGACTCGGGGAGTTCGGCCGGGCGGTGACGTGGGTAGGGGCAGGATGGGGGTAGTAAACTATGGATTACGGCCAATTACAGGTAAGTAAACATATAAATAAATGAAACTAATTTTGTTGCGCACACTGCATCGCATTTGGCGGTGCAGTGCGCACAATGAAATTCGCTTTATTTATTTGTATGTTTACAGTAAAGTTACCTGTATTTGCCCGCGTAATACATTGTTTACTACTACCCCCACCCTGCCCCTCCCCACATCGGCTTTGCTACTCTGGCGCGGTTTCTTTTACATTCCCTAAAACTGTGCATCCCGTGACAGTCTCCACCTATGCTGTCTATGATGAATACATACAGGCATCCATCCATTCTAAGTAAATGTCAATCATTCTTCTTAATCTCTCCACCAACCTTACTTTGTTTCACCAACAACAACGCATGCGTCCACTCACTCCGTTGCTTGCCTTGGCTTTGAGTTTCACCCAAACACCGCTGATGATTCTTGCTATCCACAGTATCCACCCATACTGTGTCGCCCACCCAGGCAGGCATCCATTCTTCTTTCACCTTCTTCCACCCATCCTTCAACAACACATGCATCTGATTCCTATCAGCCACCTATCCATGCTTCCAACGTATCCTTCTCTGCCAGTCATCATATTAAATCTCGCCCGCCCTTCCTCCTTCAACCCTTCTTTCCCTTTTTGTTCAACACATCCATCAAGGTCATCTGATCTGACTTTTAGTCTCCTCCATAAAACTTTCACAGCTGAGTTGGAGTCAGATATAAGAGGCCATTGGTTAATCAAGTCACGCTGGTAATGCTATTGCTACTGCATTGCTCATGCTAAGTAAAGGGTGTCTTCTTTAACCGTTGTATAATGTTCACTACAACTTCATACCTAATAAGTCTCAACAACAGTACAGTGAGTGAAGTCCACACACCCTTCCAGCTAGTGCAATGTCAATAAGTCATGAATATAACTTACCACCGCCCGCCACCGCTGCTGGCTCCCCCCTGTAGCTCCTGCAGGTGCCGCATCTTCTCCTGCCCCCTCCGGAAGGCTCGAATCGCCGGTGGCCCCGCCGCCACTGGTGGTTGCTAGTCCGCCTAGATAAAAACATGACACATTTTTAGATGCCTGTACACCTCCCCCTATTTATTCTTTTTCATTAGCAAGATTGAAAAAAAAGTTAATACATACATATTATTATAAATCACATTCAATAGTCCAAATCGGGTACTAGAGTACAGTCAGTAGACACTAGTAGTGTTATGGTCCCTAGGGTCATTATTATACTATACTCTACTCTTTGCAAAGTTAGCCTGAGCCATGCAACCATTTTCCGCTTCATGTCTTTTGCGCATGTTACCTCGCAGCTTGTTGCGCAGTAACAGTAAGACGCCTTTTTGAGCCCACATGAGCACATACAGCTACTGTCTGAGCGTTGCGTACAAGAGGTCGAAAAACAAGCCACTTTGTTATGGAGTTCGGTTAGTCCGTATTGCTTAGCCATAGGTAACATGTTACACTTTTTGGGCAGGACTGAGAAATGCTTGCATTATACTATAATAACACGCACCATTTTTCTCAGGCAGAGGATTCCCTTCTACGAACCAGAGATTTGCAGAGCTTATGAATGATGCATGTAACCAGTAATTCTACGTTCTACGGTGAGGAGTTGCCCAGAATTCGCACAGATCTTTTGTCTTATATATCATCAATGATCATGCACTTGTTGCAAGTGCAACACTGTTTATTGTTTTAATCTTATGCATTTTGCTGTTGGAGCTGGCTGGAGTACACTGAATTTTATAGAACAACATACATACAGAGCTTGTTAGTTGAAAATAAACCTTTTGAACTTACACATAGACTCTGTGGTATTTTGTGTGGTGGTGGTGGTGGACTTACACGAGTGAGTGAGCGAAAGGGTGTTATGTTCTGGGTTGTGTAATCATAATCATTGGGTATCTTCGGGTGGGGGTTCGGGGACCTAATGAGACACTATAGCTAGTCGTTCAGGGGATTGTGGGTTCACTTCTGACTGAGGTGTGAGGAACGTCCAAGTTCCAAACTCGCATCACCAACATCCTATTTCATTGTGCATAGTTCTGCATGGGGCTGTGCAGAATCCAAGTAGTATGTACTATATCCTATCAAAAATAGTCAAATATCTGGTTGGGCATTTTGTTTGTGGTAATTGTCAAAGCCTCAAGATTAAGAAGCCTAGAAGAGGACAACCGAAAGGACTGGACTCAGTGGCTAGAGCTATTAGTATTGGTCAATCTGAGTTTTATTCAAAACCGTACAATAAAGAGTGGCAATGCAAACTGGGCAAGCTTAGCGACAGACTAATATTAGTAGTACAGAGTACAGACATTCATAGCAGAGGCAGTTAGAACTTAGAGGCAGGGATAACCAGAATTTAGAAACAGATAGTCAAGTCAAGATCAAAGAATCTTTTGTAAAAAATAGAATTAGGGAGTGGAGCCAGAATTAATAGTTCTGAAAAAATAAGGTGCAGTAAAAGTTAGGGCAATATAATTGTTAATATTAACCACTGGAGGACTTACTGGGACCAGCAGCAGGGCCCTCGGTAGAGGAGCGGTCCTCTGGTGGTTGTCCCGCCGAATCTGACCCCGTCTTCTTGCCCCTGGGTGCTGCACATCAGTGATCATGTAAGATATAATAAAGAAAAAGAAAGACACAAACATTAATGATTGCTGTGAAACAAATAAATTATCTAAAAAAAACGCTCAAAAAACGTTTTAGGAAACAAAAATTGCAATAAAATTGACCTATCTAATCCGATCGACTACTGCCTTGCGGGATTCACGGACAGTCTACTTATTTGGGAACACTAATTCAGTGTTCCATTCTGATTGATTCAAATAAAATCCAGAACACTAACTAAGCCTAAGTACCACCTGACCTAGCCCACCTATTCCAGGCGGGCCAATTGTTCATTAAGCCTGCATTTCCATTTTTTATTGACATCAAAAATGCATAGATGAGAAGGAGGACACATGCATAAAGTGCATAATGCATACACCAAATTGTTGGTTGGTTGCGTCTGATGTTCTGCAGCTGACTGACACTGCTAAGCTAAGCTTACCAGTACCACTCACTAAACAAACTACAAAAGGTTCTAAGGACTGGGGTAAGCAGCACTCAGTGACAGAGGATGCGTCACGCAGACCGCTCAAAAATTATCAACTAATAGTAACTAAACCTAGTATCAAATGCATCCACCACTATTTGACAGGAGGACAAAGGAAGGACTACAGTCTCTCTAGCAATAGCATTACCTAACTGAAGTTCTCTAAAGTAAACTCTTACATAATGACAAGCGAGCGCAAAGTTGCAAAAAGTAAGAGTACCGCCCAGCACCTGTGTCCTACAATCACAGAAGATTTTGAAACGTAATTTACCTGCAATGTAAGCAGCAGTATTCTTGTTATTTGTAAAAAATGTATACACAAATCACAATACTTATACTACTATATATATATTGGCTACTCACCAAGCCCCACGACCTCGACACCTAGCAGGTCCAACAGGTCCTGCTCCCGGTCAAGGATGTCTGACCACCGGTGGGCCAGCTGGTTATGGGTGCGCCGGACCTCGGAGCAGCGAAACACTGCCCGACGCACCTTCGCCCACCGGCGGTGACGCTCCTGGGTCGGGTACCCGGAGCCTGGCCTGCCGCCTGCTGCCAAGGTCAAGGGGAGGTGGCGCTGAATAAAAAAAACAAGGGCGGCCACCTCCGCCTCATTAAACAGCTGGCGGGCTTGCACCCCTGCAGGGCGCAGTCTGCCGCAAGGCAGGCGGCGATTGGGCGCACGCGCCTTGCCCTTTGAGCCGCTGCTGCTACCCTTCGCCATGGTTCTGGGGTGGGAGGAGGTGAAAAAGAAAAGTTAGAAGGGAAAAATAAAGTTAGGGGAAGAAGTAGGAGCTTAAAGAAGAAAGTTATATAAAACAGTCGAAAAGTAAAAAAAACACAGTAAAAAGTAGAAAAAAATGCAAAATATAGACTTAAGCAGAGAGTGAGATAGATAAGAAATAAAGAAAAATTGAAAAACAGTGTAAAAAACTAAGGATTGCAAAGATTGAGGGAGGATAGAAAAGCAGGCCCAGAACCATAGCATAGAGTGGTAAAACAAGATGGCCGCGCCCATCGCGACCGCGTGGGTAAGTTCGCGCGATATTTGTCCCCGAGCACGCAAAAAACGTCGCGAACACGTACAACGCGTTCCCGAACAAGGAATGCGCATCGCGAACACGCTATACGCGACCCGGACCAGGAAATAAGGGATCGCGAACGGGCGAGAGAAGTGAAAAACAAAATGGCCGCGCCCATAGGCGACCGCAGGGGTAAGTTCGCGCCCCCGAGCACGCAAACAGCGTCCCGAGCAACCACAACGCGTTCCCGAGCAAGAAAAACACATCGCGAACGGGCGCGGCAAGCAGCTACGTGCGCTCGCGAAGCTACGCATAGCTCGCGTAGCGCTCCGACGTCTTCGCGTAGCTTCGCGTAGCGCGACTACGCGAACTACGCCCAGGCTTATGTGTGACACACACATTCAATGGACTCTTGTTCTGTTTTTCACCCCTAGGTCCCTACAGCCTCTCCTGGCCTATCGACATACCACACTCCAGATGCATTTCTGATCATGGTGACGGTTGCACATCTTTGATTAAACACAGAGCAGATAAAACAGGATGTGATCCAGGTGTATTTATTTTGAGCAGTGACATGTGATTGTGGGCAAGGTGATCACAAAAGTGGTGCATGCTGAAACAATGAGTTGACGGTCATGTCCGCGTGATGGTCAAGGTGTACCCATGTTGTTCTGGGTCCACGGTCCGACAGACACATGCCATTCACATGGCAGTGTGGGGTAGGATAGTAGTCCAAGTGAATGCAGTAGATGGCCACCGTGGCTGGCTGACTCACTGGCGTTTGGAGCGTGCGAAGTCTTCTCTGGACACCTGTTTCCTCTTCGGACATCCCCTTCCACGTTTGAGATGGGGGGGGTGTTTGTGGGCTGCTGGTGGTGGCTGAGGATTGCCCACTCACTGTGGACGCAGGGGAACTGGATGTTGCACGACCCTGCGCCCCAGCAGGTGGTGGCGGAGGTGGTGTGGTTGCCCTTGATTGGGCCCTCACCGCCACCACTAGCTGGTCCATGAGGCCGATGAGTTGGCCCATACGGGTCACGTGTTGGCCCATATGGGCATCCATGGACCTCAACACTCCAAGGACTTCCCGCGTATCGGCAGCTGACCGGGCCCATTGTCCCTGTGCCTCTTCATAGGCCCCAAGGACTCTGGCGATTTGCGGCAGGGCTTGGCTACCAGGCTCTGATGGCGTTGGCCTGACCCTGCTCCTCCCACCTGAACTGCTGCCACCGACCTGCCCACTCGCCACATTGGTCACCCGGGTCCTCATTCTGGCTCCCAGGGTCGATGTCGACATGCGTACCACCACTTGCGCAGGGTGAGTGGTCAGGGAGGCCCTGGTGGTGGTGGTGGTTGTTGCGGCGGTGGTGATTGCCGCAATGCCCATGGCAGTAGGGGCCTGGGACTGGTCACCAGCCCTGGGAGATGGGTTGGTGGGTAGGAGGGGTCCTGGGGAGCGGTTGTGCCCTGCCACAGCAGATGTGCCTGGTCGGGAGTCCTCGTCCGATGAGGTGTCCAGGTCTTCCACATCCGTGAGTCCGGGTGGAGGGCTTGTGGACTGGCTGTGATGGCTGCTGTCTCCCTCTCCAGCATCATGCTGTTCATCACCTGTGGGGCGGAGACAAAAGGTTATTGTGTTGCACCTTGCAAGGTGTGTGTTAGATGTCTGACATTCACAGTTTGTGCACAGTTGTGCACTGATTTCCCAGATGCGTGTGTATGGCTCTACAATATGTGTGCGTGTTCAAGGCCATGGAATTGTGTGATGGGTGCATTTGGCATGGGACGGATTTGGAATGCCAATCGGTGTGTGTTGCAGTGCCCCTACATTTTGTGGCTTTGGTGGAAACGGGGTTTTGGGGGTCAAATGAAATGCTTTGCAACGCAGATGGCAAAAGGGGTACAGCCCCATGGACGCTTTTGATATGTAAAATGGTTATGTGGTACATACTGTGACATATGGGAGCAGAAGGGGACATGTGTTTTGGCCACACGACACTACAGAGACAAAGGTGTGTGTATGTCTGACATACCCAGCAGATCTGCTCACTGTTGTCATTTAGGGACATTACACTGCAAGCATTGTAATGAGTGAGTAATGGTTGTGTGCCACACAACGTATTGCAGATGGGGCAATTCCTTGGTGTGCGTGCTACCCTCAGCCATGTGCAGCAATGCAGTGCTCTTGGGGTGTTGACTATAATAGGTATGTTGTAAATCACAGTGTGACGTGCGCTTCAGACACTGCAGACACATTTTTGGTCATGGGCAGGAATCTTTGCTGAACTACTGTATATGGGACAACTGTTTAGATGATATACCTTTCATGACACTGGGGCTGAAAGATGAGATGGATGGGATTTTGAATGTGCATTGTGTAGCTGTGTGGTTCATGGGTCCAGTGGTGTATGTGACATTACTGGGGTTCCACTCTGTTACATTGAGACAAGATAGACTTACATGGGTGGTGTTGTACAATGTCGACGGAACAAGCAGACACGACTACATGGACAAGACTTCGATGGTGTTGCTGATTTGTGTGATGACTGGCACAGTGTAGGCCATGTGGGTCAGTACTCCAGTGAGACTTGTGCATGCAGACGTGACTCCTTATGTGTTACTGTATTTGAGATGGCTCATGTGGGCTATGACTCTGTGATTCATGTCCGTGTGCACATTAGTCACATGATTATGACAGGGAGCAGTGCTACCTGTTCCTCTGCTACGTGACATGTCCCAAATGTTAGTCGTAGTACAGTCCTCATGCCTACAGACACCCCGCCCTGTACAGTAGTCTACCTAGTTGTTGGTTTGGAGGGAGCAATGCAATGGCTACCACATGGTTATGTGTGGGAGGGGTGCTCCATCTTGCTGATCTGTGGGAGTGGGGGCCGTGTTGTGAGTTGTGGTGATGGTTTACCAGGCACAGACACCCCTCCATGTCAGGTAACATATCTACCTGTGGGATGACGGTGTGCACTGCAATGGCTGACACATGGGTGTAGGGAGTGCTCCATCTTGCTGCGCTGTGGGACTGGGGGCCTGCTGGGGGTTGTACTTCTGCAGTCCCCCCTACGATACACGGACCTTGTGGTACGGCTACTTACCTGTTACTTGTTGGTTTGTGCAGCTATGGCTGACACATGGGTGTGGGTGTGGGCAGTGCTCCTTCCGGCGCATCTGGGCTACAAGGGGAGCTGGTGGGAGTTGTGGTGCTGGCTGACTGTACACATGCCCCCAGGGTTTCTGTTTGTTGGTACCTTTGGGCTGAGTGTGTGGGAGTGTCTGTTGCATGTGTGAGAGTTGTCTTGTGGATTGTGTACTGGACATGGGGGTGTTTGTCCCTCGGAGCTATGGCATTCTGGTGGTGCATGACAGTACATAGCAGTGTGCTGGTATACATTTGTCTGTACTTACCAGCCTCCACTCCCCCTGGTATTCCGGTGAGACTCTCCGGATGTAGACTGCCTCGCACCTTCTCCTCCCACGCCTTGAAGGTCTTGAATGCCGCTGGATTTCCGCCGCCAGTCCTGTCAGCCAGCTCACGGTTCTTGGCCTCTTTCTTCCTGCCCACGCTTTTCAGGTCCTGCCACCTCTTGGTGATTTCCCCCCGGTTGCGTGGCACGTTCCCAACTGCATTCACCTGGTCTACGATCCTGCTCCACATCCTGTTTCTGGTGGCTACTGGTGTCTGTTGGACCTGGTTCCCATAGATCTGTGGGTGCACCTTGATGACCTCGTCGACCATGACCGTCAACTCTGTGGCAGTGAACTTAGGCATTCGTTGTGTTGCTATGGTGCGTGGTTTGGTTTTTGTGTTGCTGGTGTGGTGGTGGTTGGTGTGTGATATGCAAGGGGTTAGTGGTGCCGGTGTTTAGGTGGTGATGGTGGTGGTGTTGTTGGTGATGAGTGTGATGTGTGCGTGCGTGTGGTATGCTGCTTTCCTTTGTGGCTCTCTGGGTTCTCTGCTGTGGTCTTGGCTTTGTAGTGGTGCAAGGGATTGTGGTCTGTGAAGGGGCTGCTTTTGTACTCACCTATGTGGGTGTGTCATGATGGGCTGTCGTTTTCAGGTGTGTTGTGCGTGGTGTCCTGGGATTTGTGGTTTTTTGGTTTGGCCAGGGGGATGTGTCTTTGGGATGGGTTCTGTGTCTGGGTATTTTGGAGTCGTTTGCTGTGTCGACTTGTTGGCCGTGTTGTGTGTATTTCTTTGGGCCGCCAATGTTTCTGTGGACCGACGTGTCCGCCAGGCCTTCCGCATTGTCAGTTATTCATCTCTGTTGTTCACCGTGGCGGGCGGGAAATATGTTGTTTTACCGCGGTCATGTCGGGGGGATCATAATTTGACGGCCGGTGTCTAGTTCGTCAGCGCGGTCGTATTTGGGTTTTCGGGCGGTATTGCGTCCGTGGCGGACGGATTATCTTCTACTCTGACATGGACGGGCGGTATTCTGTCTGTTCTTTCCGCAGCGGGCGGTGGTTGCTTCGCGTCATCATAATTGCTCGGTCGGTATTCCCATGGTGCAGGCGGGCGGTTTTTTCAGGCTATGGTAGATGGCGGTTTTTTTACCGCCTGTTATCGTAATGGGCCCCTATATTCTCTAAATATTACAAACTAATAAATCCAATATTATTTACTTTTAAAAAACACAACACAATTAACACATACAATAATAAATAACATAATTTAAAAAATATATATTACCTATTTTTAAATTTGCTATTAGTGAGTTAATTTTCGACCTTACACTTCAACTAAGTACGCAACACATATCCAAAACTCTTTAATAAAATAATATGATTTACACATGTTACATAAATAAATATTAGTTATAATACTAATAATAATTATTTATTCCTAAACAATTATAGTTAATTACCACCCCGCCATTTATCCATAAATATAAAATAACCCACACCAATCATATAAATTAACAAATTATTATTTCCATCATTTTTATGATTAAATGTCAAGTAAACAATTATTATTAATCATTAACTAACAATACATTAATAAAATGTAAATAACGTCCCACCATTTACTCATACAAATCAACAACTCACCTAATATATAATGTAAAAAATATTTTATTAACATATTTAGCATAATTATTTATCATTTCTATAACTATTATAAATTAACTTTATTTATTAATTAGTATAATCAATTTTCTAAATATCTTTTACACATACAACATTACATACAAAACCAATAAAAACATTTAATATATTTCACAATTTACATAATTAATTATCATTTAAATAATTAATATAATTTAAAATCTATTTATTAACAAAAATATAATTATTAAATAAATCTAATTTAAATACTTCCCACCCAGAAATTTCAACTGCTGAGATATCTGTCATTAATGCTTCTCTCTGCTCTCTAAGAATCTGAGGGAGTTTTATACCATGGAAGTAGTGTTGAATTGCTTGTTTTGATACCTGGTAATCAGTTGTATATAGTTCCTTATAATGATCTATAAATATTTTGGCAATTGTATCTTATTCAGATACTAAAATCTGCGTCCCGGGTACCACCACTTCATCGATTACCGCCGCTTCTTGTTTTACTTTAGTGGACCATGCCAACAATTTTCCTATCATCTGGCTTTCCTCATAAACTCTCTGCTGGTATGATTGCGAGCTACTTATCTCTTCCATACTAAAATACTCCCTCAATTCCTGCTTTGCCTTAGTTAGTTGCTCTCCCACTATATGACCTCTCTCAGAGGAGCTATTTTTTCTTAACAAGGCTGCATCGACTGCTTGCTGGAGTTCTGCTATTCGGCTCTTACGAACCCTTGTTTGCTCCGACATGTAGGCGATCATTTGCCCACGTATTGAGGCCTTAAAAGCCCCCCAAATTGAAAAAGGCCTAGCAGTACCCTTGTTGACCTGAAAAAACTCCTTGATCCATTCTCGCATACTACTAGTCCATTGTGGGTTGGTTAATAGAAGTCTATCCATCTGCCACCTGGATTTTTCCCTCCTTCCTAGCTCTAAATCGATTTCAATTTTTACCAGAGAGTGGTCTGAAAAGGAGTTAGCCCATATCTCGGTATTCAAACATGTCAAGGAGCGTGATATTAAAAAGAAATCGATACGGGAAGCAGACTGGTATTGGCGAGAATAATAAGTATATTGCGTAGCTTCACTATGACCCCTGCGCCAAGGATCAACTAATTGGTAATCTTGTTTCATTATGTCTATCACTTTTTTGTTCCTTGGCTTCAACTGTTTCTTAGCTTTATTTGATGTATCCATTACCAGATCTTGCACAAAATTAAAATCACCGCCTAACATTATTGGACCCACTGCCGCTCTAGCTGTATCATTAATCTTTTTGAGAGCTACAGGATCATCTACAACTGGTGCATAATAATTCACAAAATTCAACATATTTCCATTCACCTTAACTATAACCCATATCCATCTGCCATTTGGATCTCTCTGGATCTGGATAATTTCCCAATTTATCCCTCGTCCGAAATGAATGGCAACCCCCTTATTGCTGCCTGGGCCGATGCAAAATAGGCCTTAGAAAAAGCTTTAGGAATATACAATTTTGGTGCATTCATCTTGAGGTGGGTTTCCTGTAAAAACAAGATTTGTGGTGAAAATGACGCCAGCCATCTTATTAATCCACCATACTTTTATCTTATTAGAAATGCCATTAACAATAATTGAAATAATGCGAACTGTATAACCCATTACTACAGCTATTACTTAGATCAAAAACGTTGAAAAACGTACATTTCCTTCCAATATATTTGCATTTCATACCTCTGCTCATTTTCTTTTTGCTCCGCCACCCTCCCCCAGTGCCCACACCCCCTACGTCCCTCCCTGTGCCCCAACCCACCCCCCCGGATGATGAGGAATTGCCCACCATACCCCTCTCCTCACCACTTGGGTGATGCTCCCTTTTGGGTGCCATGGAATTGCACCCTACGTGATCAGTCCCTCCCCCCGCATCCAAAACCGTTTTTTCTCCCTATCCAAGGTTTATCTATGACCCCATAGATATTTCTTGTAGAAGTTGCTGGGCTTCATCAACATTGGCAAACATGTGAAATTTTCTTTTTACCAGAACTCTTAATTTTGACTGCTGTGCTATCGTGGCCTGTGCGCCCTGGCTTTAAGCAAATATAACAGTTTTACAAACTCCTTTCGCCGACGCGCCGCTGCTGCGGACATGTCAGAAAAAATACGACAGCTAAGTCCTTCTTCACTCGAAAATTTCTTCGTTTGGATGGCTTTAGTGAATATTTGATCTTTTATACGATAGTCAGCAAAGTTCACCAAGATTGTCCGTGGTAGTTTGGAATTTGGAAAAGGCTGGGATGGTACTCTGTGGGCCCTTGTAATGGTGAGGTCCCCTAACAATTCTGGGATAACATTTTTTTTTTATAAATGTCTCAACCCATTGGATTGTTTGGACTGCCTAGAATGGTTCTCAAGCTCCTCAAGCTTTTTCTCCAGTGAAGCTTTTTCCTTTCTAGCGGAGTTAACTTGCTGCTGCATCATGTTCATCTGGTCCTCTAACTGGGAAATTCGACCCTCTGCTTCTTGCATTCTGACCGGGAGGGCGCCAACTGCAGCTTCAATTTTTGTTAAGCGATGGTGAAGAGATGCTATCTCGCTAGCTTGCGTGATCTTCAACTCCCTTATCTCATCTAAGATGAGATTTAACATAATCTTTATGTCGAGTTGCATTGAGGTAGCCTCTCCTTGTTGCCGTTCAACTGACTATGATGGGGGTTTGCCTGATGTTTCCTGTAGCGTTACCTCTCCATCTTCATTTCCATTGAGGGTGACGGATCCCAGCTGAAGATGAATCTGTGGCAGCGACAGAGTCTGTAACAATGGCTGTGGCTGTGACGATAACTGAGATTCCACTGTAATTCTAATCTCCTTTTGGAGGGGGGATGACTGCTGGCAAATCCCCCTGTAACAAGCTGTCCTGTATATCCTGGGAGGAAAGCTGCAAACCTGATGATATTGTTGATGGAGTTAATGACGTTGATTCTGTTTTAGTCTTAAAGAACAATGGGTAATCCTTTGATAGCCCACCCGTCGTGCCGTTAATGCTGCCTTTTGCGTTGGCCTCTGTATGAGCAGGGGGGAACCTTCCCCTCTCCCAAGCATGTTACATTAGCCAGTTCGCTTGCCTCAAAAACACCATCTCTTTCATGATCCCTTTCACCTTCAACGATTGAAACTAGCCCATTACTTTGCAAAGGGGGGGATTCTTCCACCAACCTTTTCCCATCACCCAACTGTCCTTGTATCGTATTCGTAGTAGCTTTATCGGAGTCTATGATCGCACTTCTGGACTCCGAAGCATCTTCCTCAGAACTCAAAGGACTTGGGAGCGCAGAGCCACATCTTGATTTTAAGCTACGCTCAGCTCTTGCTGCTGCTGCTGCCTTCAGCTGAACTGTGCGCAGTTTCGTTTTAGTATTGGATACTGTTTCCATATTTACAAGCCTATTGTGGGCTTTTAGGTGCTTTCCCATTGCTTTAACTCCTCAAAACCTCTCCCCCTCTTTACACCTTAAAAGTGAATAATCTAGGGATACCGCTGCTTCCCCAATGCTTTTTGCATGCCCAGCAAGTCTCTGGTAGGATAGATCCATTTAGCCAACTTTTTTTCTTTTTTTTTTCCAGAGAATCAGCTATACAGGCAGCAGGTGGCAAAACACATCAAATTCAGGAAATAGCCTGCTTCAGGTGCCTTTAAGAGCCTTAACCGCCCAAATCCCTTGTTTGTGCTTAACTTCCAGCACTTACCGGCAAGAGACACAAGCCAACAGCCACCGATGCCCTCTAAACATCCACTCAGCTCCAGCTAGCGAAGAAATAGCCCAACAGTCCAGCAAAACCAAAATGAGACCAGCTGGGCTGAGGCAAAGGAGAAATTGTCAGCAAGATGCCTTAAGCCGGTGCCTCCTCCTTTTTCTGCCTGCACAAACGCTGGACGATCCGTCTCCCTGAATGTCGAATGGCTGAGCGAGACCCAGAGCCAGCCAAGATAGCTAAGACAGAGAAAAACTTCCTGCAAAACAGTACTGCCACCACCAAACCGCAACAATTCCTAACGCGGCATTTTCTTCTCAGTCGAGAAAGCCGCCAGCCGCTGAGTCTGCAATGAATGAAGGGGGGAGGGGCTGCGGTCACGCTAGCATCAGCAGAGCATGTGGGCTGCGCCTGCCGTAGTTCTCAGCAGTTGAAATTTCTAGGGCCTTGGACTCAATGCCAGGAGGTAAGGCCTGTGGAAATGATGGCCTTCCGATTGAATTTTACAAGGCGTTCTCGGAAGAGCTGGTACCATTCCTGCTGGAGCTTTTTAATTATGTTAAGGCGGGAGGCGATGTTCCAGCAGCCTTTAAAGAATCCTTGATAGTTAGCTTTGTAAAGAAGGGAAAAAACCCCAGGGACGTTAGCTCATAAAGGCCAATTAGTCTGTTAAATTCAGACTATAAGATCTTGATGAAAATTTGGGCTAATCGATTTACTCCAGTGGCCCAGTATGTGATACATACGGATCAAACCGGATTTATAGCAGGCAGGTCAATGTCTTCTAATACGGGTTATTTAGTTCAAGCGATCGACTTTTTTAATACTAATCAAACACCCGCCTTGATAATGATGGTCGACGCAGAGAAGGCGTTTGACTTGGTAAACTGGGGTGCTCTATTTTATGGTCTTGAAAGGTTTGGTTTCCCCCCCAGATTATTGCTATGCTCCAGAACATATATCAAGGAGCTCAGGCACAGGTTAGGATAAACTCCAATCTGGCAGGTACAATAGATATAAGACAGGGAACCCGTCAGGGGTGCCCCTTGTCTCCAGTATTGTTTACTTTTTTTTATCGAACCCTTGGCGGTTAGGATTCGGGACAATATAGAGATAAAAACTCCAATAGATGGAATGACAAAACTAAAACTATTTGCAGACGATGTTATATTGTACCTTGAACCCGCAAGGCAAAACATTGAAACAATTTTAAGAGAATTCGCAGAGTTTGAGGCAATCGGAGGATACAAAATTAATCACAAAAAAACTGAAGTCCTGGCCCTAAATGTGTGTAGCAATTTTCTCCCAGACAATTTAAAACAACAAGCTCTTTCTCTTGAGCCGATATGATATGTGGGGATTTATGTTTCAAATCAATTTGCGGATTTATTTAGGCTAAATTACGAAGCCATGTTGAGAAAAATTAAAGATTTATTGGATAAATGGATACTCCTTCCCCTTACTTTGATTGGTCGTATCGCACTCATAAAGATGTCGATATTACCATTGTTAATCTTTCTCTTTTCTAACATTCTGATCAAAATCAATACAATATATTTTAAAGAACTGGAAAAAATCTTTCGTCATTCATTTGGAATAAAAAAGCGTCAAGGGTAAAATTATCTATACTTCAACTTGATACTAGCTGGGGTGGGCTGGCACTTCCTCATATTCGTACCTACTATGAAGCAGCATTTTTGGACATGATTGTTCAATTAATTGATAGTAAGGGATCCATGGATAGTTTTTTCCTGAATAAGATGGTTCAGGAAGCTGGATCACAGCTTCCTGTTTTTATAAAAACATCAAAACTTCCCAAAAAACGAGATACAAGATGCTCCAGGTGTTTAATAGTAGACTCCAGAAATGTTATTCTTTAAAGGCTCAGTCCTCAGGATATGAATATCTTCGGCTTACAGAATGCAAAAGTTTGGGCCTTCATATTCTGAATAGTCATGTAAAATTCTGGGAAACAAAGGGATTTAAGGAATTAGGCCACTTCTTAATTGGAGGTAGATGTATTAATTGGGAAGAGGTTAAAGCTAGATGTGGAAATCAGAGTAGGCTCCTTTTTTTTAGCTTCCTCCAGATTAGACTACTATTAAACAAATTTCCACTTCCAGCCAATGCAGGTACCCCTCCGGTTTTAGCCGCTCTGTTTAGAACTAAATTGCGAGGTATAGGGAATTGGTACCGATTATTTCGAAATCAAGGGGAGCCCCTTTTGGTTACCAATTTTCTTGAAAAGATAAAACAAGAAATACTTTGCAAATTTTCAGATGGGGAGTGGCAAACGATTTAACAACACGGTAGTAAGGCATTGAGAGCGGCAAATTTTAAAAGAATGGCGTTTTTATCTCACTGGATGGCTTATTACACCCCTAAAGCACTCCATAAGATGTATCCCGAGGTGGAGAATAAATGTTTCCGGTGTCAACAGATGAGAGAGGGTTGCTGGTTGCATGTCTGTTTTATATGCCCAAGGCTGAGTCAGTTCTGGGAGAAGATTTGTGTTGAACTTAGCCGTGCTTTCTTGAAGTAGGGTAGAACCCGAGCCTGAGTTTGCACTTTTCGGTTTATTAAAACAGAGTCAAACCCAGTTACTAACCAGAGGGGGGGAAATCTTTTTATCGATTTCTTCCTTGGTGGCATGTTCGATGATCCTCCAGATCTGGAAAACAACCAACGTACCGACCTTTTTAGAATGGTTTAAAAAAATGAGTCGAGTAAAAAAATATGAGGAAGCTTACGCGAAAACGGTGGGAGCTACTAAAAGATTTATCTCAATATGGAAGTATTTGGATCAGATGGAAAAAGATCTCCAAGGGTAAACTCACCCAGTTGACTCTATAGTAATCCATGTAAGCACTTTTGCACTTTGGTAAAGTACCGGATAGAAGATAAGTCAATGTAATAGACGAATGTAATGGAAAGTACATATAGATAATTTAGTGGAGAGGAAGTTTGGAAAAATTGGCACTTTAGCACTTGCACTTTACTATCTAAGTAATAGTTTTTGATAATGTAATAATTTCTGTTGTGAGAATATTTTCTAATGGAAATGATTGTACAAGTATGAATCTGGCTAGCTGTATCAGTATTCCTTCTTAATACTCTTTTTATGTTTTTACTCTGCTCAATAAAAAAAAAAAAAAAATACTTCCCACCCTATATCCATACAAAACACAGTACTCACATCTAAAACTTAATAAATAAAAAAATGAATTATACAATTACCATAATTCATTATCAATTAAAGAATTATTATTGATTAACAATTAATAACAAATTAATTAAAAATGATTTACTTCCCACCCTATACCCCTACAAAACACACAGCCCACACCTAAAATTAAATAAAAATATATCTGTACAATTAACATAATTAATTATGAATTAAATAATTATTATTAATAAACAATTAATAATTAATTATACTTAATTTACTTCCCACCCTATACCCCTACAAAACACACAACTTGCACCTAAAACTTAATTAAAATAAACAATTAACTATACAACTAACATATTCAATTAAATAATTACATTTAATTACATTTTAAATAATAATTATTTATGATTAATTTACAGTTTTTGCAGCTCTTCGTGACCACGAACAGGCCCATTTATGTGAAGACTCTGCCGCCCAAGGTGACCACCAACACGAAGCTCTAGCAGCGACCAGCCGCGATGCCCAACCGACTCTTTGTGCTACACTGACGACAGCCGCACCACCCTGCTTGCTCGTCGCGCTACAGCGTCATCATTGCAACATTGGAAACATTGGAAACATTACAACCCGCTTGCCGCATGGCCTAATGAACTGGGATCACCACCTAAAGTATCGAAGGAAGTAAGAAACCTCGGAATGACCATGGACTCCAAGCTGTCGATGAATACCCAAGTGGACAAACTAGCAAGATCAAGCTTTGTCACTATAAAAACGCTGCGACGAATTTTCCCTCATTTGGGATTTCCGCACAAGGTCCAAGCTACCATCTCCCTTGTTCTGTCCAAAATCGATTACGCCAATAGCCTCTACCACGGATCACCTTTAACAACCATGAAAAGACTACAACGGATTCAGAACTCGGCTGCCAGACTACTCTTGCATATCAAACCGCGAGACCACATCTCCCCTGCCTTGAAAGCCCTGCATTGGTTACCGGTTGCCAGAAGATCCACGTTCAAGCTGCTTTGTATCACCCACAAAGCAATACATGGAATGGGACCGCTCTTCATCAGGAATAAAATCACCAAACACATTCAACAGAGGAACCTCCGCTCTAAAGGAGCATCTCGCCTCAAAATCCCAAGATACAAGAAAAAAACCATGGGTGGCACATCCTTCTCTGTTCAAGCAGCCAAACTATGGAACTCTTTACCCCCAACATAAGATCCACCGACAACCACCTTATCTTCAGAAAACTACTCAAGAATTGGCTCTTCCCCACATAAGCACCATACGCAAACAGAAATTTACAGCATATCCCTCTGTATATAAGCATTTGTTTTCACTATAGACATGTACCTATCTTTGTGTATTGCTTTGTATAAACATGTAGAATAATTATGTTGTTGAGAGAAAAAAAATAAAAATAATAATAATAAATAAATAAATATCATCTTTGGTCTACATGTACTTACTTCCATTGTGCATCTATGTACCTTCCATGTACTTGGATCTGTGTCTCTGTTACTTTTCTCCTGAAAAAGCATATCCAATGCACTACCCTATTTCTCATCCTGTGCATCTATCAATATCTTTAATCTACATATACTTACCTCCTTTATGTATCTATATACTTTCAATGTACTTATGGATCTATATATTTATCACTTTCTTCTAATTTAGCATTTCCAAGGCACTACCCTAGTTCTCAGCCTATACTTATCTCAATATATCTTCTAGCCCAACCTTCTGACTCATCTCAAACTTCTTTCTACTACTCTCTCCAATGCACTACCCTATCTCTCATCCTATACATTTATCAATATATCCTCTACATCCACACTCTCATTTATCCCAAACCCCATACCACTACTATGATCCCCAAAATAACCCTTTCTAGACTCTCCTACTCTACCCTCCTTGCATCATCTGACACCTCTTTTACTATACCGATCCCCTAAAACAAACCTTTCTAAACTCTTCCCTGACTCCTCCCCTCCAAAACCCCCTTTTACTCATCCAAAAGCCTCCTCCTACTGCTAAGACCTAAAAAAAAAAATCCTTCACTCTTTTATCCCTCTACTATTCTTTTCAATCAAAATTAACAGACTAACATGTTCAATTCTCAAATTCCATTTTCAACTATACTAATTCACCACTAATCCTTTATGGGTTCCAGAGTAGCGTGCTACTCGCCAATAAAGCGTCTCAACACCCCATCAGGGTTACAAGCGCTATATAAATGCAAACCTTTTCCCTTTCTACCCTCCCTAACCCTTCTCAATCCAAATAACTGACTAACATATCCACCACTAAAATTACTTTCATGTTTCACCATACTAATTCAACACTAATACTTATGGGTTCCAGAGTAGCGTGCTACTTGCGCTTCAAAACCCCATCAGGGGTAGCAAGCGCTATATAAATACAAACCTCTTTCCCTCTTCTATCCCGCCACCTACCCTTCTCTACCCAAATAACTGAATAACATATCCACTACTCAAATTACTTCATTTTTTACTATACTAATTTTCAACACTAATCCTTAATGGGTTCCGGAGTGGCGTGCTACTCGCCAGAAAAGCGCTTCAACACCCATCAGGGGTAACAAGTGCTACATGAATGCAAACCTTTCTTCCCTTTTTATCCCTCCGCTATCCTTCTCACTCCAAATAAATGACTAATATCCACCACTGAAACTACTTTCATATTTCACCATATTAATTCACCACTAATCCTTTATGGGCTTCCGGAGTAGCGTGCTTCAACACCCCATCAGGGGTAACAAGCGCTATATAAATACAAACCTTTTTTTCCTCCTCTATCCTTCTGCTATCATTCCAAATCCAAATAACTGACTAACCTATCCACCACTTAAAATGTACTTGCATGTTTCACTATACTAATTCAACACTAATCCTCTATGGGTCCCGGAGTAGCGTGCTACTCGCCGAAAAAGCACTTTGACGCCTCGTCAGGGGTAGTAAGCGCTATATAAATGCAATTACAATACAATACAATACAATACAATAAAATACAATACAATACAATACAATCATTGCCCGACACTCTCCCTGGTCCTCACAGCCTCCTCCACTGCCCACGGAACTATTACTGCCAGACTTTGAGAAGGTAACTCTTGCAGCGGGACTAACCTTGTCCCTGCATCTGACCCACGCTCCATCGTGGTTGGTCTGAACTTGGGACTTTCCCCCAGTCTAGCGTGTACAGATGACACCAGTGTTGCTTTGTGCTATTAGGCACTATATCTACCTAAAACTTTTAAAGTCCATATCTCCGGTTCTACTGATTGGATTTTTATCATTCTGTTTTGATTTTACTTATTAACATTTACTAAATGTTTCTAAATTGTTTTGGGATTTTATTTGTGTTGTGTTTTCACTTTATTACTGTTTGTGTGCTGCATAAATACTTCACAAATTGTCTTTAAGTTAAGCCTGACTGCTTTGTGCCATGCTACCAGAAGGCTACGAACAGGTTAATTTAGTGACTGTTGTGGTCAGCCCTTACAAAGATTGTGGTTGTTGCCAGAGTGGGGCTTCCAAAATAGCCCAATTTCTTACATATGTTGTGTTAACTATGTGAACCTTTTGCTGTATGTTGGCAAAGTACATTGTTTTCCATGAAGCTCCACATATAGACAAGTTTTGTGATTTTTTTTATTTAATGTAATCAGGCTTTTACGACATTTCTGCATTTTTATATTTGTGTTAATTCTGCTATATTGTTTGTGTTTACCTCCAACAACATCGTGGCATTTTTTGACACAGTCTATATATGTTGGCCAGGCCTGACATGAAGTAGTTGTTTGCAGCTATCTCTGCTGTCTAAGGGCCTGATTACGAGTGCGGTGGTTGTAAGACCGCCGCACTCGCGCTGGTGGTGGTCCGTCCGCTGCATTACGACTTTAAAAGTTAGGAGGACCACCAGCTGCGTCAGGGAACAGTCGTTCCCTGTTGGTGGCGGGGCTGTGCCACAATGTAAGATGCTCAGCAGGACTGACGCAGTCCTGCTGAGCATGTTACGAGTTCCTACACCGCCAACCATTTCATGGCGGGAGCTCCGCCATGAAAAGGCTGGCGGTACAGGAACAAAGGGGGCCCTACAGGGTCCTCATGCCCCCCCTACCATGGGGATACATTCAGGGGGGCATAACATGCACTTCCCTGTCTTGGGGCCTGATTATGATGTTAGGCGGAAAGCCATCCGACAGCTCATCGGAGGCTTTCCGCCTGACATCATAGGTCTCCGTCCGACCGCCGTATTATGATACTGGTGGCCAGAGGGAAACCCAAGGGGGAATTCCTCTGTGCTTCCGACGGGCTCAAGGAGCCTGACCCGGCATCAGTGGGACAGATATTCTCCAAATGGCGGCGGTGCCTCCTCAGGCACCGCTGTCAGGATTATGATGTCCATTTCCCACAGCCTTTCTGTGTCGGCCTTTACGACATGGAACAGCTGTCGGAAAGTGGCTATGGGGGTCCCTAGCACGGCCCCCATCCACCCGCTGCATCTGCTATGAGGCATGAGGGGCACCTGTGGTGCCTCCCCAAACATCCATGCATTGTGTGGTGGGCACTGCATGGTGCCTGCCACACCGTGCATGGATGTTTTAAAAGCGTATTTTTACTATTGCGGCTCATGCTGCAGCCCGCAGCACCAGCCGCAATAGTAAAAATATACTTTCCGACTACTGTGAACGCGGTCACATTGTAATAGTGGAAGTGGGACCGCCGACTCCTTGTCGGGAGGTCATGTTTCCGCTACGATGTCGGTCCGACGCTCGTCCCACCAACATTGTAACCAGGGCCTAGGTCTCCAATTATACAATCACTCGCAGTCCGCAAAATGCAAGTCCTAGATTCCAAACTTCAAAAACAATCCAAAAATTATATGATTACAAAAACTAAAAAAAGGTGAAAAATCTATGATAAGGTATCTGCTGGCTGAGACTTCTATGAATTGGGTGGTTTCCACTTTGGGCAGTCTGGGGACCCCTTTCCGAGACAGCATATAGCAATTATACAGAGCAGTTGCAAATATGGTTATCATGCACAAAAAGGAGCTACAGAGGGATATAGCGCAGGTCGCCCTCCACTCAGGATATATAATCACAAACAATGGCCTGCTCTAAAATGGGACATTCTTCATGAGCATACCCAAAGCCATATCTTGGCTCTAATATTTAAGTACCAGCTATCTAATGCTGTACACTCTAGGTGCTCCTATCCCTGGTTTAAAAATTATTACGTGTCAGACCCCAGTACACAGATAGACATATATATTTCACACCAAAAATGTTATGTGCAAATCACAACAAAGAAAAATATGTGAAGGTAATGAAGGCACCTCACGGCAACACCACCATGGGAGCTGCTGGTAGGTTCTCACCAGTGTGCTCCGGTTTTCATCATTGGCAGCCTCCAAAACCATAAAGAAATAGTGTGAAAAAAGTGCATTAATAAGTTGTATTAGTGCACTTTTTTTCACACTATTTAAGTGTGCTCCGGTTTTCATCATTGGCAGCCTCCAAAACCATAAAGAAATAGTGTGAAAAAAGTGCATTAATAAGTTGTATTAGTGCACTTTTTTTCACACTATTTAAGTTGTATTAGTGCACTTTTTTTCACACTATTTCTTTATGGTTTTGGAGGCTGCCAATGATGAAAACCGGAGCACACTGGTGAGAACCTACCAGCAGCTCCCATGGTGGTGTTTGCCGTGAGGTGCCTTCATTACCTTCACATATTTTTCTTTGTTGTGATTTGCACATTAAATTTTTGGTGTGAAATATATAGGTCTATCTGTGTACTGGGGTCTGACACGTAACAATTTTTAAACCAGGGATAGGAGCACCTAGAGTGTACAGCATTAGATAGCTGGTACTTAAATATTAGAGCAAATATGGTTATGCCAAATGGAAACGCTGACCTACAACCAGGTGTTGCATGTTGGGAAGAAGAGTTAGAAATCTCGGCATCCATGGGAAGGTGAACAGACCACTTCCAGGATGGTATAGGTGACGCTTATCCTGCGTTGTGGGGAGGCAGAGCAGAGACAGTACGTATGGCCTTCAGTATAGATTAAGAGTGTCTGACAGCAGCATGCTGGTATTTTGCCATCCCTAATTCCATTCACCGGGACTTTAAATCCCCTGCACTTTGTGGTGCTTTCCCTTTTGTTTTACCCTCACTCGAGCTGGTAGGCTAAATATGTTTAGGAATCTTGAAGCATATTTTGCCCCTTTGTCATTTGTACTCTCCCTGCTGCTTTGGTGGATGATGAGAGAGGCAAGTTGATAGAGAAGAATGTGGATCTGCCAGGAATCCTGCCTGCCTGCTCAGGAGTGAAGGAAAGTACCTGGTCCTGCAGGAAGAGAGGCTGTTCAAGAGGAGAATTCCAGGGAAGCCACGGGCATGGGCAGCACCTAGAAGAAGCTGAATGAAATTGCAATCATCACCAATCCAAGTTATGAGAGTTTTCCCAGTCTCCCTGTGCAGTTCAAGTGATGAAGTGCCAGAACAAAATTTCAAACCAGACCAACAGCGTGCTGTCTAGCACTATTCTAGAGTATTTGGAGGGCCTGTTCCTGTTGCTGCCCTATGTGCAGCCTACCATGTGAAGATCTTCATTGGTACCGTAGAAGAGAATTTGTCCCACCGCTCCCGCTCGGAGGCCGCAGCTGATGAAGATAAGCATCCACCGACCAAGCCAGCCTGGGGCGTATTTACAAGCCCCTTGTACCACCGGTACATCACTTTTTCCCATGGTAAATGTGACGGCGCAAGGGGCTGGTAAATAAGCCCCTCTGTTCGTCTAAGTGACCAAAGACATCAGCTTATTAGAATATGGCATCAAGGATTTGGCTTTAATGTTGATGAATCACAGCTTTTGCATTTGAAATTGCTTTAGTTTCTTCACAAAGTGCAAGTGCGAACATGGCAATTTTTGCTTGTTATACAACTCCTAGGACTTTAGTGAGAAACAAATTCTAAAAACAAACATCTTACTGTCCCTAGGTATTTATATAGTTCATTCTATGTAGCGTTAAGCATCTGCAGAGAGTCATCAAATGGCTGTCGTAAGGACCCCATTGCCGTTCTATTTACTTTTAGATATATAGACTATATTGACCTCAACACTGAAAACCAATGTAAGTAACATCGGACCTCTCCTGTTGACACAGAACCACTTCTCCTCCGTTCCACTATCCAGACCTCCACATTCTCCTCTGTGCCCATGGACAGAGGCCCTTGGGGTGTGGGTGGGTTATAGGGCTAGTAAGCCTTGGCCTAAGGGTCACAGGGGTCTAGGATTAAATATTTGCTCCTTTTTTGGTCTGGCATGACAGCGTAGCTTGCCAAACCTTATGTGATAAACAAAGAAACACTACTGAGTAAGGGGCTTTAGCTCCCCCCAAATGTTGATTTTCTAGAGCACAGATTTTGATCAGGTAGAAGTTGTGTGCTTTCACTAAAAAAGAGTACTTATATTGCACTTTTTGTCATCGATCAAGGCTATAGGCTTGATCTGTTTATTATGAAATGTTATGATAAAAGCAATAGGCCTGTCCAATTTTTTTTAAAGCTTATGGTAAAACCAATTGTTGTTTAAGGAGGGACTGTCAATAAACTGTTAACACTTGTAAACAGGCATTATTGATGTAGATCAGTTCCTTTCTCAAACCCTGGGCTTATAAGACTTCCAGTGTGATAATTCTTACTAGCCCATTTTGAGATGCTTAGCTGGTGTGGTTGTCTGCCACAGCCTTGTAAAAAAACATGAAACTCTACATACATAGAGAGTCTTTAGGTCAGCCCTCTTCTGACTGTTCAAGTGTTATTCACATTCTGCTTTTCTTACTGCATGGGACAATAGTTTATCCCATTCATGCCATATGCTCTGTTACCCTGTTAGTAATGCCAATTTAATGCCTGATCACATGGGCACATTAGCTGGAAAAGGAGTATGTTCCAGTGTATGGGCTGATGTCCAGTATATCAGTTTTTAATTTCTACTTTTATAGGTCTCCTTTGATTTCTTTCTTTATCCTTTTTTTGATCTTGTCTAGCAGATAGCTTGCACTGTTTGCTGGAGAAAAGACTGATAGTGTGTTTAAGGTGGGCTTTAAACCCGCCCATTGTTTACCGTTGGGCGTCTTTATTGTCACTCTCATTTGCTTGCTTTTAATTCGTAAGCATTTATGGGCTTTATTTCCTCTTCTTGTATTTGTCCCTTCCCTTAAGCATTGATACATTACTTGTGCCTTTCAATTGCTCCACTTTTTAAGCACTTCTATTTTCTTTTTGGTAAAGCTCTTCACAAGACTACATGTGTTTTCCAGCTGTCTCCCTAATGTACTTCTCTTACCCATCTGCCATGCTCTGAGTTACTCTTGCTCGTCTACGTGCTTCTCCCCTGTCACTTTCGATGCTGTTGTCACCCTTGTGAGATTTTTTCTTCATTTTGCTTTCTTACATGTGTGCTTCCTCTACAATAGCACTATGTTCCTCTGTCTAGCCTGTTAGCTGCTCTTTCCGCCGCTCGTCACGTTTCTCTCTCACCCATGTTGCTTCTCATATGTTGTTTCCTGCACATGTGCCCTCTGTGTTGCCTCAACTCCGTGCTCTGTGTTGTTTCTCTCCCTCCTGCTGCTTTACCTCTCCTTGTATTGCCATCCTTTCTCACCAGCACCCTTCATGCTACTTCCTCCACCGGCGCCCTCTGTGTTGCTTTCCCTCACTGGTACCAACTCAGAACAGTAAAATAAAAGTTTAAAAAATGCCTGCATAATATTGTAACAACAACAAGGTGATGGATGGAATTCTTGAATTAATTCAACTATTGGCAAACACTCTGGCACGCATTCCAGTCCATTATTTTTCGCCCACCATGCCACTCTGCAAACCAGTACCGACCCTGATCCTCATGAGAACAGTATGAGCCGAACTGCCAGGCAAGGACTTTTCAAGAAGGGACCACAAGCAACCCTTGGCTAGGTTTCGATCTACATAGGTCTCATCAGTGAGGCATAGCTTGAGTCCTATCGAACAGTAAGTACAGCATCCACATCTGGGCATACCTGTCAATCTACCACCTTGATGTAAAATGTTTAGGGGCGTGCATGCCTGTTGCATGCACCTACAAAATGAGGCAGCCGGGCGCGACGTAGCACCTTTTATTTGTTTACTCTGATGCACAGCATCAGGGATTCTGTACAGCATTGCTAAAAGTCATTGGCAAAGCCAAAAGGTCCCAAAAGCAGGACCTATCGGCTTTGCCAATGTTTATTTTAGGGTGTCCTGTAGAGCCCTGGCAGACCTACTGGCCCGCTAGCTTGACACTCATGCCATCTGCAGTGTGCAGCATCCTGTGAGGTCACTATTTTTAAATAGGGTGACCATCTTGGTATGATATTGTCCATAGTGTATCATTACTTTAACTTACCAAGGCAGACACCATGTTTAGAAGTTTGGATCAGTACAACAGTGAAACTCTATACCACTGCAATGTTTTCTGAATGGACATCTTGGAATTGTATTGTGCATAGTTTATCATTGTTTTTACCACTCCAAGATGGCCAACACGTTGCTTCTAAATATTCCATCTATGTTGGATCTTTATAACAGTGATACACTATGTACATTACCATTGCTATGTTTAATTTTATTTGTGTATCACAAGCATATGTCTGCCAAGTATAGGTAGCCGCATGTTTTCTTTTTTATATTTTTATTATTTTTTTCATCTATAAGCTTGTTGAGTGTGTGTCTGTTTTTATTGTGGATTGGTAAATGGGTGAGGCAAGAAGGAGTCAGTGGGTGAATAAATGGATGCATGAGTGCATCAATGAGTGACAAAGTGCATGTATGATGACGTATTGAGTGCCTACACTTACCAGTAGCTAAAGAGGCATAATTTGTATTGATAAGGCAGACCTCCTCGCATTGCAATTGCTTGTTTGGATTTTGATAATCACTGCTGCGTGGTCTCAGGCATTGGCCATGCCCTTTCTGGACCTGTGAGGGGGTCAGTCAGTTATTTGGTCCCTTACAGGCAGATACAAGCAGGGTCGAACGGGGACAAAAAATAGGCTAGGGCACCAAAATAAAAGTGGCCCCTGTTAGCTAACCAGCTAGCTGAAAAAAGCTGCCCACGTTTGGATATCGAGCCAGTTCGGAACATGTACAGACACGTGGGCATGGGTATTTTGCAACGTATTTGAAGTTGCATGCATTTGTGTTTGGTGCAGGCAATGTTTGTGGCAGTATGAGAGAAATCAACAGTAAAAACCGGCCCACGTGGCCATAAAACAGGCCCACATACTGCTGAAAAACCAGCCCATACGCTAATGTGTGACACAAACCTATCAAGCACTGCCTGACTGCCTGATAGGTCAATCCGACCCTGGAGGCAAGCTTGACTCTGCACATAGCAAACACGCTCAGCTCTATGATTTGGTTTTATTCTCAACATAGGCCTGAATATGAGTTGCATGGTACAGGTGGGTTGAAAACCGCATGCCCGGAAACCCCAGTATCAGTGACACCCCAGTAGTACCATGTAATTATAAGTTAATCTCCACAGAAAGGGAACTAATTGTGTGTACCAACTCTTTACATAGAAAATTCTGCACAGAATTCCAAATTCCATTGGGATTACCGCTTATGTATACCACCTGCTTTAAGAAGCTGATAAATGGGAGAGAGGAGGGGCAGTGCAGGATGGGGTTGAGGAGAACAGCACTGGTCGGAGAGAAATTTGTTTGGTGGGGAAGCATAGCATGTCCTCCTGTGCCCTAGGAGACGATTGAGCGGGATCCGGAGATTGAAGATGGGTTGCTCTTGCAGCCCAAACCATTAGCTAATTTACTGGTTAGGTTTTCCAGCTGGTGAAATAAGGCTTGGAGTTTCTACACCAAAAGAAGCAATGTTCAGGCACACCGGGTAACTTATATTTGAGGAGAGCAGTATGCCTCCTGGCGATATCACTGCTCATATGGTAATCAGTGCCTAGGTCTAGCATCGGCATCTAGGAACACTGAGTCTGATGGTCAGCAATTGAGTTGATACAGTGGGGAGTTTTTGGGAGAGCACACCAAGCTACACATCAACACTCCTGATCTTTGCTATCCTTTACAGCACAGCAACAGATTCCCTGGCGGGGCCTTACAGTTCAGTGCCCAGGCCAAAGAGAAAACACAGGTTGCTATCATCTTTAATTCTGTTATGTATTGAACACAGTGATGACATTTGCTTCTTGAACAGTGAACCAATATGCACCAATAGCTAGTGGTATGGGGCACCTGGGTGACAATAACCTTAAATCTTACGTTTGAGGTGAACGCATTTTGTAATTCGTAGGAACAATAAGATGTTGGTTTATATTTTGATCACGATAAATATGCACATTAGTCAGTCTATAATCGGATTGGCTAGACCAGGTATTAAATTGCTGCAATATAATTTCAGTGTTGAACAAATCAAATTCTTGGTTCAAAGAACAACAAGGATTGGTAAATTCAGTAGAATTTGATCTATTTTATGTTAATATATTCTATGATGTAATGGCAGCACATTGTGTGGTATGTGTGGCTGCTCACTCTTAGACACACGGGGCTCATTTATGAAGAAGTCACGCAGTGCAGCGCAGTAAGTCACCTTCCTGCGCTGCTCTACAAGACAGGTAAAGGTCAGGAATGCGCTGTATTTAAGGCAATACGGCGCATTCCTGTCATTTCCCATGCGCTTGGCACCCTTTTTGCTGCCTAGCGCCAATGCAGGCAACCTTGTACCATGGTGCAAGGTTGCCTGTGTTGCATGCAGTATTGTTTTTGTGCAGGAGGGAACACCTTCCTGCACAAAATCAATCCTGGTAGGCATATGCTTCTTTATATATGTGCTGTAGAATTCAGCACATACAGAAAGAGGAATAAACGAGGATAAATAGAGATAGTTCTCCTTGTTACATCTCTCCTGGGAAAACATAAGATTTTGGGGCATTCCCAGGTCAACAAGTGCTTGTAAATCTAGTAATGTGTCAAAATCCATGGGAGTTGTGTGGGAACACCCATGCACCACCCATGGAATGCCTTCCCAGGGCAGAGTAAAGCAATACAGGGATTTGTGCTGCGTTACTCCAGATTTATGAAGCCACACAGAGCAACGCAAAGTGGCTCGGAGTGGCTTCATAAATCTGACGTCGAGGTTTGGGTCACGCATGTACCATATTGTGAGGTGCAAACGTGATGCAAACCTCTCATAAATATGCCCTGCACACTCTTGGCAGTCTCTTTGCTTCCCCTCAGCTGTGGCTTAGTGCATTGTGTGTAATAAGAACCAAAGGCTCTGAGAAGATAAGGCAACAAATATGTACAGAATGGCAGGTGCAAATGTGTATGATGACACCCTCCAAAGAGCCTCACAACCAACTAGGGCACACAATAAGAAGAGGTCCTACAGATCAGGTAACCTCCTAAATGTACCCTGTATCCCCTGGGTTGAAGGCATGTCTAATGGTCTGTGCACCAGCAAGCCCTGAACCCTAAAATCATAGCAACCCCCTGTGTGCCTAACTCAATATAGTGGGTGCAGGGAATATAAGTGAGGTCCACTGGTTTTATCATGGTGTCACCACAATAGCTAATGGGAGAATTATAAGGCCAAAACACAGTGCCATCAATGTTAAAATATTTCAGAGTGATATAATTTTGTAATGACAATCAATGAGGTGCTCAATGATTCACTACTGTCATTATCAAAAAACATTTCCATGATCAATATTGTGCAGTGTATGAGTCCTTGCTCCACAAGTGCATGCAATCAAAGGTATCTTGTCCTGAGGTCATGTTTCCTATGCCCAAGAAGGTGGAGAAGTGTAATCTTGATCCCATTTGAGATACCGCAGGAGTGCATCATAATCATGAGTAGTCAGCAGTCGAATATTTTCAGTGTGATTAATGTTACTAAGAAGAGTGGAGTATTGCATATTAAAAGTACTCCATTTGAAGTTTGTGTATAGAATGTGAATAATAAAAGCCTGTGTAACATTTATATATTAATGTGATAGGAAAAGCTAACAAAATGTGTCCCATTGTGAGGTTAATAAATTAGAATGTGAATGTGTAAACAAACGTTTAACATTTATTTGTGTAACAAGAATTATTTTCATGCAGGTGCATTTAGAATGACATCTTCGTAATTCTTTACAATTTATACATGTATTATGAAGCTGCATTTATAGTGTGCGTAGAAATATACACATATTCTGTAACCCAGTGCACTGTTAAAGTTGACTAGAGTGGGTCTCGAGAAACAGTATAGTTCATGCTCACATTA
Source organism: Calotriton arnoldi (assembly GCA_963921515.1). Classification (NCBI taxonomy): domain Eukaryota; kingdom Metazoa; phylum Chordata; class Amphibia; order Caudata; family Salamandridae; genus Calotriton; species Calotriton arnoldi. The sequence continues at coordinate 1,476,763 of CAWUFW010004324.1, read as the reverse complement.
ATATCTAACATGTAATTCATATTTAATCTTCAATGCGGAATGCATTTTCTCATATTTTATTTCCACTGCAGGTATGGATAAGACCCCATTAGCTAGCAGGGAGGGTTTTTGTTTTTATTAGACAGCAAGGTATGAGGAGACGAAGTTGGCAAGGAGAGGCGCAGTAATGAGCATGAAGGTGAGTTCTCATGGGAAAGGAGAGGAATGACCAGGGAAGAACGAAGTTGCAACTTATCGATGTAGGAAAGGTGGTGGAAGTACCCAGTTGTGCCGGCCATGGAAATTCACTAGCAAGGGTCACATGGGATTATCTACCCTGAATGAAATTGAAATTTTATGTTGAACATAGTGAGGGACAGGAGAGTCATCTTAGTATTTCACTGAGAGCAGATCTATGCTTCTGCTTGTGTGGCTTTCTGCTACTTGACCGATGGTTGGAGTGCCCTCTACTGAAGACTCCGACAGCTGACACCTTTTGGATTTCACCTTTACCAAATGCTTCTTAGCTTAGGGTTGCCCCTTTTAAGGTAGTGTAGGGAGAGATAGCTTGCTCATGCTTACTTTGGAAAATTATATCATGCAATTTAATACTCAATTCTTTTTCCTGATCATCTGTATCATCATCATGGAGTTAGTTGTCTGCTTTGTATTATATAGGGTGAATCTCTTGAGGAGATTTGGACTTATCTTGGGCTTTCTGTATTTCTATATGATCATGTTGAGATTGGTCTATATTGATTTGTTTCTTAGTTTATAATTAAACCCAACTAAACTCAGATTAAGTTGTCGAGTGAGTTATTGTGTGGCCACATTGGTTACACTGTATCGAGATGTTAACAAGTGATAGTTTGCTCCTTTTACCTCTCATGCTGCTATAAAGGTTGTCGATCTGGAGATAAATGTTTGAGTAGGCCCTAGCTCCATCAAAGGCTTAGTGTGGGGGAAACCAAAACTGAGTAAAGGAGCTCCTTTGAGGGCTTGTCTTGTTGTACTCCTGCCAACCCCAATGGCCAACAGATACGTTTCTAGTGGTGCCCCTTCCTTCTTGGGCACCACCAATACAAATATACACATTTTAAATCCATCACAGGGACATATGGGGCAATCCTTTGCATCATCTTATCCCAGCCTGTGGCACTGTCTTTTGATGCAGCTGCTGGTCATGTTTCCTTTCTTCTTTTTATTTTGTTTTTGGTGGCACTAACTGGTGCAACTTTCCCTGGAACTGGGTGCCCTATTCTCACCTGTGGGACAACTAGGTATTGTGAGCACAGGGGCTGTGCATGAGTTCAGGCCGGCATGGTCAGGCAGGCTCACCGCTCGTCCACCATATCTTCATGTGCTCGCGTAGGACCCAGATGTATTTGCACTTGCTGGATCCTTGCGGTTGTGCTCTTCCTGCTCTCCCAGACATGAGGAGCAGGGAGTGGCATGCAGCGGTGCACCCAGCACTCTGACCCTCCCATGTGGCAGTTAGAGAATGGAGCGATGTGGCAATCCACAATACCAATGTGGGGCTGCCACTTCTAGGGAGTCCCAAGGGGCTTGAAAGGTTTGGATATGGAGAGCTCTAGGTACTTAGATGTGCATCCTAACCATGGGACCCAGGCTTCCCTGGGGTATTGATTACCATGAAGTGGGGCACCTTATCTCCTTGAGTCGACATGGTTTCCTGTGGGGGACTCAGGCAACCAAGAGTTCCCTGAGGAGACTTTAAAAAGTTTTACATTCCAATTACCTGCCAAACATGCCCAAAAGAATGGGTCCCAGCAAATGAGGTTTTCTCTGGCCCCAGTGAGGTGATTTGGATTGGATTTTGCTTGTTTTGCTCCTGGTGGTTTGCTACTGTCCCTTACATTTGTGGACTTTTCTAAGAGCTTGTTGTTTGACACTTCAGCGCACATCTGATCATGGGTAACCAGCACAGAGGTACCCCAGCTGCACAGCAGTGGATCTTATTTAAAAAGGCATTCCCTGGTGGTTAGCAAGCAGAACCATTTTACCAGAGCTTACAGTGAGTTAAAATCCTGTGAGGCACCTAGGCCTTGTGAGCACAGGGGACACAGTGCATTTGTGGGCCTGCTTTGGAGGTAGCTTTGTCTGCGGTCATGGTTCAAGCTGATGTGGCCTTAGTTGTCTGTGCTGTTGCCACTGGTCATCTGACCCGCATACAGAGCTGACTCACGCAGCTTTGTAGATGCCCTAGCGTAGCACCGTCACGCTAATGGAGACGATTCTATTATTCTGAACCATTTCCAGTGTATTGACACTGTTGATAAAATAACGTACATCTGCTCCAGACATCGTCCTGGACTACTACGGCTGTAGTGAGCCATCTACCAGCCGTCAAGGCTGTTTCATCCGTCGATTGTCAGCCTCCCCCCCTCACATTGGGTACCCGGCTGGGTCCTCATGTGAGTATCATCTTCCCTTTCATTTCCACGTGTGGCACATCATCTTCACTAGGCTGCGCAATTGAGCACACAGATTTCCCAACATCAGTCAGTCCTGAAGAGACCCTACACTGATTAGAGGGTCGAAACGTCGTCGACACACAATAGAAGCGAACCATTACCCAGCGCATATCATTGTATATAGCTGCTGTTTACACTGAATATAATTTATAATGGTAGACTTGTAAGAAATTGTGGAAACCTTGTATATAATTATTACACTCTCACTTGTGTTTTAGGTTCCTTTGTTCACTTGGGACACTATGCACAACAAATGTTTTTCAATGAATCTGTAACATTGTACATATCCGTTTTCTCTACTTTTTTTTAAAACTTATAAACTGTGTTATACTGAATCATTGGTCTATGTGGTCTCTCCTCCCTCTGACATTAGCTAAAACCCTCTTTATTGCGATTGTGCATATTAACACACATATACAGATTGTATTATTCCACCTGAACCGTTGTTTTTCCTTTATAGCCACTGACATGGTGGCAGCTTTGGGTGCTGCTTTAGGCCCAGTTGTGGCAGCTGTTGTCAATCCTGGTGTTCCTACCATGTTGACATCTGTGGCCACTGCTGTGTTTACAGCTGTGGTCGCAACAATGATTCCTGTTGTGGCAGCTGTCATCACTACTATATTGTTTGATGTGGTGTCAGCAGTGGTTTTATCTCTGGCTGCCGCTGTGCTTGTTGCTGTATTCTCTGATGTGATGGCAGGTCCAGAAGATGTCATATGGTTGGTGAACTTCAGATGTTTTCCCTAATGTTGGCCCTCCTATTGCGGCAGCTGTAGTCACTCTTGTTGTCCTAACTGTTGTTGACACTATGTGCCCTATTGTTTTGTACTTGTGATGGCATCTCTGGTTGCAACTGTGGTCGCTGCTGTATTCTCATTTGTTGGCAGTTGTTGCTACTGCTGTGTTCCTTCCTGTGGTAAAACTCTTATTGCTTCTGGTGCCCTTGCCATGGTACCAGCTGGAGTCTTTGCTGCTGTTGCTACTTCTCTCTCCTTCATGGGGCCCTTTTGGTCACTAATGCAGTCCATGCAGTGCTTATAGCTGTGGTGAAAGTTGTCATCACTGCAATGAACCCAGCTATGTGGTTTTTGACTTTGTACCAACTGTTGCTATTGTGGTGGTGGCTGTGATTGTAGCTGTGTATGCTAATGATGTGAGGTATGCTGTTGCTGCTGCGGTCCCTGCTATTGCAGAAGCTATTAGCACTGTTGTTGTTACTGCCATGGTAGCTGTGTTCATTGGCATGGACCCTGGTGTCTTACTGCTGTGGTCCCTGCTGGGTGTACCACTATTGTTAATGCTTTTGTGGCAATTGTTGTTGCGGTACTTGCTGGTGTGGCAGCTGCTGTTGATAATGTTTCTATAACCCCAGCAGTAGTCAATGTTGTCCGTACGTTGCTGGCAGCTTTTGTTGTTGCTGTCATGGTTGTTGCACCTGTTAAGGTGGAAGAAGTGGTTGTTATGTTGGTCACTGCTGTCATACGTATTGCGTTAACTTCTGCAATCACTACTTTTGCAGCAACTATGGCTGCTGTTATTCTGACGACTGCTGCTGGTGTAGCCTTTGCTGTGTTCACAATTATTGTTGCTGCTTTGGTCCCAGCTATTGTGGTAGCTGTTGTCACTGCTGTAATCCCTGCTGTGCTGGCAAATGTTGCTGCTCATATGGTCTATGCAGTGGTAACGCTATAATAATTGGTGGTGCTGCTGCCATTGTGGCATCTGAGGATGCTATTGTTGTACATGCTGTGATGGTAACATTGAGCACTGCTGTTGTTCCTGCTGTCATTACTGCTGTGTTCCCTGCTTGGTCTTCTGCTTTGGCATCAGCTGGTGTCTGCTGTAATTCATGCTTCTGTATCAGATGTTGTTGTCCCTGCTGTGGTTACAGCTGTGTCCTCTGCACTGGTCCTTGATCTTGTTACAGCTGTTGTTTCTACCATCATCCATACCTTGTTGGCAGTATTTCTAATTGCTGTAGTCCCTGCTGTGTCCACTGCTCATGAGGTAGCAGTGGTTGCAGGAGTGAGGTGGCTGTGGTTGCAGCTTTTGTGACATATATTGTTGCAGCTCTTCCTCTGAAAGGGTAACATATGTCATTTCTGATGTCATCCCTGCTCTGTATACAGATGCTGCAGCTGTGGTGAAAGTTTTGATGAAAGATGTTGTTGCTGCTGTTGTCCCTGCTGTGGTGACAGCTGTCTTCATTTCTGTGTTCCCCAATGGCTGCTTTGGTTGTTTCTTTGCCTAAAGGTGTAGAAACTTCTTTTGTCCTTGCCATAGTTGTAGCTACTTTTACTATTTTTGTCCTGGTCATGGCCAGTTGGTGTTGCTATGACCAGGAATTTCTTTCAAGTGTGCCCAAGTGTTATATATAAAACCCAGCAGACCTGTCAAGCAAGATTTGACATTCAAGGAGGATTTGACATTGTAATGTCAAAAAGGAAGCTCACAGCCCCACCCTACATATTCTACATCCTACATCTATGCCCATTATGGTCAGCCTATTGTGCGCTTCTGTAAAAACATTTTGCACCCATTCACACCTATCAAATCCTAATTACTGACTGGCAAAAGAGAGATAGAAAATGCAAATAGGCCTCTAGAGGCTTTAAGAAGGAACGAGACAACTTTCCAAAATTACCCTTTCCTTAATATTCCTCCAAAATGCGACTTCACAATTGAATTGGATTTTTAATAACTATTAAAAAGCATAGTTTAATTTTTTTTCTAGCTATTTTCTAACTGAAATTATCAGTATTGAATGTAATAATGTAACCCACTATTTTCCTATGAGTCAGCTAGCCTTGCTACACTGAAAATAGATTTTACGGCTTTTTAAAATAGAATTCCTACATGTCTCACTTTTAACCCCTTCCGTGCTTGCGTCGGCCAACGGCCGTCGCGAGCACTACCTCCCCAGTGCTGCGAACGACCGTTGGCCGACGCAGCCCCGCCCACTCCGCTGAACGCCCGCACCGCGGCGGAATTGCCGCCGCGGTAAACGGGTTAAACATCATGCACCTTGCCTTATTGACAATAAGGGCTACATAGAGATGACTTATAAATATTTAAAACGAAGGTAACGACCTGTTGAAAGGAGTTCTTTTGACAGGTCAAATTTGCAGTTTAGAACAGCAACAACCAGGCTACAAATGGTAGGCCTCCATCATATTTGCACTCTCTCTATAGTAGATAGCACAATCGTTGCTACAACACACTAATGACATTTTACATATAGACCCTACATTTTGTATCATATACTGGAACTTACAGGCAAAGTAAGTACGCCAATCAGGGGTATGTCAATTTCACCATGTTGAACGGGGGAGCACAGGCACTTTATGACTAGTTACCAGGGGTAAAGTGCATAGAGCTCTACAACCAGTACAAATATAGGTTCCAGACAAAGGCAAAAAATCCGAGGTGACCCCCAGAAAGGGCAAGTGTCCTAGACTGATGTTGTTGACCAGGAAGACCCTGTTTTTCTGTCAGCTGTGATTGAGCCGTGGTCCCAACTCCTAAGGGTTGCTGCTGCTGTGGTTTCAGATATGGTAACAGCTCTCGTGGCTTCCATAGATGCCACTTAGGTGGTGGCTATTATGGCAGCTGTTGTATCACTGCTTTAATGACAGCTACTGCTTCTGAAATGGTCTTGACTGTAGTGGTAGGTGTTGTTGCTGCTGCTTTTGTTGCTGTTGTCCCTGCCGCATTAAGAGTTGTAAATTCTACTCTTGTAACAGCAGTAGCTGTGCCTGCCACTGTAGTACCAGCTGTGGGGCACCAGTGACTGAGGCTGCAGTGCCTGCTGTTGTGGCAGCTTTGGTCCCTGATGTGAAGTGATAATCTGGTGTTTGAGAGAGTCTGGAAGTGGTTTAGGTATGGAAAAGAAGCAGCCTGGTATTTACCTGGTGCACAGACTGTACGATGTGTATGTGGCTGTTATGATCGCTGCTGTAATGCTTGCTCTGGTGAAAGCTGCGGTCGAAGATGTGATTGCAGCTGTGGCCATTGCTGTGCAAAAGAGAAGGACCACAATTTAGCAACTATTTAGCAAATTGTTGCTTTATAAATACAGCTGCAATAGTTGTTCCTACTTGACTTAAAAATCACATAAATTAAACCACCAGAGGAAATCAAGAAAAACAAAGAGCTAAGAACTCAATATTCTCTTCACACTCATCAAAAACCCTTGATATTCAAAACATTCACATAAAAGTCAAAACATTGGAACATATATAATAATGAATAATCTTACATACAATTTTGTGAAAGTGACTGCCAAGTACATTTTAATCATTAGAGGTCATAAATATTAGGAGAGTGCGAAATTTTTTATTAGGCGCAGCTTAGAAAAAATAAAATATATGAATTTATGTGTAATTATGTGAAAAGAAAATCTGTCGTTTTACGCTATATTTTTCACAGTTAAAAAATAGAGATAAAAACAGAATTGATGCGAGCAACAGCTGTTGGCGTTCTGACCATTTGTGCTATTTCTGTGTGTTCATGGTAAGATGTTGCCTCGAAAAAACGCGTGATGGTTTTTAGAATTTTGTGCAAGAGGCGTAATTTAAAATTCCCCAAACTACGCAAATGACATTGGTCTAACTTAAAATTCACTGGGGCCTACTAAATATGAAACAATATAGAACTGAAAAAATCCTTCCAAAATATGTCAGTCTGCTTTGTTTAAGAGAAAGCAACCAAGACAGTAAGCTGGGAACAATGTTCAACTGGAGATCCCTTTGGGCCTCATTATGAGTTAGGCAGTGTTTGAAGTGGAGATGCCAAAGTGCTGGAATTAGGTTTACCAGCAGGAGTCTCTGTTGCAAAGTACAGCCATTACAAGTTTTTCCCAAATAGAGAATAATTGCTCACACCTGGATTTACCTGGTCTTTTTCCAAGGAGTTATTCACCATTTGGGTGAAAAAGCACTGACATTTTCTGCCTGTTCTAAACAGGTAGCAAATGTCTGCGGGACTGCTGTTGACTGGGCAAGCATGTTCTTGTCGGGGGTGGGAGGGGGCGTGGGGGGGAGCATGAACTGCTCTACCTCAGATTACAACAGGCAGCAGTAGGGGCTGTGGAATGCTGCTTGTCACAGCCCCAATCCCTGCTGCGTCTGAGAGGCCCATTGTCTCTCGGCCTGGAATTAGCAGGTCCAGAGATAAAGAAACTGTTAATGTGAAGCTATGGATACATAAAGAAACATAAAAACCACTGAAATTGGCTACTTATGGTTAGCCATGCAAACCATAACTAATGTTCCAGCCATGTTCTAACCGTGACCTCACACAAGACATCACTAAAGACATCTCAAATGACATCACTGTTGACATCACTCATGAGATCACCTATGCCCTCACCAATGATGTAATCCATCAAATCACTGTGATGCACAGTTTGTACATGACAAACAAGCACAAGCAATGAATAAAGACATCTTGGTATACTTCCGAAAAATTAAAATAAACAAACATTTGGTACAAAAAATACAGCAGAGAAATATGGACATCTTAGATTGCCCATGAAAACAGAATGCTTGTACAACATCTACAAAGCACATATGGAGACTTTGTACCTAGAAAACAGAGAGATGGTTACCATCACCTATTTTGTTGGTACCTAAAAATGGTTGAATGGGTGAGACCTCAGAGTCTGATTGAAAGGTGTACTGTTTGTAAAAAAATGTACCAAGTATGCAAAAGATGCAGGGAGGTGGACAAAATTATATGTATATTGGAACTTCACATATACAATACAACATGTAGAGGCATGGTATACGTGCTTTTCCATAGATAAAGGATTAATAGGACTAAAGGTAGATTAACTGCTCTATTTAATTTTCAGTACACATTGTTTAAATTTATGTATTTAAATTATTAGAATACTTTTTATACTTTTAAAAAGTAAGTGAAAAGATTTAATTTAGTTTTGTTTATAAATTATGCATATTATTACCTTTGAAAACTAATAAAACTAATTAATAACTGTACTTAATTGTAATCACTAAAGTATATATATGTATAATTTAAATGTTGAAATGATTTAATTTCATTTAGAGTCTAACTTTCATTTGGAAAATGCTGAAAATATTTTTTACAGGCAGAAGAAGTATTTGAGAAATGATGTAGCTATACCATTCACAAAATGTTATGTGCTTTGAAAATTTTTAAAATGTTGTTTTCTGTTTAAGAAACTTACTGATACATGTGGATGCTCAGTAACAAAGCAATGTATGCTCCTAGAGAGCCATGTATGCAATTATATACCAAGTGTAATATCTAGACTTCAGTCACACATAGCTCAGTAGAAAAGCATATATACAGTAAAACAGGTAGTTTGATAGTGACAGAAGGAGAGAGATAATCAATGAGTCAGATATATAGTCACAACTGTTATATAGCTAACAGTAATGAAGGTACTTTCATAGTCAGTCAGGGAGTAGTCAGGTTCTCATGCAATAACCCAACCACTAGTGAGGCAGTCATCAAATCAGTGATTCAGTATCCATGGAATTATTCAATTAGCTAGACTCTACACATGCACTCTTGCAATCAGGCAGGCAGAAATTATGTAGTCATTCAACTATGGAGGCACTACTTATACATTCATCTAATCACCCAGACAGTAACCATTTACTTATGCAATTAACAAGGCTGTAACTATGCAGTCATTGTAACACTTGTGCAGAAGCTATGCAGTCATCCAAGCACACACTTACAACCCATGCAGTCATTGAAATACTGAGGCAGATGCAAAAACTCATGCAAACACTCAGGTACTACTCATGCAGTCATCTAATTACGTAGAGATTACTATTGTAGCAAACCTTTTATTCATCCAGTAGATATGTATGTATTTAATTACTGAGGAAACACTCTTGCACTAATACAATCACCCCAGCAGTACACTTACTTTCATCCAACCTTTCAAGGTTTAACAATGGAGTCATGCAATCGCTCAGACACTAGTCATGCACCCATGTAATCAGCCAGACATTACTGATGCACTCATTGAATTATCCAGGCACTACCCATGCAGTTATCTAAACACCCAGGGACTACCTGTTTACTGAACCAAAAACACATGGGCAGCAGCCAAGTAGTCATGCGATCACTGAAACACTACTCATTCACTCATCCAATCTGCTAGGTGCTATGCATGTACTTAAACAATCATGTTTGCACTATCCATGCACTCTATAAATCATCTATATACTATCTATGCACTCCTTCAATCATCCAGACACTAAAGTTGCACTCATTTAATCATCTAACCAGTATCTATGCATGTATTGAATTACTGAGCCATTAGTCATGCACTTATCTAATCATTCAGGCACTACTCATGCACTCATCCAAACACCCAGATAGTAGTGATATACTCATGTAAACATGCAGGCAATAACTATGCAGATATGGAACGACCCATGGAGTTCTGATATACTCAGGGAATCATCTAGGCAGTACCTGTATCCTCAAAGAATCACCTAGGTACTATGCATGCACCAATTTAATCATCCAGGGAGTATTCATGTATTGTACCACAAATACATGTTTTTACAAGTTTTGCTGAGGAATATGTAGTTTTTTAGAACTATCTGGTGAATTATATATTCAAGCTATGACATACTCTTTGGAACAAGTTGGAAGAATTAGTGAGGCATATGTTTTGATAGACATTAACGTGCAGATTGTTATATGCACCGTTTCCCAAAATTTTAATCTGATACATTTAAGTAGAACAGTACTGAGATAGTAAATATACCACTAACACAGTGGTAGAGGGGCATCCAATAGCTCTAATGTTGTGTTTTTGTATTTATAGTGTTGAGATACTGTATGTACTTGTACATTTGGGGCTACATTTAGAAGAAAGTAATGCATTGCGGAGCTGAAAACCATTTGGCTGCGCCATGCTGCAGTACTTTCAAAGCACCGGAATGCGTCATATTTACAATAATATGATGGATCCCTATGCTCTCCCCTGTACTGGTGCAGAACTGGCTGCCATGCACCAATGGAGGCACCTTTGCACCATGGTGCAAGGGTGCATGTGTAGTGGGGATGATTGTTTTTGTGGAGGAAGGGACACCTTCCTGTACAAAAACAATCACAAGAGGCATTTTCCTCTTTTTATGCATGCTGCAGAATGCAGCACGCATAAAAACAGGAAAAAATTAGGAGAAAGAAAAGTTTTCTCCTCGTTGCATCTCCCTACACCTCCCCTGAGGAGGTGTAGGATTTTGACGCATTGCCAGGTTTACAAATTGTTGTAAATTTGGGTATGTGGCAGAATCTATGGGTGTTGCATGGGAACACCCACAGCAACACCCATGGCATGCTTCTTTCACGCAAAGTGCTGCCTGAAAAGCGTCTGTATTTATAAGTAGGTGAAAAGCTACTCAGAGTGGCTTTACGTGGCTTTGTAAATATGGAGCACCACATTACGGCACCGGGATAAACTGTTCTTTCACCATGTATAAGTGAGAAGTGAGAGGTGAGATATGCTGTAGCTGTGTTGTACAAGAGGGTGCTAAAATGTTAAAAGGTAACTAATAAATAAAGTTTTGTGTTTTGTTCTGGATTTGTTATATTAAAGTAAGTGCATGTAGTAATATTTCTAGGTTCATCTGTAGATTTAAAACTGCAACATAACGTGAAAACTGTTTTTGTTTTATCTGTAAATTAGTAGTAAAGTAGTTGGTAGATTGGCTAGGGTAAAAATTAAAACATACTTGCTTTTTTTTTACAGAACAATAACTACACACAGTTACAATGTCTACAAAATCTCGGACGAAAAAGCAACAGAAACAACTACAGTATGTTTGCAGAATCGAGTTACAAAAGGGGCAAAATTCAGAAAGTGTGGTGAAAGAAAAAAGAGCTACTGGTAAGAGGACAAAGTAATTTCTTAAAAATATATGCACACATTTGCAAAGATTACAAAATAAAGAAAATGAAATTATGACTATGAGAAACAATAAGAGTGGACAAACTGTACATTGCAGGAACAGAAAAGACATGGATGCACCTTAACCAGGAGACAGAAGCAGTTTAAGGAAATCAGAGCCAGAATGTTTCGTAGTAGAGTGGTTATAAATCTACAGAGAACTATGAAGAAGTATAGAAGAAGGAGAGAAGCACTGAAACAGAAAGAAATAGTTGAGAGAGTAGTTGATAAGGCCTTTGCTTTGAAGAGGAAGCTTTTCATTTTGATTCTAAATAGAATGAAGACTCTTGACAAAATAGTGTTGTGCATGAAGAGACAGAACCTAAGAAAAGATTAGTGAATAGAAGTAACTTTTGTACAGTTTATAGTGGAGAAGGAATGCATACTTCTAGTACAGAGCCTTTCTTTAATGAAGAAAGCTATCTCCAGGATAACAGAATAGTTCATGCTATTGATTAAAGCGGACGATGTTACGAAATGAAGAATGGCAGTTCTCCAAGATGGTCGGCAGCGGCTGCTCCATGTCCTGCTGCTGACGCGGAACCGGACCCTCCCCACCCTCTCATCCCCCATCGCCGTCAGACACCAGAGTTCTGTTGCGCATTCGGACGTGGAAGCTCTGGCTCCAGCGCAATGCAAGTTTCTTCCATAACGCCGTGAGAGATATACCGGCGCCGATGGGTGAAGAAACTCCAGCCTAGAATTGTGGCAGCCTGGCGCTGCGTGGTGAAAGGCGTACCCAGGTGCAGGGACTTTGTTACAGCTGCCATAAGGTTGGGAATTTACCACCCAGGGCTCCTCTGTCCAGAGCGCTGATATGCTCCCATTTAGCTGGTGGAGCCTAATAGAAGGACTGGTCTAATTTTCTGCCATTATTTGGTGCAAGCTAAGGAGCAGTTAAGGCGGTACATGAGGTGGGCGTTTCGCATGGTTGTTGTTAAGGACCATTCAAGTTTACTTGAGCCTGTGGGGATGTATGCTTGACTTATTAAGCTGGAGACATACCTAGAGATAAGACATTGATATTCTATTCACCAGCAGTTCATGCGCCCTACTGTCATGCAACAGCTCCTCACTAAGATTACTTCACCAATTCCTCCCATCCCCCCAAAACAACGCAAGAAAGCCTCCCTAAGTAGAACGGCCAGCTGGCGTGACAAGCTGATGGAGACTTCGGCAGGTGCACCTGCCTTTTCTTTCAGTTCTGGCCAACCTCTAGAAGAGGAGGGCAGGGGGGCAACTGAAGGTTTAACTTCGCATAAGTTTGATCTAGCAGTATCAGAAAAAGCGGATACCTCCTTCTCAACTTCTAGTAGCTCAGAGAATTTAACCCCATCTCCAGCTTCTGTTCCACTGATGACAAACGTGGTGTCTGATAAAAACTTAGTGATCCTGCCTCTTCAAAAAGTGAAAATTTTTCCATTGTTTACAAATTTCGGGTCCAAGCTTCCTGCTGAGGAGGTTAGAATGGGGGTAGTGCCTGCGATTACAACAATATCAGGGCCCACAAATTCATCATCTGAGGGGGACACTGCTAGCAATGGGCAGGAGAAAGGGGGTTGTACTCCATCAACAGTCTCGGGAGCTGTAGTTAAATCTTTTTTTGGGCCCTCCCTAGATCAAAGCACCGGCTCTAGCTCGCTAGCGACAGCTGTTCCTGAACTTAATATTCACTCATAAGTATTGTCTATTAAAATCCCCGGTGAGCCTCGGGAGCTCCTGCCGGAACCTTTGAAAAAAATGTTTGATACAATTCTGGTGGAGATTCGTGGGCTAAAGGTCCAGCAAGCTCTGGACACGGAGCTAATAAAGCAAAGGCTTACTAAGATGGAGGAGACTTTATTGGTACTGCCAAAACAGCTACAGGTGGCGGAGCAAAGACCTCAGACATTGAGGACAAATTGGCACTCCTGCAATCCCGTACAACACCTGAATTTGCAAAAATCACAGAATTGGAGTCGAAGTTAGAATCAATGGAGAATCATGCAAGACGTTCTAATCTTTGATTTACAGAAATTCCATAAGGGAGTGAATTCCAGGGTCAAATACAATCAGTTCCTCAGCTCATTAATATGTTGATTAAAGATCATATTTTACCATCTGCTCCCAAAGATTTGACAATTATGCGGGCTCATAGAGTTCCTTTTCATCCGACACATGGAGCTAAATATCCTAGAACTATTCTAGTTAACTTTTCCGATTTTCAGATCAAGGAACAAGTCCTCACTAGAGCTATTCAGCAGAAAATGTTTTCAGTCTTGCAAAATGCCTCTTTGAAGATTTTCTCCGATCTTTCTGTGACTTCAGCTAGGCAGAGAAAAGCGTTTCAACTGCTTGCCTCCGAATTTAGATCGATCGGGGCACAAGCCTCCGCGGTTCAATCGGCAAAACTGAAGGTGCTTTGGAAAGGACAATTTTAAGATCTTTAATGTTCTTTCAGAAGCACAGGACTTCTTAAAATCAATTCAGAACTGGCGGCATTCAGGTGGCAGTAATCCCTGTTTTGTTTCTTTCTGTCTTTTTCTTCTGTTTCTTTTTTTTCTTCTCTTCCTTTTGACAGCGGTGGGGTGGTGGTGGTGGGGGGACCTGATTCTAGCAGGTTAGGATGCAATTCCATGGCATCCTTCAGATAGGGTTTCCACGTGGCATGTTGTTAGGGGGACTCCTGCCACGTGGGTGTGTAATGTGGGTAGGGTGGGGTTGGGTTGGGGTAGCAGAGAAAAAATGAGTGGATCAAAGTGTTTGGATTGCATATTTAGGTGTGTTTCTTCATATTTCTTTCGATATTTGATTTTATGTGCTTTGGGTGTGATGAAAGCAGTTATTCTTTATTCGAATGGAAAATAATTTCGTGCAATGTGAATGGATTGTTAAATTCAAGAAAAGCAAGTGCAATGTTAACTTGGTTACTTTCTTTTTCCCCACAAGTGCTGTTCCTCCAGGAAACTCATTTTAGGTCTGATACACCTAAATTGATCCTTCCTAAGGGGTATACTCAAGCGTTCTTTGCCTCTGCAAACTCGTCAGTTCGTGGGGTGGCTATTATATTTTCTAATAATTGCAACTGCCAAGTACTAAAAGTTAGTCGTGATGTTCAAAGCCGATAGATTTATGTACAAATTACCTTAGTGGTGTAGTGTTTGATCTCCTGAACTATTACGGCCCTATATTCAATGACATCTCAGCTCTTCTTCAAATTTATGACCTTTTGGCTGTTTCTGCGGGTTCTATAATACGGGTGGGGAGATTTTAACTTTATTCAGGATGTTCGTTTAGATACTTCTAATCCAGCTAAGAAGCAGCTAAAGCCCAAATCAACTATGTTGATTAACATGATGAAAAGAGATTTTGCCTTGCTCGACCGATGGCGTCAAAGTCATCCAGGGCAGTCTGACTGACTATACATGCGATTCCTCCAGGTAGAAGACCGCCTCTCGAATAGATATTTGTTTATCGATAATCTGTTATCCAGAGGCGAGACTGAGATTATTTCCAATGCCTTTTCTGACCACTCAGCTATCTCTATTAGAATCCACATGAAGGCAACAAGTTTTCGAAATAGCAAGCAGTGGTATTTTGATAAATCACTTCTGGAAGATGTGGAGTGGATTGCTGCAACCCAGTCTTTTATTAAGTATTTTTTTTTTAATTAATGAGAACTCTGCTCCTGTCTTTTCTGTGTGGGAAGATTTTAAATCAGCCTTTAGAGGACAGGTAATAGCGTATACTTCTGCAGCAAATAAAGGACGTTCTCAGGTGATTTTTGCTCTATAGGATGCGGTAGATAAAGCTAGTGTTAACTTAAGGACGGCTAGGTCTGAATCTCAAAAGGCGGATCTCCTCCAAGACCTAGCAGCAGCCAAAGATAAACTTAGGCAATTTTTCAATCTTCAGGTAATCAAGGGGAGCAAGGCCTATAAACAAAAACTTTACAAAGAATGGCCAAGCGCAACATTGCGAGGTCATGGGGGGCCTCGGAGGTGCCAGCACTTCGGTCCTGGGAACAAGACATGGACTGGAGTATGACCGCCAAGAAGACAATCTAGTAAAGCAGAGGCTGTCCTAAGAAATGGAAACAGATTTGGGGTAAATGGAACCTCTTCAGGGGCAATATATGTTCACCTCCCGTGGCCCTGTCCCGAGACTCCGTCCCAATAGACAATGAACAAGAACGGTAAACAGGGTCGAGACTTAAAATTGCTGAATATAATCATATTGTATGCCACATTCCATCTGGGGTCTCCTAGCAACAAGGACGCCGGATTCCTCAGAGTGCACTACGGAGAAACTATGGCAGCGTGAGGAACGCGGAACAAGATGCGCTCGACGGTGCAGCCGACACCAGCCTCAGCTCGGCGTGAAACTGACGTGAAATCAGACACGGAATTGAAGAAGCCCGACCAGCACACCGGTAAGAAGGGCAAGATTGAGAATATTAAGAATTATGGCTTGAAGAGCATGAGTGCAGGAGAGCAGGGGAAAAAGCAGACTGTTATCACAAGTCTGTTTGCCCCGAAGGGTATCAATGCTAAAAGGGAGGTCAGATGGATGTCCCAATTAGCACTGCCGCTATTGAAACACCCAAACCTGTAGAAGCTCAGACTGTGATTCACGAGAATATGCCGGACCTAAGCAAGGAGCGCGTGTCATGGGGATCAAATTGCGAGAATACTATATTGGGAATGCCTGAGATGCCCATAAATACTCATCAAGAGATTGACAAAAGCGAAGAGAGTAACGTGGAGCAGGATATTTTCCTAAATAAAGACACTATTGAAATGGAAAAGTCAGAGAATGAGATATGCAATTCATGTGCGAGTAAAGAAATAACGCAACCTCCCCCTTCTATAGAAGAAGACATACAGGAAAATACCGAGCTGGGATTCCTTTCCCCTGACCTCATGGAAAACTTTTTTTCCCTGAATGAGGAATCCGGCGAATCTGACATTATGGTATCAAACACCGGTAGTAGCGACGATGATTGTGTGGACACTTCTACAACTAATTGTAGCCAGCAAGGGGTGAGAAGGGTGCCCAGGAAATTGAAGAAGCTCTCAGAAGGAAAAAAGAATAGTCATAAGCAGAAGGAGGGAGAGGAAGAGGGTGAGCTCGGATGGGACTATTCTGATACACAACCACTCTCCCTTTTGGGGGCGCACGAAAGGGAGAGGATGTCCAAGAAGCCTCAAAGAGACTTGGTAGGACAGAAAAATTCAGAACAATCACCCGAACCCACACTGTCCGTGATTTTACAATCCCTGAGATCATTCCAAAATGAGGTTAAAAATGAAAACCGACAAGCCCGAGTAGCTGCCAAAAAACTACAAGGTTCAATCCGAAAAATTGGGAAAACTTGTACCGAGATTGCAGAAAGATTAAGCATGGTGGAGAACCGGACAGAAGCCCTAGAAACCACAGTGGACATCTTAAAAACGCAGGCGGCCTCTCAAGAGAGCTCACTGAAAGACGTTATGTGGAAGCTTGAAGAGGCAGAAAATCGCCAACGCCGCAATAACTTAAGGGTGCTAGGGATTCCTGAGAACAGTGAAGGCAGTGACATCCGGAAATTCACAATAAACCTGATGAGAAACGCTCTACCTGAATTAGCACAATGGGATTGGGATAAGGAAATCCAACGTGTGCACAGATTTCCTATGACAATATCAAAGCGTCCTCAGAACGGCCAGTCATATCCAAGGGTAATACTAATATATTTTGGAAATTTCCTGCTTCGACAGGCTGTTTATGATTTGGCAAGACCTAATAAGAGAAGGAACTGGGAGAATTTTTCGTTTTTCGCAAAACCTGATTTTGCACATGCCACAGTGGAGAGAAGATGGAGACTCAGGCAATTGATCACACCATTCCAAAAAACAGGTGCATTGGTCTTTCTACAGAATCCTGCCAAACTAAAAGTAATCTCGCAAGGACGAACCCTTTATTTCACGTCAGAAATACAAGCTGAAAGAGCACTGAAGGAAATCATTGCAGGGAAACCCGGGACTGCCGAGGATAACCGCTAGATGAACTTGTATAGTTTATAACTGTGTTTATATCTTCACTTTTTTCGCTCTTCTTCTTGGGTGGGATAATGAGAATGCTTAGTAAAATGTTAGTTATGCTTATAATGGCTAGGAATACGCATATACACGAGGGGCGGGGAGGGAGGTGGAGAGTGGGTGAGTTTGGTTTAGACGCTCTCACACAGGCTCAGGATTGAGCCTGACGGCCTAGTTAATGGTGGGGGGTGGGAGGAGGGGGGGATCTCAGACACACGGTGAACACGAAAGGTGCAAATAGGAGGGGTCAATATGGATACAGAAGTAACAAGCAAGGGCAAAAGTCATTTAATCAGAGGGGGACCCAAGTGGGGATATATCCACAGATAGGGATGGAAGGGCTGGACAAGTACTATTATGGCTAGGTTGAAAATCATGACTGTTAATATATGTGGTCTCAATGATGTAAAAAAGACAGAGAGTGTCTGTTGGATTACAGTCGACAGGGGCTAATATCATATGTCTACAGGAGACACATATAGAGGGGTCACAAAGGCATTTGCTTAACACACTTGTGTATAGACTTATCACTGCTACAACACAAGGGGTGAGAACTAGGGGGGTGGCCATTTTGGCAAAAGGGGGTGGGATGCAATTCATTCAATCTTTATCCGATAAGTATGGACGGTGGGCGGTTACAGAATGCCGATATCAGAATGGGGGAAAAAAAATGACAATATGCACAATATATGGTAATGTTAGTGATGACCCAGAAGTACTGAATTTTATCCCTAACGAATTAGTTCACTGGCTCCTCCCGCTAATAGTATGTGGCGATTATGACTTAAATCTCCCAGGTGACTGGTCGTTAGACCCAGGGTTTAAATATCAGGGCAGGAAGCCGAAAGTATTTCAGGCTCTCAAAAATATGAGTCTGAGGCATGGATTAATTGACTGTTGGCAAATAGAACATCCAGGGGATCCAGGATTCACATATTATTCCAATCCACACTCTATGCATGCGAGATTGGATTATATGTTTGTCTCGAACACCTTAAGATCTGTCAGTACAATAGAAAAATTGCCAAGAGTGTTATCAGACCATAATCCTCTTGTGTTAAATCTAGAATGGGGAGCATGGAGATCCACTATGACCACGTGGACGTTTGAAAGAGCACTGTTGATTAATGAGAAATACTGTCATCATATGAGGAGATGGATACCGGGGTTCTTGGAGGACAATCTAGGTAGTACAGCAATAGATGTGGTTTGGGACGCCCTGAAGGCTGCATCAGAGGGGAGACGCTACAATTCTCATTAAGCTTTAATAAAGAGGCGAAACAAAAAATGGTTGTTCTACAGCGAAATCTGGGCATAGCCGAGGAAGGTTTGATAAAGGCTGTCCAGGAGGGACTGGAAATAGAAAGTGAACTAAGCCGGGTGGCGACCGCTAAAAATCTTATCCTCGATATCCTAACAGAAAAAGCCATAGTTAAGGCAACAATATGCAGAGAGAAAATATACGTATTAAGTGAACAGGTGGGACACCAATTAGCGGTACGTACCCGAGAACAAAGTTCAGCTAATCTAATAAGGGAAATTAAAGATCCAGAGTCTGGGCAAAAGACCGAAGCTAACGAAATAAGAGCTGCGTTCCAACGTTTTTACCAGAAATTATATGAGGATATAGAGATTCAACAGGAAAAAATTGAGGAATATTTAAACTTAAACTCACTATTAAGATTTGAAGTAGAGGACCAAGATAGTCTGGATAGGGTTCCACACTGGGAAGAAATTCTTCTTTCTATGTATAGCTTAGCTACAGGAAAAGCAGCTGGTATGGATGGAATTCCAACAGAGTTTTATGTTAAATTTTCCTCACAATTAAAAGAAATAATGCAGGATTTATTTGTTCATATATTTCAGGGGGGCGACCACCAGGTTCATGGTCCTCAGCTAGGATCGTGGTTTTTTTTAAAAAGAACAAAGACCCCATAGAACTTGGATCTTATCGTCCTATCACGCTGATAAATGGGGACTCTAAAATTTATTCTAAATTATTAGCTACCCGACTTGCCCCAATTATATATAAAATTGTATCTGACCGCCAACATGGGTTTATCCCAGGAAGATCAACAACCGATCACGTCCAAAGGGTGATCTCACTGTTCGACTTTGCGGACGCTGTAGGAGACCCTATGGCACTTATACTACTCGATGCCGAAAAGGCCTTCGATAGGGTCTCCTGGAAATATCTTTGGACCGCGATGTCGAGGAGTGGGATCAGGGAACGATTTATTAAAGCAGTGCAAATGTTATACTTTGAACCTTCAGCCATGGTAATGGTAAATGGGGCAGTTTCAGAAAAATTAAACATTACCAGAGGGACAAGACAGGGGTGCCCATGTTCTCCTCTTCTATTTGCAATATATATCGACCCTTTCATCCGCAGACTGGAAAACAATATGTTAATTCCACCAATATGGGCACGAGATCACTCTACAAAAACATTGGCGTATGCGGATGATATTGCCCTAGTCACTAGTGACCCTATTAATGCAATAAACTCAATAGAAGAGGAGGCTAAAACTTTTGGAGAGGTATCCGGATATAAATTGAACCAAGGCAAAACTCAGATTATTCTCAATTGCAAAATCAAGATGAGAGATGACCGAGTAATGGAGAAAGCCACGTATTTAGGGGTCAGTATAACGGCAAAAGTAGAAAGTATAGTTAGTAATAATCTTGAACCCTTAATACAACATACGAAAAAAGAATTGGTCCGGTTAAATAATTTGCATTTATCCATCGGGGGTAGATGCAATGTGATCAAAATGCTTTTTTTACCCAGATTTTTATATTTTTTCAGAACTATATGTTTGGAATTTCCACCCCAATTGTTTAAGTCTATAGAGTATATGTTTTCCAGGTTTTTGTGGGGATATAAGAGACCTCGCAGAGCACTCAGATTTATTACCTTACCTAAAGATAGAGGGGGACTGGCACTGCCCAACTTTAAATTGTATTATTGGGCTACTACTTTGAGATATTGCATTTTATTAATTTCTACAGGGACGGATAGTAGACCAAATGGCAATATCCCCATACCTCAAGAACTTTTATTGGGTGATGGCTGTAGAGGATGCCTTTGGCGACATGCCAATGATAGTTACTTCAAGAAGGTCAGATTCAAGACCATCTCAGGTATACATAAGGTCTGGTATAATGTACGGAAGTTGTTGGGCTTCGGACGGCTATCCCACTATACACCATTATATAATAATGAAGATCTCCCAGAGATTTTTAGGGATAACTGCATGGATAGGTGGGTACAGGAAGGGATTTCACAGCTCGGTTGCTTTTACTCTCAAATCGGGTTGAAATCTTTCGAGGAATTACAAAACAACTATAAACTTGATCATCGGGACTTTTTAAAATTTTTACAGGTTAGAGATTTTCTGATAAAGAAAGGGGGTGGCAGGGTAAAATTCCAAGCAATTCAAACCATGGAGAACCTGCTTAAGAAATCTACAATAACTATAGGAGAAGTTTATGAATCTATGAACTCTTACTACCCAGATGATATGGATAAATGCGTGACCAAATGGCAGTCTAAATTGGGAGTTTTACCCGAAACTTCCTATTATTCATACGAATTATCTCAGACTTGCTTAATGTCTATCAAATTACAAGCCCAATTTTATAAAACCTTATTCTCACTGTACTACACTCCAAACAGGATAGCAAAGTGGGGGTCCGGAAAAGGAACAACATGCCCGCGCTGTACATTATTTGAGGCTGATATCGTGCATATATTCGCTTCATGTGATGTATTAACTAATCTAATCAACGAAATATCAGGCTTTTTGTCAGAGATATTAAAAACAAGTCTAATCATCACGACGGATGAAATTATACTTGGCACAGCTAATGTTAGGCGGCCAAAATATATGCAAGGGCTAATATTCGTGGCAATGGCTGTCTTAAGGATATGTATAGCCTCAGCATGGCTTGATCCGAATCCACCGACGTTCCATCAATGGAGATCCCGATTGTTGGCAACATGTAGTCTAGAGGTTGCTATCTATAAAAGAAAAGGGCGTAATAAACGTAAAAAAGGATTGGCAATATGGGATCCGTTATTGCAGTGGATACAAAGTCATACCGGGGCTGGATAGATACTTACTATAGTTCCTGTATACAAGGATAAATACCTGGCAGGATTTAATCATGTAATATAAGAATAGATTGTTATGTATATACGATGGATTACTCTGCACCGGAGAATTTTTATGTTTTGTTTCATGATTTTGATGAATTATATAATCAAAGTACTTCTTTTTGTTGGGTAAAGTCTGAGAAGGGTGGGGGTGGGCCCAGGGGTGGGGGGATGCTGTATATGTATAAAACAATAAATATATTTAAAAAAAAAAAAGAATACCACATTCCTGCCCCTATCGTTTAACCTAAGCAAATGAGTTGTACACTTGTTAATGTGCCTATCTTACATGCTAATAAAAAGAATTGTAAAAAAAACAAAAAACTTTACGAAGAGAGTCAACATATAGGACGTTATTCGGCCTGGGCAACGAAAATCCAGATAGTCAAAATACAGTCACCCAGATGAGAGAGCCGGTGTCGGGTACAGTTGTAGATTCTAAAGAGGAAATTGCAGAGGTTTTTCTACGGCATTTTAAAACGATCTATGAGGAGACACAGGAAATTACTCAAGCATCACTTATACATTATTTTGCATCTTTAGAAATGCATTCTATCTCGAAGGCGCTTCGGGACTCTCTTGATAAACCTATCTCACAAGCTGAAGTCAGTAGCGTATTAAAATCTATAGCTAATGCAAAAGCCACAGGCAATGACGGTATCCCTGTTGAAGTTTTTAAGACTTTTGAACCTTTGCTTTTACCTAAAAAAGGGTGAACCAATATCCAAAAATGTTAAAGAAGCGGTTGTGGTCTCTTTTCTTAAGAAAGACAAGGATCCTACCGCTACTGGCTCATATAGACCCATAGGTCCTTTAAATATATATTATAAAATTTTTATGAAAATATAGGCAGCAAGTCTGACTCCGGTTGCACAACAGGTGGTCCATCAAGATCAGACAAGTTTTATTCGTCATAGATCTATGGCCTCCAATACATATTTTTTGATGCAAGCAATTGATTACCTGTCAGTCAACAAGGTCAAGGCAGCAATTTTAATGCTTGATGCAGAAAAGGCATTTGACCTTGTTGACTGGCAGGCTTTGTTTTTTATATTGACCAAGTTCCGCCTGCCTGAGGGTTTGGTTAAAATGATAAAAGAATTGTATGCATGCTCAGAGGCTAGAATCTTGATCAGCAGAGAACCGGCAGGTATAGTTAAGATCCAGTGTAGGACTAGACAGGGATGCCCACTGTCCCCTCTTTTATTTTTACTCTTTATAGAGCCTCTCGTAAGTAAAATTTGCAATAATCGCCAGATAGTGCCTCCAATTGCAGCCATGCCAAAGATGAAACTATTTGCAGACGATATTATTTTGTATTTATCAGCAGAACCATCAAATATCCTAAATGCATTTGTTGAGGTAGATGAGTTCACACAAATAGGTGGGTATAGGTTAAATCAAGCTAAGACAGATGTGCTTTGGTTCAATGCCCCATCGGTGTCGTTGTCTATTCTTCGTCAACAGTCTATGTCCAGACCTATTAGGTACTTAGGTTTATATGTAACTAGCCACTATGATCAACTCTTTAGGCTAAATTATGGAAACACCATGGAAGAAGCCAAGAGGCCTTTAACTTTAATTGGCCGGGTTTCATTGGTCAAAATGTCTATTTTACCATTATTTGTATTTTTGCTTACTCATCTTCCGATTAGAATTTCTAAAGCATATGTTATCGAATTGCATACACTAATCCAGAATTTTATTTGGGGACAGAAACAGCCTAGAACTTCTTTAACAATTTTACAACTAGATACATCCTTGGGGGGGCTCACCCTTCCTAATTTCGAGCTCTATTACCAGGCTGCATTATTGAACTTCCTGGTTCAGCTCCCATTGGCAGTATCCAAATGTGATTTTTTTTTGCTAAATATTATGATGGAGGAGAGTGCAATTCAATTGCCCGTCTTTCTACGTTCCCCGAAATTTCCTAAAAGTTGAGATGTAAGACATTATCTGATTTAGCTTGTCGTATACAACTATTTTTTAACAAACACAAAATTCCTAGATATCATCTATATTCAAGAATTAGTGAATGTCAGGTCTTCGGCTTTCAGCTTTCTCTGGGGTCTTTGCAATTATGGAGGGAGGCGGGTTTTGAATGCTTGGAGGATTTTGATAGTATAACCAATTTAATTACCATCAAGATTCTATCCCAGCAGCTGGGCGCTAGATATCCAGCTTTGGCATTTAGTTTTAATCAAATTTCTAGCTTTTTAAAAACAAGTTAGGTGGTTACTGATGACGCAGTTTCAAACATATTAAACCAACTATATGTTCAGGGCCTAAGTGGAGTCGGTAATTGGTATTTTTGCCTAACGCAGCTGGTACAACAGAAAGTGCTCGATAACTACTTTTCTAAACTATTAAATGAAACTGGATGTAGTGTTAGCAAAAAAGAATGGCAGTCTCTATGCGAAGCAGGCCATAAAGCACTCAGAGCTGCCAACTATAAAAGAATGGCCTATCTATCAAGATGGCTAACTTATTATACGCCTAAAAGACTGAATAAGATTTTCCTGACCTCCACTGAGTTTTCTTTTAGATGTGGGGACCCAGAGATAGGGTCGTGGAACCGTATTTTTTTTCACTGCTCTGTCTTACATCAATTCCGGTCCGATGTTTTTCAAAGGATTAACCAACCTCTAGCACTAACAAGTCATATTATTCCTACTATTAAACTAGCTCTTTTTGGGTGTTTCAATAGAGGTCCAACATTTGTCTAAATATCATCAATACTTTTGCTCTATTGCTATAGCTGTGACCAGGTCCCTAATTTGACAAAATTGGAAGTCTGATAAATCACCGATGATTCAGCAATGGCAAGCGAAGATGGTCAAGACATATATGTGGGAAGCAGCATATGCCAATCGGATTGGGTCTCTTCGCAGATTTGTAGCAATCTGGTCAGGGTTTTCCAATAATTTATTTTAAAATGGTCATTGATACTCACACCCTCAAAGAGTCATAAAGCTAGCCCATTCTATAAGCGGTATTTAGACGGCAGGAGATTCTATCCTTTTGATGAAAGGGCACTTTTCTATTGGTTTTAAAATAAGATGCTGCTATTGATATATTGAATAATGGTTATCGATTTCTTGTATATTGTAGCGACAGTTGTTTCTTTGTATGTTTGATCCGGTATTGTCAGCAGTTTATTCCCATCACACTAGCACTTTACCGATGTATTTTTGAATCAATACTTTCATTGAACAAAGGCTGCTGCTCTTCTTATATTTAGCCGATATTCTCTGTTTTTACTGTTAGCACTTTATTGCCATCACATTAGCACTTTATTGTTGTATTTTATTCTTGATCCTGTAACGTTAGCACCTTATGCCTATTGCATTAGCATTCTACTAATGTATTCATGAATCTATTATCTGATTGGACTCAAGCTGCTTAGCACTTTATTGTCATCGCACCAGTACTTTATTGTGGTATGTAGGAATTGATTGTTTTATTGGATGTAAGGCGTATTGTGCAATTGTACTGTTGTTCTTTGTTGTTATCCACTCAATAAAAAAAAAGCAAAAAATAAATAAGAAAAAAAGGTTGGCAGTTCTATTGCAAAAGAGGTGATGGTATCTTGAAATGTAGAAGAAGTTATTGCAGAACAGGTACAAGGGAGGCATAGTCAGGCTCCTGTATACAAATGGAATTGTAGTAGTGTATGTAGTATTAGACAGCAATCCATTGATATATTCAGGAAATTCCTACGTATATTTCCAAGGCGAAGTTTAAAACACAAAAAAGTACTTTACAAGGTTTAGATCCTTGCAAGATGAGAAAGCATACAAATTTGCAGGGACACTCACTAGCTTGTTTATCAAAGAAAGTTTGCCAAAGCACCTTTCATCATTTTAGGATGTTAGCTGTTCACCACTCAACAATGCAAACTTTAGTTATGAGGCTGTATTATGTGAAAACACCTGCTTTATGTTTAGGAGAAATGAATAGGGCACTTTTGCATGGTACTGTGGCAGAGGTAGAAAAGGTTTGTGATGATGTGGTTTTGTTTCTTTGGTCCAGAACAGGACTGTAGTGAAACTGAAGAGTTGATAACAGGTCAATCTCCAGGGAATCAATCGACTGAGGATATAAGCCATGCACCGGCTGAAAAAACGATACTGCAATTAGGGTCAATAGTACCGCCGCAGCCGGACGATCTAAAATTACTACAGCAAAGCCCCGGGCACCAGCTCAGCATCAGGAACATCCAAGGCCAGAGCATGAAATTCAAAGCAGGACCAGTTATAAGCAAACAAGGAAGTCCATCCCTCGGACCAAACCTGGAGGCACAAGATCTAGGAAGGAACAAAATGGCCCAAACCTCCGGCACACTAACCATTGTCCATGAGGTAGTCCTCACCCCGAGATTCTACAGCACGGGACAGCATGACATTTTGAACCGGCATAACATTCTCCGCCTCTTTAAACACCTTGCCACTCTTGACCAGCTACAAACCGGGGATATAGAATGGGTGAGATTCTTGAGCATGAAGGGGGACACCCACGGCGATTCAACAATATTGGGCTTGAAGGAAAAGGAAACAGTACAAGCCATATTGAACAATTCCACACAACTCGCCGAATGGGGCATCGATGCTCAGAACCTACCCAACCCAAAATACCACACATCCTAGCACCAGACAAGGGGGACAAGGGCCCCTGGTCGGTCCTGCATGGGACAAATAGTTCAGGACTCCCCGAGAACAGATGGAAGGGACATAAGGATTGTACGGGTATCAGAATCGCATGCCAAAACAACCAAAGGGTTACCAGTGCCATTCCTTCCCTCCCGGACCAATACGGAACCGTAGGAAGCACTCAGAAGTACTCCTAACAGCCGCGAGACCAGGCCAGGCAGGTGCGAGGCCAGGGGAGGACCATTGCCTAAGAAGAAACTAACTATAATCTCATGGAACATCGCCGGGAGCAGCAAGATCAGTGAAAATAAAAACCTGAGGCGTTTCATGGAAATAAGAGACATACTCTGCCTTCAAGAGACCTGGGCATTATCTAGCACTCCATTGGCAGGGTTCTATGAACATTACGTTCCAGCAATAAAAAAGAACCTCTTTGGTCGCCCGTCTGGCGGTCTATCAGTTTACATAGAACATGCAAGCTCCCTCGCAGTGACAGGAATAAATCTGAATTCACTCGGGCTGCAAGCCCTACAGATCAAAGGCCTGAAGCACACCTTACAGCCATTGCGCCTCCTAATAATAAATTGCTACATCAACCCGGCACAGACCTCCATGAAAGATCAGATGGAGGCACTGACATGGAAAATAGACGACCTCCTAAATAAATATAAAACTCACCAGGTAATTCTAGCTGGGGACTTTAACATGAAGGATCTCGATGTAGCTGCACCTTCATCTCGAGGATTGGGCAGGGCTGCACCCTTTCACGATCTATTCGACAATTAAAAGCTATCCTCATCTCACGCTGTGAAAGAAGCACGTTCGAATGTTGGGCAACCACAGACGACCTTCAGGGACATCTCAAGGATCGATTACATCATGGTCAGTGAAGCAATTGCGGCCAGTATGGAAGACTTTACAGTCGAGGATAGGTCGGAAAGCGACCATAGGCCACTAATAGCAGTGTTCATGCTGGAAGTTCCATCAGCCTTTAAGTTCCAAGCCATCGGAGAGTCCAGAGAGGATGAAAATCATAGCCTCCTCAGGAAAATCAGATGGACAGATGAGACTGGCACAAAGTTTCAAAACTGGCTGGATCTAAAACAGGAAGAGATCCTAGCAATGCCGTCTTCACCGATAAAAGGCTGGGAGACCATTGTTGAGGAGATACAAGCGGGTTTTGGCCACCCCCAGCCACAATGCTCCAGGTCCAAAAAGCAACGAACTGCTGGAAGCATCCGCCCAACTAAGGACATACGCGAAAGCAAACGCCTCTTGCGTAAGGCACTCGTAATAAAGAAAAGAGGGGGCAGACAAATGGAGGGGACCCTGATCGCATCATTGAGAGCAGCCCTAAGAAAGCCGGAGGAGGAGGCTACTGCGTTGATCTGGCACTTCATGGAGAGATTGCTGGCCAGGATGATGCCAAGGTTCTGGGCGTGGTTGGTGGGGGTAGGTGAGGGTCCAAGTGCAGTGGGCCACCATGTGTCGTCCCATGGGGAGGTGTTCTTCCCGAAGATTAGCACTTCCGTCTTGTCCGTGGTCAGCTTTAGGCAGTTGAATAGAGAGGGAATGGATCAAAGTTTTCTCCCTGCTTAAACAGAAGAATTCATCAGGACTATGGAGACACATAAACCGGCTAAGTAGCAGAGGAGTTCAAAGAGAAAACGGAGTGGCAGAGCAAGAATGGCTGGTCCACGTAAAGCATCTATATTCAATTACCCAAGTAAACACAATCAACACAGAAGAGCCCAAACGTGGGGCGGACCCTCTCCACCAATGCAGCCTAAAGACCAGAGAAACGACCTCTAGCCCCCAAATCCCCCTCGAGGGTCAGGGAGACCTGGCCGAGATGCGTTGCACACCGTCAGCCCAGATAAACATTCAAATGGTCATCAAGATACTTAAGAACATGAGGAATGATGGGGCCCCTGTGCCAAACGGGATACCAGCACCGGTTTTCAAAAAGGCCCCTGATTATTGGGCATCCGTCCTAACCCCTCTTTATAACCGCTCCTTTATGACAGCAAAAACCCCTGATTCTTGGAGGGGCTCCATACTAGTCCCAATTTTTAAAAAAGGGGATCGATTAAAGCTATCGAACTATAGGCTCATTGCTCTGCTTGACCTCGAAGCCAAGGCTTATGCCCGCCTCTTATTGAAGGACCTGGAGACATGGGCCGAAGAAAAAAGCATTATTCCCTGCTACCAGACCGGCTTCAGACCTCAGTCATCGACAATGGACAACATACTGGCGTTAGCGCACCAAGCTACTCAAGCAGCAAAAAAGAAAAATCCACCACTCTTTTGCTGCTTTATTGACTACAGCACAGCCTTCGGCAAAGTGGTACGAAATAGGTTATGGTGGAAAGTAGAAAACTGGGGCATCCCGCCAAACCTACTGAAAGCAATTAGATCACTATATGAAGGCACCTGGGTGCGGGTCAAAACCAGCTCCGGCACAGTGTCCCCCAAAATAACAACGAACAACGGGCTGAAACAAGGATGCGTGCTGGCCCCCATCCTCTTTAACCTGTACACGGCGGATTTGGGGGACGCCCTGAAAGGAGCCAGCCTAGTAGCACCGAGACTAGGCAGTATGAGGCTACCGGTGCTACAATACGCCGATGACACTGCCATAATGGACCACACGAGGGTGGGCCTTCAGAGAACCCTAAACGCACTGAACCAATTCAACTACGACAACAATCTCACAGTCAACCAGGGGAAAACAAAGGTCATCATTTTTGGGAGCTACCACCTGAAAAAAAAAGCGCAGTGGCTAATGGGAGATTTGCAAATCAGTACAGTGGCATCCTATAACTATCTAGGGGTCTGGCTCACGGAACGGGCCAAGAGAAACGTCCACTTGAAACAGCAGTCCTCTAAGGCCAATAAGGTTATTTTCCTGTTAAAGCAACTGAGCTTACATCTGATCAGCCCCACTGCCGGACCAATACTGACCGCCTTAAAGGCAAAATTGCTGCCAGCCATTAGCTATGGTCACCAGGCTTTCCCAGGGTCGCAGGACGCCCTTCTTATCGCAGCCCAAGCCAAAGCGTATAAATCAGTCTTCTCCATCCCAAGGTCGGCAAGGAAGTCAAGGCTAAGACTGGAGCTAGGCCTGGCAAGGCCAGACCTGATATGCCAAGGGGAGATTATAAAACTATACTTAAGGATTTTAAGGGCCCCAACAAATTCCTTAAGACAACAACTGAGAGTCATCTTTGAGGGGCCAAGCTCAGTATGGCACACCAGTCTTGGCAAAGTGCTCAGCACATTAAAGATCGAGGAAAAGAGCATACCATTGCCGGAAATTCCACTAAATGCCTGGAAAAAAGCCATAAATAAACAAGTCCGCGAGACTTCATTTGTTCTGGATCTCAAATCTCTTCGTTCTAGCCCCCACCTAGTCACGCTGAATAGCTCCTACATGGTAGGCAAGGCACAACCCTACCTAAACGAGGCCCTGACACCACAAGCCCGAACCAAAATCCTCTTCATGAGACTATGTATACCAGGAATCACCGACTTTAACCCTGCATGGGCCCGCAAGGGGAATCCACAAACTGCAGACTGTGCTCCTAAATGAGAGAATCCTGGTTACATCTCCTATGCTGCTGCCCCGCCCTTAGGAACGAACGCCGACGACTTCTTCGCCCAGTTTGTATCACCAAGGGAACCAAGACATGTAGCGAAGCGTCAGCCTTGTGTTTTTCTAAAACAACTACGATGACCTTGGCGAGACTAGGGAAATTTACCCATTTGATTAGGATTGCTCTAAAGGCTGCAAACGAACTTAACCAAACCAGGGTGTCCAGCACGGTACAATAAGGAGATAAAGCAGCTTGCCCTCAAACAAGTACAGAGCCCTGCACCTACCCACCTGTCCTACTGAGACCGCACCATTTCAATGGTTCTCAATTGAAGGGCCAAGGAGATTGGCCTACAGATTACGGAAGTAGAAAACTACCAAGGTTTACGCAGGTATCTCAGAATCTTTGTGCAAGGACACATGACAATGACCACCTGCTCTGACTGATCGAGTGGGCGCCGCGGGGAGGGGGGATGGTACACCAACCAAATTCTATCTGATCCCTTTATACTTTTACTGTGACCATTCTTTTACCTGCTCATTTTTATGTTTTTTACTGTAATGATTTTAATTAATTGCACAGTTAATAAATAAATTCAAAATTCAAATTCAAAGATAACAGGAGGAGTTGTACACAGGTACTACAGTTGATCGTTTTCAAGAAGAGATTACAAAATTTAAGACAGTATGTGCTGAAACACCAGAGTATGCTTGTATATGCTGTCGACGCACTCACTACAAGAATCAAACGCGGACTGTTGACTTATATTTAAAAAGTGAAATAGAGAATAATGATAACTGGCAAAAGTTTGCACTGTACTTATTTGTGGAAGAAAGATTTGACTTGTCCACATGACAAGTTATATGTAAGTACTGCTACAATACATTTGAGGATTATAAAATGCCTGCTAGAGCTATGCATAACCAGTTAGAACTGGTTCCCATTCCAGAAGCACTTCAAGGTTTAAATACTTATGAGTCCATTCTTATCCAAACTATACATCCATTTAAGGCTATAGTACGTATGGAGCCAAAGACAGGCAAGTTACCCCCGATAGAGCTGCAAAAAGGTCTAAAAGGTAGAGTAGAGTATTTGTCATTAGATGTCAAGAAAAACATTGAAATGGTAGGGGTAGATAGAGATTTAGAGGAAGGACTAGTAATTCTTGTAAATGATGTGCCTACCAAGAACAAGAAGATATGGCAGGAGTTACTAGATGTTACCAAAGTTTAAAAAGCAACTTCATATCTGGTACAAAACAATGTTTGCTATAGAAATGTGGATAGCCTGCAAGATTGCACACATATGGAGGATCAGACATTTCCATCAACAGGTCAGATTGAGAAGGTGGATCAGTTCAGACAGAAGAAATTTATGAACATTATAGCATCCACCCTTTGCATTCTAAAGAGGTTATTGGTGATGCCATTGAGCTGTTTCAAATGAAGGAAGCAAAAGGAGCTCCATTAAGTGTGTGGAGTAGGTGGCAGGTATGTCGAGCAGCCTGTGCAAATACCTGCAGCTGAGTACAGATGTAGTAGACTTTATTCAGAAGATCCTAGATTTCATCAGTGTATTCCATATATGTTTCCCCTATTATTTGAGAATGACTTGTCTGTCCTCTCATATGCCGTGAATCATATTCTAAAAACAGGAGTTATTTTGCATAATAATAGATCAGCAAGAGAACTTTTGGAAAAAGTTCAAGGAAAAGATGAGCACTTGGAATACAATTTAATAAACCTAATGGCATGTCAGCATGGGACTAATGAGTATTGGTATCGGCGTCATGGGGAACTCAAGGGCATGTTGAGGAACCTTGGAGCACCTACTTGGTTCCAGACGCTGAGTTGTGCTGAATATGCATGGGATGACCTGCTAGAATTCTTGCAGGAGGCAAATTCAAATATAAAAGACATTCAACTGAAGACGCCAGGAGAACTGTGCTCACTAGACCCTGCAAATGTTTGCAGATATTTTATTCACAGATTTCAAGCAATGATGGCTTTCATCTTGAACAAAACAAAACCTCCTCTTGGTGAAGTGATTGATTTCATTTGGTGCAAAGAGTACCAAGCCAGAGGTGCTCCCATATTCACATGCTCTTGTGGGTAAAAGATGCCCCAAAGTTTGGAACAGACAGCGATGAGTTTGCGTTGTCTTTCATTGAGCAGTATGTAAATTGCTCCATCCCAAAGGAAAGTAGTGACAACATATTAAGAGAACAAGTTCTATGATTCCAAAATCATAGATGCAGAAAATATTGTCAGCGAAAATACAGAGCAAAAGGAAAATTTTATACAAGATGTCGTTTCGGATTCCCACGACCTGTCATCTCACAAGGAAGAGTCAACAGCTTTTTGTCTGCAGTCAGACACACACTTACAGGGAAATCCCCGAAAAAAACATACAACCTTAGAAGAACAGAGGTCTCCAAGTACATTAAGGACTGCAACCCTGTGATTCTGAAGATGTGGAATGCAAACATGGATGTGCAGCTTGTTGCAGACAACTCAATTGCTGTTGCTCGGTATGTTACATCTTATATAACAAAGTCAGAGAAAACTGAGATGAAACAGCTGTGAGAGGAGATTTCAGCAGAAACCTACTAAAACTTCCAGAACCTACCAAAAAACTCACAGGACCTGCTAGACTTCCAGAACTGTAAAACCTCCAAACCCTCTTAATAGCTTCCAAAACCTTATAAAAACTTCCAGAACAGGCTGTACGAGAGTTTGAAATCTCAGCTGCCATCTTGGACTAAGAAAGGTATAAATACCGCACCATGTGAACCACACCCTTGCTAGGCACTTAGGGGCCGATTCCGATCTCGGCCAGTAGGGCACCGAATCGGATTCGGCTTTAACGGATCCGATTCAGAGGCCTCTTTTCTGACCGATTCGTGCATGCGTCCAGGCGAGCGAGTACGATGCGAGCGTACGCGAAATCGCCGACCGACTCGTTCGTGGGTCCGAACCGCTCCGACCGACTCGCACGGACACGACTCGCACCGCGCAATGGAGACGTTACCCGACCGAGCCAGTACGATGCGCGCCTCCAACAGTCCGACCGACTCGCGCCGTCCGGCTCCAAAGAGCAGTCGGAGCCGGACTTCGGGGGTCCGTGTCGGACCCCCCTGCATGCGTAGCCGCGCGAGTCGCACACAGGGGGGACCCATGGGTCCCCCCTACACGTGCATGTACGGCGCGACCCGCATCGACGCGAACCCGCTGTAGGAGGCGCCCTTGTTCGCGTCGTGCCCATTGAGTCAATGGGAGCCCGTGTACGCGTTGTACGACCGGCTCCCATTGACTTCAATGGGAGTCCGACCGAATCGAGTCCGATAGCATACGTACGCATCGTACTCGTTCGGTCGGGCTGCTAGAGTCCGATTCGGTCGGAAATCTCTCCGGGTCCGGCTCGGTCGGAGAGATTTCCTGCCCGAATCGGAATCGGCCCCTTAGTGTGTCCAGAGAGCGGAGAGATCTGATGGAAAACGTTACCTGTTGGCAAACTTCTGGAGCAGCACCTGGTCCAGTCATTTAGAGCCTCAGCGATCCAGCAGCTGTACGAGAGGAGAAAAAACAAACATGTTAAGGTATTTATTGACCGTCCCGATTTAGATCTCTGTACTCATGAGTACAGACATTCTCAGATTTGCTGAGTCATAGCATTTAAAAAATATTGAAAAGCTGCACCTAGGAGAAAGCAGGAGACTTAGAAACTCTGGGCCTTATTACAATGGCGGTTGGACGTGCGTCCGACCGACATAGTTTCGGAATGGAAACCACCCGACTAGTAGTCGGCGGTTCCATCTGACAAATTAGGATTAGGATGCGACCACCCATGAGGCAGTTGGAAACATCAATTTTTCCATTGCGGCTTGTGTTGGGGCTGGAAAAGGGGCGCAGCACAAGCCGCATTGGGAAAATTGATGTTTCCAAACATCCATGTGCTAGGCACCATGTGGTTCCTGGCACACAGGGTATGGATGTTTAGGGGGCACCACAGGTGCACCCCAGGCCTCATAGCGGAGGTTGCGGGGATACAGGGGCCCTACTTGGTGCCCCCAAAGACCATTTCCGACAGCCCTTCTATGGCAGTTGGACCACCATAAGGGACATCGTAATCTCTATGGCAGTGCCTGAGTAGGCACCGCCCCATTGTAGGGTATTACATTCCGGCCAATGGTCAGACAGGCTCCTTGAGCACTTCAGTAGCGCCAGTCGGCCCCGCCACCCACTGCCTCCAACTGCTGCACATCCTAATGCAACAGTCAGACCGCAGCACCAGATGTCGGTCAGATCGCAACTGACGTCCAATTGCGATCTGACCGGCATCGTAATAAGGCCCATAGTGTCTAGGAGAAAGGAGAGCCTTTCAAGAGATGCAATAATGCACTTTGGGAAAACTCAATGATATCCACTAACATGTTAGTGTGATCATAAATCCTAAGTAATCTATAGCTGGTCTATTGCTGAAAATATATTTGCAAGCCCTGATTCTGTGTTCATGCTGGATGCACATATATAGCGAGTTCACATCCAGGATGATAAGTAAGTATGTGAACTATCAATGGATATTTAACATTTCCCGATGAAGTCAGTACTAGTCTGACATCCTATCATAACATTATAATTATTAAAATTAAATTTCAACCACCAATATATAACAAGCAAGTACTAACAATTAAAGAATTTTAAAAACAGAAAATATATATAATGTACAATTATATAAAGAAAATTGAATAAAAATTAAAACTATACAGTACAGTTGATAAATCATTGAAGTTATAAAATAAAATAAAATATAAAATTACATTAAAATATTCATTTAAAATAAAATCACAAAAACATATTAAAAAACCAATTAAAAATTATGAAAATTCTGAAATACTCATAATTTTTTTTACAACATTGAATAAACGTACATATATCTTCAAAGAAATTAAAACTATTTTTAATTTTACATCCCAAGCAATATAGAGAAACAATGTGACATAAATATCAAACAAACAATTAAACTCCATTAAAATACAAGTTAATCCAAAAACATAAACAAAACAAAATTAACATTCAATTTTCCACAAAACAAATGTAATTTTCTTTTTATTTAGAGCAATACAATTTACTACTCCCACTCCAACCTAAGCAACAGTAGGGAACATGTTACACATTGGAAGATCAAGTTTATGATTCCTAGCCTAAGCAACAGTAGGGAAAGTGCTGGACTTTTCATGGGTGTACTTTACTATTCCTGCTACAACCTAAGCAACAGTAGGGAAAGCATTGTACTTTAGAGGGGTCGGATTTACTATCCCCACTTAAATCTATGTAACAGGAGGGAAAGCATTGGGCATTGGAGGGGTCATATTTACTATTTCTACTCCAACCTAAGATATAGTACAGAAAGTGCTGGACTTTCAAATGATCATATTTACTGCTCCCACTTCAATCTAAAAAACATTTGAGACATTTTTGGACATTGGAGGGGTCAGCTTTTCTAGTCCCTCTCCAACATAAGCAACATTTGGACTTTGGTGGGGTCAGACTTAATATTCCTACTCCAAGCTACTAAGCAAAAATGTGATACATTACAATAAAGGAAATCAATTTATGAA
This sequence comes from Calotriton arnoldi, assembly GCA_963921515.1. Lineage (NCBI taxonomy): Eukaryota > Metazoa > Chordata > Amphibia > Caudata > Salamandridae > Calotriton > Calotriton arnoldi. The sequence continues at coordinate 1,441,247 of CAWUFW010004324.1, read as the reverse complement.
ATAGATTAAATAATCTATGTAAATTATGATGTAATTATCCAATTCAAATAAAAATGAATAAACAATTAATCACAATTTTCATTCATAATATAATCAATTAAAAAGATCATAACTAATAATCTAGTTAAGCAATTTGGACAATTAAATACTTGTTTAAATAGTTATTAAATAATGTAGCCATTAAGTAATTTTCATAATTAATAGTCTAATTACCCAATTTAACATAACAAATTGATTAAAAAAACTTTAAAGAAATTAAAATATATGTTACAATATCTTCACAACCTAATCCCCTAAAAATCCAACAAACTACCAATAATTAAAAACATTTAAATAAGCTCAAAACCAATACTTTCAAATATTACCAAAACAATACACAACCACTACAAATAATTGCTAACAATGAACAATTAATACCAATTAATTAATAAGTTAAAACACACAAAATCATAAAATATTACAACCATAATACACAATTATTAATATATACAACTATCTTTAAAAAATGATGTTGCCACTTAAAACTAAGTCTGGGCGGTGGACGCCGCTCTGCTCGTGGAGTTTGCGGAGTTTTCCGCACTCCGCATTACGCGGAGTTCCGAAAAACTCCACTTCGCCGAGCGGAGTTTTTTTCCTCGCTCGCGCTCGTCAACGTCGAGTTGGCGAGCGCGAGCAAGGAAAATCCACCTCCTGGAGAGATTTGTCCTCATTCACGATCGTCAACATCAAGTTCGCGAGTGTGGAAAATCAACCTCCCGGCGAGATTTCTCAACGCGGGCGGTCAGATTTCTCATTGCGAGTGGTCGCGTATGCTCGCGAACGCTCACGTTGAGAAACTGTCCGTTCGTGTTGAGAAAGCTGCCGCTCGAGTACAAATCTACTCGAGCGGCAGAAAAGGAAGCAGCGCCCCCTTGCGCTGTGCATGGTGCCGTTCGCGATGATTGCACAGTGCTGACAAGCATCTGGCACTGAAAATCATCGCGAACAGCATTTATCTAATGCACTCAGCCGCTCGCGGAGCTTCGCATAGTGCGGCTGAGTTTTTTTTGCACTTCGCTGAGTTTTGCGTCCACGCACTCCGCCCAGTCTTACTTAAAACACAATATTCTTACCTGCAGTATTCCGTACCTTGATATGTTTATCATCATAATATTTTTTATGATATGCTTGTCAGACAATTTTTTTGAACCAACATTAACGTTCTGCACTATTTGATTCTAGCTGGAAATTCTTGGATAACATTGAGCAGCCAGCGTTATTCACACTCACTGCAGTGACTCCAGGGTATCATAAATATTTAGATGCGTTTAGTAAGATGAAGTCAGAAACACTATCCCCTCATCGCCCCTCCAATTTTAGAATTGATTTGGAACTGGGAGCAGATATACAATGCACTTGAATCCATGCATTGACAGAGCCAGAGACTGAGGGTCTGATTCACAACGGTAAACTTACACTTTCGTGTGAGTTTACTATTTTGTTGCTATTCACAAACTGTAAGTTATTAGTACATTTATGGCTGCAGTTGTGGTGGAGAACTCTGCACATAAAACAACAGGCCTACCCGCTGTGACCTGAGGAGGGCTCCTTGTTTTGATGGGGTTGTGGACTTGTGCTTGGACTGAAGGAAGATCTACAAAAGTAGTTTCCTCACACAGCAGCGGAGACAGGATATGCCATCAGAGTTGACCAGACATGAAAGGGTCAGCTCAGCCTCTCTCGGTGGGCCACATAAGAATGTTCTGGAAAGGGCACAACCCCATCCTCAGGCTGGCACAAATGGATCAAACCCTTGTTCTACATATTAAAGGTACAGTCCATAAATGAGACATTGCAAGGGCTGCAGTAGCCATTGGAACAATTGTGTTGGCTATTTAACCATTCCATTACATTTGGGGGATCACCTAAAAGCCCGAAATAGTGTCAGGATATTACATCTCTAGTCCCTTACCTAAGGGACCTTGTGAATAACCTTAGCCAGTACCAGATGGTTCCCCAAAGAGGTGTTTACTCCCCAAATATAAATTCTTACATTATTGTTGACATCTACATTTTATGTGTAGTATTTATATATGCATCATTATTAGAGTACTTTTTCCAAGTAGAAGCAGTGATTGGACAATTATTTATTATAAGGAATCCAGATCAGAGGGTCCGAAGGCAATGAAAAGTTATAATTGTGACAATATGCTTCTGGTTTTCTGAGGCCTCATGCTGCAGACCCTTCACACTATAAACAAGTACCTCTTGTAGCACTTCACTCTCAGAGTAATGCGGCAGAGCAACCCAAGGCTTACTCAGGAGGTGCTGTGTGCTACAAACTCAGAACTCGGCAACAATCTTTGTGCTACCAAGTCTTGTTGTTGTTGGCCTGTAATTAACTTCATTCTACTTTTCTGTCAGCAGGTGAAGCCTATTGTTCCTCCCAGGAAAGGTATTTCACACCTCATCGAAAAGCTGATCACTGGAGAAGGGAGTACATGGTTAGAACTAAAATAATATGTCTCCAATAAAATCAAATCTTTCCAGTATGTCTAACAAAAATATATATTTAACACTGTCTTAGATTTCGATCAATATTGCAATGATGCCTAGATGATTTCTAAAGCTATTACATAACTTGATTTATGGAAATTATGTCTTATTCACAAGTGGGATTTTGCTAAAAGAAAGAACCACCCCAGGCTAATGCAGTTAAAAGAGTATTTGTGTCCTGTCACTGCAGAGGCATAACAATCTAAATTTAAGGTATGTATCACACTATCCTCCCAGACTTTGCGAGCTTTGGACTTCAAGGCACTACGTATGGGTGCTAAATTACATACAAAAACTTTCTTTTATATGTCAAAAATGGGTTCCTTTAGCAAGTGCCTTCTCTAACTTTATTCACAACATTCGAGGGCAACATTGGCAGGCCAGAAATAATGTTTCTAAAGTTACTCATGGAGGTGAAGTTAATTTCGACTGCTGTCCACATCCAATAAATGCTCTTCCTGAACTTATTACTGTGGACTGACAAAAAAGTTAAATATGCCAATTAGAATAAGCAAATCTTTGAACATATTTATGATTCAGAGCACATGCAGTGGGAAATGGTTGGCAGTTTTCTGAGTGATGGTGAAAACATCAAAATGTACTGAATAAAGTAAAGGTCCAAATCTAGGTATGTACTGAGGATTAGTGAATGATGGTACAAATCTAAACATGCACAGAGGATTACTGCGTGACAGTCTAAATCTGAAAATACATTTAGGATTAATGAGCAGCTGTGTTAATTTGAACATGCAGTATTGATTATAGAATGATTTGTCAAACATGAACATGCATTCCATCAATCAATCAATCAGTATTTATATAGCGTGGCTCATCTCCCGAGGGAGTATCCAGGCACTGAGGAGTGGAGAGCCTTAGTTGAAGAGCCAGGTCTTGAGTCCCTTCCTGAAGTCGACGAGTGATGAGGAGGTTCGGAGGTGGAGCAGGAGGTCGTTCCAGGCCTTGGCGGCGAGGTAGGAGAAAGAGCTACATCTGCTGCAACTCTGCCGGATGTGGGGGAAGTGTGTGAGGGAAGCAGATTGTAGTTGTCTGGTCGGCTGGTGGAAGGTCAGGCGGTGGTTGATGTAGGAGGGTCCGGGGTTATAGAGGGCCTTGTAGGTGTGAGTCAGCAGCTTGAACTGGCATCTCTTCTGGACTGAAGCCAGCGAAGGCTTCTGAGATGGGGGTGATGCTTGTCCATTTAGGGAGGCAGTGGATGAGTCTGGCTGAGGCATTCTATATAGTCTGTAGTCGTTTGAGGAGGTGAGAGGTTGTTCCAGCATAGAGAGCATTTCCGTTGTCCAGTCGGCTGGTGACGAGGGTTTGAGTCACTGTTTTTCTAATGTTCACAGGGATCCAACTGAAAATCTTACGACGCATGTGGAGGGTGTGGAAGCAGGAGGAGGAGGCTACTGCGTTGATCTGGCACTTCATGGAGAGATTGCTGGCCAGGATGATGCCAAGGTTCTGGGCGTGGTTGGTGGGGGTAGGTGAGGGTCCAAGTGCAGTGGGCCACCATGTGTCGTCCCATGGGGAGGTGTTCTTCCCGAAGATTAGCACTTCCGTCTTGTCCGTGGTCAGCTTTAGGCAGTTGAATCTTATCCAGTTGGCGATGACGGCTTTGCCGTTCTGAAAGTTGACTCTGGTGGTGGCGGTGTCCTCCGTGAGAGAAAGGATGAGTTGGGTGTCGTCAGCGTATGAGATCATGTTGAGTCTGTGGGTGCGGGCGATGTTGGCCAATGGAGTCATGTAGGTGTTGAAGAGGGTGGGCCTGAGGGACGATCCCTGGGGGACTCAGCAGATAATGCTCTTAGGTTCGGATGTGAAGGGCAGTAGGGGGATTTTCTGTGTGCATCCTGTGAGGATGGAGGTGATCAGACACTCTCAGACTCACCTTGAGACCCACTCAGACACTCATGCACCCACTCAGAGACTCACACATACACTCTCACACCCACTTACAGACCCACCTCAACACTCTCACACCCACTCACAGTCCTACTCAGACACTAACGCACCCACTCGCAGATCCACTCAGACAGTATCACACCCACTCACAGACCTACTCAGATATCCACGCACCCACTCCAGACCCACTAAGACACTTATGCACCCACTTACAGACCCATTCAGACACCCATACACCTACTTTCAGACACTCACGCAGCCACTCACAGACCCACTCAGACACTCCTGCACCCACTCTCAGACCCACTCAGACACTCACACACCCATTTACAGACCTACTCAGACAGTTATGCATCCACTCACAGACCTACTTAGACACTCATGCATCCACTCACAAACCCAATCAGACACTCTCACACCCACTGAGAGACCCACTTAGACACTCAAACACCCACTGTAAAAGACACTCATACACTCTCATACCCACTCACAGACCCAATCAGACACTCACACACCCACTCAGAGACCCATTCTGACACTCTTACAACCTTCACAGACCCATTCAGACACTCACACAACCACTCACAAAAGCACTCCTACACCTACTCACAGTCCCACTCAGACACTGACACACTCACTGGCAGACATACTGAAACACTGTCACACCCAGTCAGAGACCATTTCAATACTCTCACTCCCACTCACAGACACACTCAGACACCCACTCATAGACATTTACACATCCACTGACAGACACACTCAGACACCCACACACCTACTCACACAGGCATTGTGTCAGTCACATAGTTGCAAATGGTAAATGTGCTGTTGTGTATTGAATGTGTGCTTTTATTTTGTGGATTCACGGCGATTCATGAATTCAAATAAGAAGTTTTAAAAAGGATTTAAAAGAAGAAGAACCAGTGTTTGGGAAAAGGATGGCTCTTAGATGAGCCTTTGTGTTTATTTTATTGTAGATGATAATTACACATAAATAAACAGGATGCAGTCTTTCAGTTGTTAATGAACACCCTGTTGCCTTTCTCTATGAAATAAACTCCATCACTTCTATATATACCATCTATGTCAAAGCATAAATTGTTTTGGTATATAGAGTCCATATTATTGTCTCTGAGGAAAGCAGAAACAATTTTATTGACATCTTTCCTGGATTTGTCTATCTGTGGACAGAAGTTGCCTGACCACTTCAATTTCTGCCTTTGGCAAATGCTAGAGAACACCAAGGCAGTGTGAGGGAAAAGTGCCATTAAATGACCAAAGGTATCCTTCAATTGGATTTCCAATCCTACTCCAGCTAGTATGCCTAGGTCATTGTCACCACAGTGCACAATCATGAGGTCTGGATGTTGGCAGTTCACAACTCTTTCAACAAAAGGCAGCAATTGATACCACATTAACCCTCTCTGGCCAACCCAGGTAATATCCACGTTAGGCAAACTCAAGTCCCTGTCAATGCCACTCTTTCTAGCACACTGTATGGCCCAAAACAGAAAGCTATGACCCACAATCCACAATCTAAACATTTTCAAAGCAAGGAGGAATAGCACACAGAAGGCTGCGGCTGAATGAGGCAGTTTTCAAAGTGAAAGACAGTTAAAATGGAGGCCAGTATATAATTTAAAAAATAACATATTTCATTGAATGGTGTCAATATGCAGGTAGCGAAAATTAGGTAGTGATTTTGAGCAGAAAGTAGATCTGTGATTGGCTCTGGATAAATATAATGAAAGGTAATGCTATTTTGGATATGTTTATATTTCAAAACAGTCAACCACACCTGCTGCAGTTGAATTTGAAGCTAGTATGCTGCTCACAGAAAATGTTGCAAACCTTTGACCTACTGGTACAAGAGAGTGTCCCAAAGGGGGTGCTATGGAAACTAAGCTAAAACAGAGTGGCGGGAAGGGTTCTAAAGAGACTGTAATTTGATTGTGAAAAGGAGAGTGTTCTAGACACATTGCTTATTAAGGAGCCTTTATTTTCTAATTCACAACTATCTTAGAAAGTAAAATGCAGATGCAAAGTAGTAGCAGTACAATGTTAAATGCTTTAACAGACTCAAGTACAGGCCACTCTGACCATCGCAATGGGTTTGCGAATCTGCCCACAAACACTACCAGATTGGTCTTCTTAACAGGAGACTAATGGGTCGATTCCGATCTCGGCCGGAAGCGCACCGAATACGATTCGTCCGGAAAAAATACGAGCCGAATGCGTTTTTCCCGAATGATTCCAACAGTCGTCCGAGCGAGCAAGTACGATGCGCATTACTGCCAAAATTCCAAGCGAGCCGTACGTACCCATTCCAGCTCCAGTTCCCCGACCGAGCTGGATCCGGAAACGCCGATTCGAGTCGCACCGAAGAAAATACCCAGCACCTTCCGGCCGGACTAGTACGATGCGCACACTGTACGCGCCGAACTGGTCGCTACGTCCGGCACGTCAGAGCATCCGGGAGAGCTGCACATAAGCTCCGATTCGCGCCACAAGACGATCCATGACTACGAGACTAACAAGCCAGCTACGAGTACGAGTCGAAGCCACGAGAAACCCGAACGAGACGAACCAACCATGAATCCCATCGCGCAGGTCCTACCAATACTGTACATCTATTACCGGAACCGGTACGGACGCGTGCGGCGCAGACGGTAAGTCAAACACCCACTACACAAACAAACGACACGTACCCGACATATGTCACACACACATAGGGATGCAGAAATGACGTACACTAGCAACAGCAGAACCATAGGAGCGGGATGGCTATCACCAATGCCATACACACCCATAGGGGCCTGATGGCTACCACTACTACCACCCCTACTCATGGGGGGATGGATGCCTAGCACTACTACCACCCCTACTCAGGGGGGCTGGATGCCTACCACTACCACCACCCCTACTCAGGGGGGGCTGGATGCCTGTCACTACCACCACCCCTACTCATGGGGGGCTGGATGCCTGTCACTACCACCACCCCTACTCATGGGGGCCTGGATGCCTACCACTACCACCACCCCTACTCATGGGGGCGTGGATGCCTACCACTACCACCACCCCTACTCAGGGGGGGCTGTATGCCTGTCACTACCATCATCCCCACTCATAGGGGAATTGATGCCTACCACTACCACCACCCCTACTCAGGGGGGGCTGGATGCCTACCACTACCACCACCCCTACTCAGGGGGGGATGATGCCTAGCACTACTACCATCCCCACTCATAGGGGGATGGATGTCTACCACTACCACCACCCCTACTCATGGGGGCCTGGATGCCTACCACTACCACCACCCCTACTCAGGGGGGGCTGGATGCCTACCACTACCACCACCCCTACTCAGGGGGGATGGATGCCTAGCACTACTACCATCCCCACTCATAGGGGGATGGATGCCTACCACTACCACCACCCCTACTCATGGGGGCCTGGATGCCTACCACTACCACCACCCCTACTCAGGGGGGGCTGGTTGCCTACCACTACCACCACCCCTACTCATGGGGGCCTGGATGCCTACCACCACCCCTACTCATGGGGGGCTGGATGCCTACCACTACCACCACCCCTACTCATGAGGGCCTGGATGCCTACCACTACCACCACCCCTACTCATGGGGGCTGGATGCCTACCACTACCACCACCCCTACTCATGGGGGCCTGGATGCCTACCACTACCACCACCCCTACTCAGGGGGGGATGGATGCCTAGCACTACTACCATCCCCACTCATAGGGGGATGGATGCCTACCACTACCACCACCCCCACTCATAGGGGGATGGATGCCTACCACTACCACCACCCCTACTCAGGGGGGACTGGATGCCTACCACTACCACCACCACTACTCAGGGGGGGCTGGATGCCTGTCACTACCACCACCCCTACTCATGGGGGGCTGGATGCCTGTCACTACCACCACCCATACTCATGGGGGCCTGGATGCCTACCACTACCACCACCCCTACTCAAGGGGGCCTGGATGCCTACCACTACCACCACCCCTACTCAGGGGGGCTGGATGCCTGTCACTACCACCATCCCCACTCATAGGGGAATTGATGCCTACCACTACCACCACCCCTACTCAGGGGGGGCTGGATGCCTACCACTACCACCACCCCTACTCAGGGGGATGGATGCCTAGCACTACTACCATCCCCACTCATAGGGGGATGGATGCCTACCACTACCACCACCCCTACTCATGGGGGCCTGGATGCCTACCACTACCACCACCCCTACTCAGGGGGGCTGGATGCCTACCACTACCACCACGCCTACTCAGGGGGGCTGGATGCCTACCACAACCACCACCCCTACTCAGGGGGGATAGATGCCTAGCACTACTACCATCCCCACTCATAGGGAGATGGATGCCTACCACTACCACCACCCCTACTCATGGGGGCCTGGATGCCTACCACTACCACCACCCCTACTCAGGGGGCTGGATGCCTACCACTACCACCACCCCTACTCAGGGGGATGGATGCCTAGCACTACTACCATCCCAACTCATAAGGGGATGGATGCCTACCACTACCACCACCCCTACTCAGGGGGGGCTGGATGCCTACCACTACCACCACCCCTACTCATGGGGGCCTGGATGCCTACCACTACCACCACCCCTACTATTGGGGGGCTGGATGCCTACCACTACCACCACCCCTACTCATGGGGGCCTGGATGCCTACCACTAGCACCACCCCTACTCAGGGGGGGATGGATGCCTAGCACTACTACCATCCCCACTCATAGGGGGATGGATGACTACCACTACCACCACCCCTACTCAGGGGGGCTGGATGCCTACCACTACCACCACCCCTACTCAGGGGGGGCTGGATGCCTACCACTACCACCACCCCTACTCAGGGGGGGATAGATGCCTAGCACTACTACCATCCCCACTCATAGGGAGATGGATGCCTACCACTACCACCACCCCTACTCATGGGGGCCTGGATGCCTACCACTACCACCACCCCTACTCAGGGGGGCTGGATGCCTACCACTACCACCACCCCTACTCAGGGGGGATGGATGCCTAGCACTACTACCATCCCAACTCATAAGGGGATGGATGCCTACCACTACCACCACCCCTACTCAGGGGGGGCTGGATGCCTACCACTACCACCACCCCTACTCATGGGGGCCTGGATGCCTACCACTACCACCACCCCTACTATTGGGGGGCTGGATGCCTACCACTACCACCACCCCTACTCATGGGGGCCTGGATGCCTACCACTAGCACCACCCCTACTCAGGGGGGGATGGATGCCTAGCACTACTACCATCCCCACTCATAGGGGGATGGATGACTACCACTACCACCAACCCTACTCAGGGGGGCTGGATGCCTACCACTACCACCACCCCTACTCAGGGGGCTGGATGCCTGTCACTACCACCACCCCTACTCATGGGGGCTGGATGCCTGTCACTACTACCATCCCCACTCATAGGACGGGTAATGCATGACACAACCAGCATACTCCAACATAAGGAATGTCAGCAAAAGACATCCCCCAACATCATGACAAGAGTGTGTAGTCTGTGTCAAATGCCTACAACACTGAACATGACATTGAACATACAATGTGACCCCCTATCACATGTGTCACACAAAAATGTGTGTGGCCTTCACAATGCAAGCAGACCATGACCACTGTGGGAATGGGGTCTAAACCCCCACCATCACAGTGACCAAAAGGTAAGTGTGGGGTCCATAGCTGAAGCACATTTTGAACATTGTGGCAATGGGGTCTAAACCCCCATCATCACAGTGACCAAAAGGTAAGTGTGGGGTCCATAGCTGAAGCACATTTTGAACATTGTGGGAATGGGGTCTAAACCCCCATCATCACAGTGACCAAAAGGTATGTGTGGGGTCCATAGCTGAAGCACATTTTGAACATTGTGGCAATGGGGTCTAAACCCCCATCATCACAGTGACCAAAAGGTAAGTGTGGGGTCCATAGCTGAAGCACATTTTGAACATTGTGGCAATGGGGTCTAAACCCCCATCATCACAGTGACCAAAAGGTAAGTGTGGGGTCCATAGCTGAAGCACATTTTGAACATTGTGGCAATGGGGTCCAAACCCCCATCATCACAGTGACCAAAAGGTAAGTGTGGGGTCCATAGCTGAAGCACATTTTGAACATTGTGGCAATGGGGTCTAAATCCCCATCATCACAGTGACCAAAAGGTAAGTGTGGGGTCCATAGCTGAAGCACATTTTGAACATTGTGGCAATGGGGTCCAAACCCCCATCATCACAGTGACCAAAAGGTAAGTGTTGTCATGGAAAAAGCTGCAACTGCCAAACAGCATGGATGATTCCTGGTCACAGAACAACAAACACATCAGTGGCAAAGTAGTGGTTGTGTCCCATAGCAACATAGATTGGGTGAGACAAACAGTGCAGTGCAAATAAAACATACCTTTGGCCATGTCCAGACAAACATCACCCATGGGGACTGACATCGTCTCCATTTATCAATTACACAATGCCAGAAGTGACCATCATAATGCAGACCCACATATCTGCACTAATGGACACACAAATGTAGATATCCTGTGGAGACTGTAGATGTGAGGTGAACAAATATCATACCATGGCAGCAATGGGACATACAAACCATGATTATTGTGCTGACTGATGACCTAGGAGTCCCAGGGACAGCATGGGAAATCCTCAAAACAACATACAGGCAAAGGCACACTAAAGATATGCCAATGCAGTGGTGCAGATGCACAAACACAAACAGGCAGCCTCACACTGCATATCAAACACAACAGGTGATGGGGGGGTGTGCCAGTGTCCCCAGGCAACCACACAACACATGAGGATGCCTGAATTCCAATTACACAGATGTGTATACAGTGCCATACAAAAGTAACTCATGGATCGGATTCCCCTATGTGGGCAATCAGGCATTGTTAGATGAGAGGGAGCCCAAATTACACATGTCACATAAGCTTGTAGGAACAGCAACTAACACAGCAAGAGACAGACCCACCACAGCACTACCCCCAGGGACCCCACATTGTGGTGACACTAGCCTGCATGATAATCCCACTGTGATGACAAAGGTAGATGTCGTTCACACTGTGAACCACAGCCATGTGTCCTGAGCAACAAACTACCATCACACCTACACAAGCACAAATCAATCAGCACGGCCTGTCAGCCAAGGCCAATATGGAGGTAGGGGTCTAGCCGTGCAACAACTCACATCTGCACACACTCAACACCACACACCTTGATCTCCACCAATGTGCAGCAGTGAAGCTCACATGGACAGGTGACATTGCACATGCACCCATGACAATCCCAGGGGTGGTTGTGGGAACTAAGGTGCAGAAACCCATCACACCTGGCCAGTCAACAAGACTCATGAATGTCTGACACACTGCACAGTACGCCGTCCATGGGCATGACGTGAAATCCACCCCAATCAATGGGATCCCGGCCACAGTCACACACCAATGAAGAAGCCAAGGTCACCCACAAAGAACACACGTAGACAACTTCCAACATTGCAGCTCTGACCCTGAGGAGTGGCAGCAGTCACACACACAACGTGTCACAATCACTGAAAGCTACCACAAACTGTAAATTACATGACTTGTGTAACCAACAAGTGCCAAGGGGAATCCTGACTGTGTCTCATCTGCGTTTGCCCACATCCCCAGCCCTGACAACAAAGACAACTAGGGATGACAACCTGATGAACATTAGTTTGCCATGCACCCACATCACGGAGAAACCAGGTACAAGATGCTGGATGAACACAGGACAACTCAGCAAGCATCACAAACAGGAACATCCGTAGGGACACAGCCGGTGTAGGGAAAGGGAAGGGAACACACACAGACATGTTCACACAACACACAACACGGGCCCAGGCAATGTCACGGGATTACACACTGCCTTGAGGGCACTCCACTCCTGTGGAAGGTCCGATGTGCTAAACCTTGTCTGTGCACGACTCAAACATGTCAGCAGAACACTCGGTCAGTGAGTCAACAATTACAACACACTGAAGGCTCTGCTCACATCAGCCTGGGTACGGGAGTGTCACTTCAGTCACCTGCATATACCCAATACACGTGTCAAGCAAGTTGCACTGTATACACAGATGAGTCCTTCAACATTGATGTGCTAAACTGCATGTCCAGTGGAGATGGGCACACAGTCAGGGAAATAGAAACATTGAACAGTGGTAAGCACACCAGATGTGCATCAGTGTAAGCCACAGATGTTAAATTACAAATGCAAAACGTACATCCCTGTGTCAAATGCTGAACATTACACCCTCAGACTGCAGCAAAGGATGCTATGGATCCAGACTAGATTAGGACACATATCCCATGGACCACATGGAGTCCATCACAGCAACACTTCATTTCCCTGATCTGAACACTATTACAATAGCAAATGCATGATGATACTCATCTACATCATGTACAACAAAAGCAAAACCACTAGTAAACAAAAAGACGCTTTATTCAGCCAATGTAAATGAAAAATTGGAAGTCCAAAATAAACTAAGGCCAATGGCCAGTCCACATTCACAGTCTGAACAGGGTGACATGTGACAACTTGTCACCCCTTGCTTGCCTGCACTGGTACGGACAGGGGACATCCCCCTCAGAGGGGCATACAAGGGGTAGGCCAGGCACCGCAGGGACAGGATCAGGGGATGCCAGAAGGAGGTAGTGAAGGGGTGGTGGGTGCAGGAGTGTCACCGGCAACTGCAGTGGAGGTGTCTGACTCAGTGGGGGCCGGCACCACTGTAGGGCACAAGTCAGATGGTGTGGGTGCTGGCACCACTGCAGTGGGCCGGTCAGATGGAGTGGACTGGGTCCCCACTGCAGTGCCCAAGTCAGACGGGGTGGTTGTGGACTCCACTGCAGTGCATAACTCCAAGGGAGTGGAAGGGGGGCAGATGAGGTGGGCAGGACAGAGGGGGGACCTGGTCTCCACACCAGTGGCACAAACAGGCCGAGCGTCTGGGTAGGGGGTGGAAGAGCAAGTGGTAGGGGGAGGGCCTAAGCATTTTGGGGATGCGGTATGGGTGTGTGGGGGAACCTGGGGCAGGGTGTGGCGGGGGAACCTGTGGAGTGGTGGCCTGGGGGATGGAGGAGAGAGACTGTGTGGTGGAGCTGTGTGGTGGTGGTGGTGGGGTCTTGCCCTTCCTGGTCTGGGGGGACTTCCTAATGGGGTCCTCAGTCTGCCTGTGCCTGGGGGAGGGTGTCCGGGTGTGAGGGGCACTCACCTCTGTGTGTGGTGGTCACCTCTTCCGCCTGTGCGTTGGGTCAGATGGATCTGTGGGGAAGAGGCCAAGTTCACAGAGGAAGAGCTTCTGGGAGGGGGGTTGCAGGTGAGGCAAGGGAAGGGGTTTTGGAGGGAGAGGCATCTGAGGACTGTGGAGTGCTCGTGGATGTGTGTGTGTGTGCCTGGGCCCCATCCCCTGTGAGTGAGGTATCAGTCCCCTGACTGTGCGTGCGTGTGCGTCTGGATTTTGGCATGTGTGTCTGTGTGCTGCTTGTGTCTGTGCTGGTGGGTGCCTATGCCGGTGTGTGTGTGCTTGGGACAGGTAGGGTGCTGGGGATTGTGGATGGGGCAGAGGTAGGAGGGGTGAGGGACTGTTGCAGGTGGGACACTGCTGCCGTCAGTGAGGAGGCCATGGACTGATTGGTCCGATGTAGGGCAGACATGCCAGATGACATGCCCTCCATGAATGACACCAGTTGTGTCAACAGACCCGTGTGTGCATGGAGGACACTCAGCACTGATGTCTGCCCTACATGGATCTGTTTAAGCAAGTCCACAGACTCCACACTCAGGGCAGCAGGGGAGACAGAGGCAGGGGTGCGGTGCCTGGCATGAAGGAGTCACGCTCCCTACACGGGAGCCTCCACGGACATGTGGGATGGGAGCAGATGGGAGGGTGGAGATGGTGGTGGTGGCGGGGAGTGGTGGCGGGGACAGACTTGCTCGATTTTGTCTGTGGTCTGCTGACACCCGCCTCCACAAGGGAGTCCTCACTGGAAGTGCTGTGTTCCTCAGCCGAGGTGGTCATTGCTGAGGTCTCCTCAGTGGGGCTCCCCTCACCCTCCGTGCCACTGGGTCCCTCGGTCTCCCCTGCAGTGGACCCAGTCTGGCTCTGCCGCTCCTCTTGGTCCGTGGAGCTGTCTCCTCCTGTGGCCGTGGATGTATCTGCAAACAATCAGGATAAACAGAGCAACATTAGTCACCTGTACTGACCACACACACCACAGTAAGTACAGCACATCACAGAGCAAGCCCTGCTATCATTTGCTAGACATTGCAATAAGTGCTGACACTGATTTGAAGAAGCCCATTGTCTGCCTGACAGTCATTCATGCCACACATATCCTACCTGTCCATGCACCCATCTGTCTGGTGCCTGTTGTATGCGACTAATCATATGTGCACACATGCACCACATACACAGTTGTTGGACATCCAAGAGAACATATGGAAATGTGTCACTCCAAACACATGCCATCTCCTGCCACTGACTCAGTACATGTGCCAGGAAAAGTGATGGGCAGAGTCTCTGTCGATATGCGGGTTTTGGTTCCATCACCAGACACAATGATGTCCTCATGTCCTGATAGACAATGCGACAATGGTGTGCATGCAGGACATATCACACTACTGCTGGATCACCCTTTGCAAGTTGAATGTCATGGCACAGGCCTGTCTGGCAAGTCAGTCATAACTGTCTCCTGTCACAGGGGCAGTGCATACACACAACACCAGTCTACACTGTGTCACAATCATGGAAGTTTTGGGAATGCAAGCCCTGTAGCTGACAGGTGCACATGTGCACCCCTGACCACCCACATCATGAGGACTAAGATGATCCCACGTCATTCAAATGAGACATTTGAGTGACTGCAAACACAAATCCATACACATGAGCACTTCACCGTCTGATGAGAATGAACCAAAGCTGCCTGCACCTCAATGTTTCATACACCATTGTGCACAGTCAAGGGATCAGAGTCCTATGCATTAACCAATGTGCAGATCCTATAGTCACAACTCAGATGGCTGGCCACCCCAAATTGTTAAACACTCCAGGAGTCCAAAAAGCAAGGCCACAGCACGGTGACACAGAGGCAGACACCTGAGTGCACTCGTCACAATGCCCAATATGTATGCTGACACACGGGAGTGGGAGAACAGAGTGCCTTCGATGTCCGGAGTAGGCATTACAGTCCTGGTCCATGTGCAACATGGTATTACCCTGAACACTAGGCAGGTGGCTATGCATGTGTCATACACATGATGTATATACTTCTGAGGCTCCTACCTTGGTCTCTGCTGCAGCATGGGTGGGTGGCACATACCCCAGACATGTGGTGAGTCAGAGCAGCAATTGGAACACATATTAAAGCCATACCCAGAGTTCATGTCAGATCACAGGCATTGTGTGAGCAATTGTACCACCCATGCAGCCCACAACAAAGTTCCTGTAACTGATGCTGTCCCCAACTTGAACCACAGGTAACTGCAAGTACACAGTACCCAAGTGACCTAAGTCACAGACTGTACGGGCCACACCTGTGTATCAGATGAGGAGGGGGCATGACACAAGTGAGGGACAGGAGTCCAGGATGACAAGACAGTCGTACTGTGGAAGTGGAACCAGGCTAAAGGAGTGCATAGAGCATGTTAGTCATAGTACCCAGAAAAGGCTAGCACTTACCCCCTCCTTGCTGCTGTCTGGCCTTCAGCTGCCCATCCAGGTCAGGGAAGACCACCGCCAGAATCTGGAGCATGTGGGGGGTCAGGGTCCGGTGCCCGCCCCTCCTGCGAGGAGGCAACAGCTTCAGCTGGACCCTTGCGATCCTCCGGGACCAGCCACAAAGGTCCTGCCACCTCTTCTGGCAGTTGCGGATCCTGCGCCTGTAGACCCCCACAGATCGTATTGCCCGGGCGGTGGTCAGCCAGATCTCCTGCTTCTGGTGGGCATCAACCTGTGAGGATGACAAAGTGAAAAGGCCATAACTACACATGCAACATATCCGTGCATCACACAGTTGGATATACATGTCTCAATCACAGGGGCATATGATGTACACAGGTAGTGCAACTATGGCTATGAACAGTTGTCCAGCAGTTACTAAATGGTATCATTGCCTGGGAAGTCAAACCTTGTTGGAATGCACTGTTACTGCACTATACCTGTTCAGTGCATGTGACTACACACTTTGGGGGGTGACAACTACTCAGTGAGCATGCTAGCCACTGGTGTACACACTGTAAGTCTTGCTAGTCAGACAACATGCACAATTAGTAAGGCAGTGGACAGCACACTCACCTGCTCCCCTGGTTTCCCATACAGCTTGCTGTACTGTGGAAGGAGGCTGTCCAGCAGGGCCTGGTTCTCCTCAGTGCTGAAGACTGGGGCTCTCTCCACAGTACGTGCCATTGCAGTAGCCAGAGGATGCAGAGACAGCAGCAGTGGTGGTGGCAGATGTCGTCCTGGAGCATGTAGTGCAGGCAAGTGAGCTCTCAGGGGCACAGCCAGCATTATATGTGTGCTGCAGAGGCAGATACTGTCCCATGTGTCCAAAGTGATAGGTCCAAGTCGTTTGCATCTTCTGAATCTGGCCAATCAATGGAATTGCACCACTTATACAAGCCCACAGCATCCTTCAAAAGTTCAACTTCATGACACCCATGAATTTGCAACATTGTTGTGGGTGGCCAACTGAATTCACTGCATCCGATTCGTAAAAGCTTCGAAAACGCGTCCGTTACCATGTCAGTCCATAGCCAATGCGCGCGCACCGATCGGACCATTGCTGTACAACGTGTATTTTGAAATACAACATGCATCCGTCACCATCATATGCAATGGCCAATGCGTGCGCACCGATCGGTCCATTGCTGTACAACGCGTATTTCGAAATACAACACGCATCCGTCACCATCATATGCAATGGCCAATGCGTGCGCACCGATCGGTCCATTGCTGTACAACGCGTATTTCGAAATACAACACGCATCCGTCACCATCATATGCAATGGCCAATGCGTGCGCACCGATCGGTCCATTGCTGTACGACGCGTATTTCGGGACACAACACGCATCCGTCACCATCATATTCAATGGCCAATGCGTGCGCACCAATCGTTCCATTGCTGTACAACGCGTATTTCGAAATACAACACGCATCCGTCACCATCATATGCAATGGCCAATGCATGCGCACCGATCGGTCCATTGCTGTACGACGCGTATTTCGGGACACAACACGCATCCGTCACCATCATATGCAATGGCCAATGCGTGCGCACCGATCGGTCCATTGCTGTACGAGGCGTCCCTGTACAAGTCACTCGCATATGTCACCATGGTTGTCACAGGTGAACATATGCCAGCCACAATTACTTGCCAGGGACTCAGGGGCACACCTACAACACCACAGCCTGTCCACCCTGTATCCTAAGGCATGGGAGGCTGCATTACCTGTGTGTGTATGGGGGTCAACATGTGCTTTGTTGGGTGGCACTTAGGGGCAGCCAATCCCAGGCTGTGCACGTGTTCATGGGGACAGAATCCTTTGTGTGTTGTGCACATGACCACTGTGATGTGCAACTGTTCAGTTCAGAGCATATGGCATGGTCACATTTCCAGGTTGTATTTGTGTATGTTATGTCACATACACCCAGACTCCCATGTGGGATGGTATGTACGTCACAGGGTGACCCATTGCCACAATTGTGATGGCCCTCCACAGTCTGTGTGCATGTTGTGTTACAGATGTCTCTGATTCCATCTGCACATTGGGAGACAGTCTCCACATCCATGTTGTTTGTGCATCGACTTTGATGTTGTGTGTGTGTGTGTCACAGACGTACATGTCTGTCCTGCAGTGGCGACAGGGGCCACTACCTGTGGGAGTCATGGTTGTTTTGCTGGCGTGTACATGATACGCCATGTCATGCCAGTGCCCATGTGGCAATACAGGGTCCCTGGGAATCTACCTGTCAAAGAGCTGTGATGCCTGGGGCACATCTGTCCTCACTTGTCACTGTGGTGTGTGTTTGGAACGTGACAGCAGTACATGGGTACTGTGACACAGCCTAATGATTTCCCATAGCACAACCTGGAACTTGTTGTCAACACATGTTGAACTGAGATGTTAGATGATGGCCATGTAGGTGAGATATATGTCCATACAGAACGGCACACACATCAAGTACTTGTATCTCGTAATGATGTATCATGTGATATTGAGTATGGTCAATGCCACATATGTGGGGTGACTGACAATCTTTCTTTGTTCACCTATGTGCTGCAGGGTACCAGCTGTCCATAGACCATTCCCTGACCTTGCAACCATGGTGGAACGTGACTGCATCCGACGGTACCGCTTCACCAGGCCGCTGATTGAGGAATTGGCGGGCGGTTGGCCCCACATTTGCTACCTGGCCGGCCATACCCTACAGCGCTGACCCCCAAGGTGAAGGTGATGGCAGCCCTACACTTCTTTGCCACCGGTACCTTTCAACACACTGTGATGTCTGCTGGTGGGATGTCACAGACCATGTTCAGCCGTGTGCTATGCGATGTTTTGGAGGCAATGTTAACATACTTGAACCAGTACATCTATTTCCCTAAACGTCAACAACTCACTGACGTCAAGAGTGACTTCTATGCCCTGGGGAGGATGCCACATGTCATCGGCTCCATTGATGGGACACATGTGGCTTTGGTACCACCACAGGCACATGAGCAGGCATACAGGAACAGGAACATTTTCCATTCTATCAATGCTCTGGTGGTATGTCTTGCAGATATGAGCATCTCACATGTGTGTGCACGTTTCCCCGGTTCTGCACACGATGCCTACGTGATGAGGAGTAGTCGCATCCCGAGGATGATGTCACAGATGCAGAACCAGCATGCCTGGCTTGTCGGTGTGTACTGACTTTGTACCATTGTGTGTGTTCTGCAATGTTGTATTCCACCCTCTTTTCCAACTCAGCTAATGTGCAAGTGTCTGTATGTAGGTGACTCCGGATACCCCAACATGCCGTGGTTGCTGACACCCCTCAGGAACCCTGTGACACCAGCCCAGATGCGCTACAATGAGGCACATGGTCGGACCAGGAGAGTGATCGAGCGGACATTTGGACTCCTGAAGAGCCGCTTTCGCTGCCTGGACAAGACAGGAGGGGCCCTCCCATATGCCCCTGCAAAGGTGTGCAAGATTTTCATCGTCGGCTGCATGCTACACAACCTGGCAGTGCGGAAGGAGTTGCCTCTCATCCTGGATGACGATGACCGACATCCGCCACCTGTGGAGGATCCTGGCCTGGGCCACGATGCCAGTGATGATGATGATGATGAGGGTGATATCCGCACACAGCTCATCACCAACTTCTTCAGCTGAATGTGAGTATACAGAGATGTAATGTCAATGATTTGAGTTTGCATGATGTGTGTTGGTGGTGCTCTGTTGCTGTTTGAGTGTGGCCATGTGCTACTTGACTGGATGCGTGCAGCGATGTGTCCTTACAGGTTGTCTGTACTCCCCAACAGTGTTCACATGCTAACTTGGTTTAGTGTAGGTATCTTGTGACATGTATTGGGCATGAGTATTGCAGTTCTGTCCTGTTCTTCAGTGCTTTTGACTGTGTGTCATGTCTGTCCTTCACAGGGTACTTTCAGAGTTGTTTGGTCAACTGTGATCCCCCGACACCATGATTCAACTTCCAGGGTGGAAGCAGTCGTTTCCCTACAGGTGATGTGCCACACACCCCTGGACTTTATTTCTTCAACACTTGTTGACTGTGTGGCCACTGCCACGTGGGATTACCTTGCATCTGTAGTGGAAACAACATGTTGCAAATGTGTAATAAACCTGTGCTTCACTTTGGGATGTGCGTTGTCTGTGGTCACACATCTGACTGACATTTGCTTACTGCACCTGTGGGCTAGTTAACACAGACTCTGAATAGGTGTGGTGTCTGTGCATTCCACTGTATTTCCTGGCAACATCAGTGTAGGCGATGAGTGTGATGGCCCTGGTGTGTATGTGTTGTGTTGCCCTAGTGGTGTGTCTCCCTCATATGTGTCACGTCGCCATGACTCACATGACGGTGTTGGAATTGCTGTAGCAGTTAGCATGCACAGTGTCATTTAGCAGATCATCATCTCCATGACAAAATACCACGTTGGAATCACAACAGAAGCAAGTATGGTGTATTAGTGAGTTTATTTACATACATGTGTGAGGATAGTGCACAGGATGGTGGGTGCTGTACATTGGGATTGGAATCCAAAGTTCCCAGATGAGTTGGAAGTGTTGGTAGCAGAAATGTCCTGAGTAAAGTCCACAGTCCTCTGATACATTAGTCCAACTTAAACTCCCCATGTCATGTGGGAGAGTTGGGTTGCATTCGACAGGGTGAACAGTTTGCACACAAAGGAGAATTTCCAGAACAGGTGTTGGGTTCCTGGGGGATGTACATGGCCATCTGCCTCTCAGTTGTCCTTCCTCGGACGACCCCTCTTCTTTCTGGGGGACCCTCACGTGCAGGCCGCTGCAGTGCAGAGGACTCTCCACCAGAGTCATCCTCCCTCCCTGTGGCAGTTGCAGTTGTTGCGGCACCAGATGTTGTGGGCACACAGGGAGGTGTGGACATGTTGGTGCTAATCTGGCGGAGGCATGTCAATATGTCCCTCTGCACCGCTGTCAGTTCTTCCAATGTGTCCCACTTGGACTCCATGCCAGATATGTGTGTCTCCACACGGGACATGTGGGAGTCCAAGCGGGCATGATGGGCAGCCTGCTGCTGTTGAATGTCCTTGAGGATCCCCACTACCTGGCTGACCTCTCCGGTGCTATTCTGGTACGCATCTGCAATGCGTACCAGTTGTGGGTCATCATGCAGTCCAGACCCTCTACAAACAGTGACCTCTGCCTACCACCCCTCCCACCACCCCTGGCCACACGTGCGGGACCTGTGGTGGCACGCACAGGTGACCCTAGGCCCCCTTGGGGGTTGGTACTGGGGTTGTTGTCCGTTGCTTCCCGGGGCCGGGTGCCTGTGCTGTTGTCATTCAGTGTCCTTGGTCTGTCCGTGTCGGCGGGGGTGGTCTGTGTGTTGGCAGATGTTGGAGCAGTGGGTGCAGGGGTGCAGATGGTGTTCCTGCTGGTGCTGCATGATGACTCACACCGGAGGGGCCAGGTAGGTCTTCGCCATCCGAGGAGGGCAGAGGCTGTTCCACACCAGAGAGCTCAGGGACCACCGGAGCCTGGGACAGGGACTCCTCATCATCTGCTGCTGTGTCCCCATCATCACCTGTGTTTGGAAGAGACACACAATGTATGTTATGTTTCTACAGGCATCAATGGTTCAAACACATGACAGTTGTGACTGTACATCTGGATGCGTGCCTGTACGTTGCATTGTGCTAAGTTGTCACAGCCAGAGGTTGATATTGTTGTAGCACATTGTCATGCCAACCTGAAGCATTTCAATGTGAATTTGAGGTATGTGCATGACCAGCTCATGTATAGATTGGCTGTACATGGCCATTGCTACTCAAGGGCCATCACGTGCCTGACACAGGTGTGTCATCCTTGTCCACATTTGTCCTTTAACAGGGACATACGTGCAATTCCACTTAGGATATCTTTCAAGATTGGGACATGTGGGCTGGCAGTTTTTGCCAGTCTTTGTGCGTCACATTGGTGTGTCTGGACAACATGGTCACAGTCCGGTATGCCTGGGATCTCTTGGGAGTATCTGTGTTGTTGTCTGGGTTCCTAGTTCACGTCTCATTTCATACAAGTGATGTTGTTAACGTAGCTAATGATGTCGTTGCTGAGTTTTGTACGTGCAAACGTGATTAATCTTGTCAATGTCCTCCATGGTGATAAGAATTGGGCATGGCAACTCTCTGGCTTTTCCATTGTCATGACAGTGATGGCCAGTGGTGTGTGTTGCAGTTCTGCTGCTGTGAGTAGCATGTCTCCTCAAATGCAGTCCAGCTTGGTGCTTGTGTCTACAGTGTCTATGACAGTGAGTGGTGTGTTGTGTGAAGGATGCATATGTTGCCGAATGATGTGGGAGTGGAATGCAGCTCACAACCGCAACTTGTGTGACTGACACCATGGTACAGTGTCCGGTATATTGGTGTGTCCATTGCATTCACTGTCAGGTGTCCCCTGTCAATGATGTCTCTGTGACTTCCTGTGTGTTTTGTGCTATGTAGTTTGTCTGATTCTCCACAGTTGTCATCTGAAAGTCACACCTTCACAGCCAGGCCAGGGGCACCCATGGACACTGCATCCCCTGACAGTGTGTGTAAACATAGAGTTGCAATGGCTGTGAGTGTGTACGTGTTTGGGTTGGCCAGTGCATGGGCGTGAATTGCAGGCACATCATTTCTCATGCCCATGTGTCAGCCATCTTGCCAGGGCTTTTACTTTGGGAGTGACTGGTCCCACGTGTGCAATGTGTTTTTGCAGAGTAGGTGTGTGTATGGCCAGCATTGGTGGTATTTGGTTGACATCCGGACCTCCTTCTCCCCAGCCCAGTTATCCCACCATGAAGCATGCCACCCTTGCAGTGGGTGCAGGTTAACTCTCAGGATGTCAGTCAGTGGTGTTCTGCTGTTGCTTGGTGCACAGTTCCCAGCAGGGCCTTGTGCTTCCCACAACAGAGCAGCATTGTCAGACATCTTTGAAGTGGCTTTTCACTCCCTGTGAGGTGTGCATGCTTCAGTGTGAGCTTGCCGGGCCATGCGGGTGGGGGATGTTGAGCTGTGACTACCACTCCCATCATGCTATTGCCTACACCCCCCTTCCCAGCATGCCCATACTTCCTTCCTTTTGAGTGGACTTCACTGTGTGCGAGTCTGACAGCAATGGCAAGATGGCTGACAGTGTGGTCCTGTTTGTTGGTGCACAGTTCCCAGCAGTGCCTTGTGCTCCCCACAACAGAGCAGCATTGTCAGACATCTTTGAAGTGGCTTTTCACTCCCTGTGAGGTGTGCATGCTTCAGTGTGAGCTTGCCGGGCCATGCGGGTGGGGGATGTTGAGCTGTGACTACCACTCCCATCATGCTATTGCCTACACCCCCCTTCCCAGCATGCCCATACTTCCTTCCTTTTGACTCTGCTTCCCTGTGGGGTAGTGTGCCTGTGCTGACAGGATGGCTGACAGTGTTGTCCTGGCGTTTGTTTGGCTACAAGTCCCAAAAGTGTCCCTGTGCTTCACACAGCATAACCCAGTGTGGTAGTTCTTTGTGGGATATTTAATTAGAGGGTGAGGCAATGCATTCTCCCAGGTGAGTTGTGTGGAGTTTGTGTTAAGGGGTGTGTGAGAAAAGCTGCTGGTAACTATGGTCAGAGCTGTCAGTCCTCCTTCCCACCCAGCCAGACATCCCACCATGGAACGTGCTTCCATTGCAGGGAGTGCAAGTTGGCTTTCAGGATGTCAGGCAGTGGTGTCCTGCTGTTGTTTTGAGCACAACCCCCAGCAGGGGCTTGTTCTCCCCACAGCAGTAGCCTGTGTCAGCCATCTTGTCAGTTCTTTTCCACTCCCTGTGATGTGAGCATGGTTCAGAGTGGTGTTGATGGGCCAATTGTGAGAGTGACCAATATCTGTGACTACAACTCCCATCATGCTATTGGCTACACTCACTTGACCAGCATACACACAATTCCTTCCTTTCAGTCAGCTTCCCTGTGAGGTGGTGTTCTAGTGGTGGCAAAATGTCTGACAGTGTTTGTTGGTTAGATTTGTGCCACTGCCTTGCTCTATTTGTTGTTAGGTTTGTACATGTCATGACACAGTTACATATCACTATGAGATGGCAGGTATTGTGTTTGTCTGACTAGCATACACATCTTGGGATGATTATGTTTTGGTTACTGTGGCTTTGCTAACGGTGCATGGTTTCACTATCCCCTTGACAGTGATGTGTGTGTCTTGTCACACAATATTGGGTATATTGGTTGTGTACTCACCAGGCTCTGGGATGTCTGATAGTCCATGTACGCTCTCTGGTGGTAGGATGGCCCGCACCTTCTCCTCCCAGGACCTGAGGTATACTGGTTTGGCAGGAGGGCCACTGCCGGTGCGGTGACTCAAGGCGTATTCCTTCTTGAGTAGGTCCTTGACCCTCCGGCGCACGTCATACCACCTGTTCTGGATGTCTTCCTTTGTGCGCAAACATGGTGATTGTGCGTTCACCCTGTCGACGATCCTCTCCCACATCTTGGTTTTCTGCGACATGGGGGTCTGTTGGACCAATGTACCAAACAACTGTGGCTCTACTCTTAGGATTTCATCTACCAGGACTTCCAATTCACTGTCTAGGAACTTTGGATTCTTCTTTGGGGGCATGGTGATGGGTGGTGGTGAGGCTTGATGTGTGTGTGAGTGTGCAAGTGAGGGTGGGTGAGTGTCAGTTTTGCTGGGTGTATGTGAGGGTGCTATTAGTGAAGTGCTAATGGTGTGTGGCTTGTGTGATGGATGAGTTGTGAGTGTGTCTGTGGTTGCTGTCTGATGGTGTTCTGTGCTGGCAGGTCAGTTGAATTTGCAAAGGATCATGGTAGGGATTTGTGGCCTTTATATGGGTGGAGTTGTGGGTGTGTCTTTGTTCCATGTTTTTTTCCCCAGTATTTATTGACTTTGTGATTGCTTGTTTGGCCCTTTTTTTTGTATTTTTTCCTTTGTATTTTTTGGGCATGTAGGAGACGTTCTTCTGACTGAGTAGGACGCTGCAGTTGTCTCATGCGAGCTTCTCCGAGTCTTTCACGCTGTCTTTCTGCTGGGTTTCATGTGCGGCGTACGCGTCGGTCGCAGAGTATTGGGTTGCTTCGGCTCCCTGTTTTGTATGCGTGTCGGTCGTACGGCTCGAACTCCGTGCGACTTGGTCTGGTTTTACACACATTGCATCGTACTGCGCGGGTCGGAGTTAGCGGGTACGTATCTGTCGGGTTCATTCCTGGTGCGTGTCGGTCGGTTCGTGTCGCGTAGATTTTCCAGCCGGATGGCTGCTTTCCGTGCGGTTCGGTCGTTCGGCTTGTGTTCCGTACGAGTCGGTCGTAATTCACATGCATAGCATCGTACTACGCGGATCGGGCAGCGCCGGTACGTGTCGGTCGGACTAAATTCCTGTATCGAGTCGGTTGGTACGTTTTCCGGCCTGAATCGGAATCGGCCCCTAAGAAAGGGTTAAAAAAACTTACCATGCACAAGTGGAATACAAAAAAATTGAAAGGATGGTTATGATTTGCTAAGTACATCATTCTCACTGAAAAATAGTGGGAAAGATTGCCATTACTGGTTCTTTTCTACTGAGAGTGGTATACCATTGTTGTACTTTAGTCTTGATATTTTGCATAAGAAAAGATTTCAAGTGCTACTCAGTTAAAAATTGGAGAACAGCAAACATATTTCACATGCATGTTAATCACGGTGTACATTTGAAAAGTATAAGTATATACTGAGTTATGAGTGCATGTAACCTGAAAGAAAGTTTGAAGGTTACTGACATGTCCAATCACATACGCAAAGAGTATTGATGAACTCAGTATATGTAGTCAAGTACTAACACAAGTACTCACCCATTTGTACAATTACTGATATATGTATGCGTACAGTCAGTTATATACCCATTTGGACAATGAAAAGTCTCTAACAATCCCACTGACACTCAGAGACAGTCAGTAGGTATTAGGAGACTGAAACGTTTGTTAGTTGTAGATAGTGGTAAAATGCATGTTCTTGTCCCCTAACTATGGTTTCATTGACTTATCCATAATTGGTATGTTTAATTCATTTGTAAGCCTGTATTTCAGTCCTCTAGCTATTCCCATGGTCTGTATATTAAATAGTATTAGGCGCATTGTAGCTTTGATTGTGCTACTCGCAGAAGTAGCCCTTCAAATACATGTTAGGCCTGCTACTATGGAACCTGTGTGTGAAGTTTACACTGCTATGTTGAATTGACATTTATAACGCATTTCCAAGTCTTAAGCTTTCCTTTTATTACATTTAAATCATCCCTAAGATAATCTGTAGGTAACTAATAGGGCAGGATTGTATGATCTTAAAAGGCAAAACATGTAGTTTGAAGTTTCAGTGAGTTAGAAACACACTTACAGACCAATATACTTAGTTATACCTCAAATCAGCTATTTATGCTCCCACTGAGACACCTATTTACAAAACGGTACAGCCACTTACACACCCAGTCAGACAGTGACAGAGGCACACACATTCACTCACATGCCCACAGAGTACTTTTATATCCATTAGTAACAGAACCAGTAAGCAATCTATACAGCCACTTACGTACACTTATACAGACCCATAGAGATACTAACAGAGCCATTCATATGCTGACATAGTTACATACACATCCAGTGACACACTCATAGACTGACTAATACACTTATTTAGATATGTACTCAAGTACGCGAGTATTGGTTACTCATCCAGAAAGGTAGCCCCTTAAACATGCCTCCGGCCTGCTACTGCAGAGTTTGTGTATGCAGTTTTACCGCCAGGCCAACTTGGTATTTAAAACTCCTTCCAAGCCTTAAACAGCCTTTCTACTACACAGAAGTCACCCCTAAGGTAGGCTGTAGGTTGCACATACAAAAGGGGATGATGGACGGAACGTTTGAGCCAATCAAACACTCGCCCCCAGTCAACTGATCTGGGTTTAATCCATCATCATTCTTTAGCTCACTCCACCACCCCAGTTCAGACATGGCCATATGCAAATCAGTCTGACCCTGTGCCTCATGGGAACAGTCCAGCCCGAACTGCCAAGCCATGTCTTCCCTGGACCGGAAACAAGCATCCTAGGACCGGTTTCTGGCATTTCAGCCGTCATCAGCCAGGCTTGCTTGAATCCAGTGGCAAAGTGAGCAAGGGACCCACGTCTGGGCATACCCCCGCCAACTTAGGGCGACCAAAGCGATACAAAGGGGATGATGGACGGAGCGTTTGAGCCAATCAAACACTCGCCTCCAGTCAACTGATCTGGGTTTAATCCATCATCATTCTTTAGCTCACTCCACCACCCCAGTTCAGACATGGCCATATGCAAATCAGTCTGACCCTGTGCTCATGGGAACAGTCCAGCCCGAACTGCCAAGCCATGTCTTCCCTGGACCGGAAACAAGCATCCTAGGACCGGTTTCTGGCATTTCAGCCGTCATCAGCCAGGCTTGCTTGAATCCAGTGGCAAAGTGAGCAAGGGACCCACGTCTGGGCATACCCCGCCAACTTAGGGGCGACCAAGCGATACAAAGGGGATGATGGACGGAACGTTTGAGCCAATCAAACACTCGCCCCAGTCAACTGATCTGGGTTTAATCCATCATCATTCTTTAGCTCACTCCACCACCCCAGTTCAGACATGGCCATATGCAAATCAGTCTGACCCTGTGCCTCATGGGAACAGTCCAGCCCGAACTGCCAAGCCATGTCTTCCCTGGACCGGAAACAAGCATCCTAGGACCGGTTTCTGGCATTTCAGCCGTCATCAGCCAGGCTTGCTTGAATCCAGTGGCAAAGTGAGCAAGGGACCCACGTCTGGGCATACCCCCGCCAACTTAGGGCGACCAAGCGATACAAAAGGGGATGATGGACGGAACGTTTGAGCCAATCAAACACTCGCCTCCAGTCAACTGATCTGGGTTTAATCCATCATCATTCTTTAGCTCACTCCACCACCCCAGTTCAGACATGGCCATATGCAAATCAGTCTGACCCTGTGCCTCATGGGAACAGTCCAGCTCGAACTGCCAGCCATGTCTTCCTGGACCGGAAACAAGCATCCTAGGACCGGTTTCTGGCATTTCAGCCGTCATCAGCCAGGCTTGCTTGAATCCAGTGGCAAAGTGAGCAAGGGACCCACGTCTGGGCATACCCCGCCAACTTAAGGCGACCAAGCGATACAAAGGGGATGATGGACCGGAACGCTTGAGCCAATCAAACACTCGCCCCCAGTCAACTGATCTGGGTTTAATCCATCATCATTCTTTAGCTCACTCCACCACCCCAGTTCAGACATGGCCATATGCAAATCAGTCTGACCCTGTGCCTCATGGGAACAGTCCAGCCCGAACTGCCAAGCCATGTCTTCCCTGGACCGGAAACAAGCATCCTAGGACCGGTTTCTGGCATTTCAGCCGTCATCAGCCAGGCTTGCTTGAATCCAGTGGCAAAGTGAGCAAGGGACCCAAGTCTGGGCATAACCCATCATCCCCTTTTGTATCGCTTTGTTCGCCCTAAGTTGGCGGGG
Source organism: Calotriton arnoldi (assembly GCA_963921515.1). Lineage (NCBI taxonomy): Eukaryota > Metazoa > Chordata > Amphibia > Caudata > Salamandridae > Calotriton > Calotriton arnoldi. Next base: position 1,412,427 of record CAWUFW010004324.1, on the reverse strand, counting down.
GTATGCCCAGACGTGGGTCCCTTGCTCACTTTGCCACTGGATTCAAGCAAGCCTGGCTGATGATGGCTGGAGTGCCAGAAACCGGTCCTAGGATGCTTGTTTCCGGTCCAGGGAAGTCATGGCTTGGCAGTTCGGGCTGGACTGTTCCCATGAGGCACAGGGTCAGACTGATTTGCATATGGCCATGTCTGAACTGGGGTGGTGGAGTAAGCTAAAGAATGATGATGGATTAAACCCAGATCAGTTGACTGGGGTGAGTGTTTGATTGGCTCGAACGTTCCGTCCATCATCCCCTTTGTATCGCTTTGTTCGCCCTAAGTTGGCGGGGTATGCCCAGACATGGGTCCCTTGCTCACTTTGCCACTGGATTCAAGCAAGCCTGGCTGATGATGGCTGGAGTGCCAGAAACCGGTCCTAGGATGCTTGTTTCCGGTCCAGGGAAGTCATGGCTTGGCAGTTCGGGCTGGACTGTTCCCATGAGGCACAGGGTCAGACTGATTTGCATATGGCCATGTCTGAACTGGGGTGGTGGAGTGAGCTAAAGAATGATGATGGATTAAACCCAGATCAGTTGACTGGGGTGAGTGTTTGATTGGCTCGAACGTTCCGTCCATCATCCCCTTTTGTATCGCTTTGTTCGCCCTAAGTTGGCGGGGTATGCCCAGACGTGGGTCCCTTGCTCACTTTGCCACTGGATTCAAGCAAGCCTGGCTGATGATGGCTGGAGTGCCAGAAACCGGTCCTAGGATGCTTGTTTCCGGTCCAGGGAAGTCATGGCTTGGCAGTTCGGGCTGGACTGTTCCCATGAGGCACAGGGTCAGACTGATTTGCATATGGCCATGTCTGAACTGGGGTGGTGGAGTGAGCTAAAGAATGATGATGGATTAAACCCAGATCAGTTGACTGGGGTGAGTGTTTGATTGGCCTCGAACGTTCCGTCCATCATCCCCTTTTGTATCGCTTTGTTCGCCCTAAGTTGGCGGGGTATGCCCAGACGTGGGTCCCTTGCTCACTTTGCCACTGGATTCAAGCAAGCCTGGCTGATGATGGCTGGAGTGCCAGAAACCGGTCCTAGGATGCTTGTTTCCGGTCCAGGGAAGTCATGGCTTGGCAGTTCGGGCTGGACTGTTCCCATGAGGCACAGGGTCAGACTGATTTGCATATGGCCATGTCTGAACTGGGGTGGTGGAGTGAGCTAAAGAATGATGATGGATTAAACCCAGATCAGTTGACTGGGGGTGAGTGTTTGATTGGCTCGAACGTTCCGTCCATCATCCCCTTTTGTATCGCTTTGTTCGCCCTAAGTTGGCGGGGGTATGCCCAGACGTGGGTCCCTTGCTCACTTTGCCACTGGATTCAAGCAAGCCTGGCTGATGATGGCTGGAGTGCCAGAAACCGGTCCTAGGATGCTTGTTTCCGGTCCAGGGAAGTCATGGCTTGGCAGTTCGGGCTGGACTGTTCCCATGAGGCACAGGGTCAGACTGATTTGCATATGGCCATGTCTGAACTGGGGTGGTGGAGTGAGCTAAAGAATGATGATGGATTAAACCCAGATCAGTTGACTGGGGTGAGTGTTTGATTGGCTCGAACGTTCCGTCCATCATCCCCTTTTGTATCGCTTTGTTCGCCCTAAGTTGGCGGGGGTATGCCCAGACGTGGGTCCCTTGCTCACTTTGCCACTGGATTCAAGCAAGCCTGGCTGATGATGGCTGGAGTGCCAGAAACCGGTCCTAGGATGCTTGTTTCCGGTCCAGGGAAGTCATGGCTTGGCAGTTCGGGCTGGACTGTTCCCATGAGGCACAGGGTCAGACTGATTTGCATATGGCCATGTCTGAACTGGGGTGGTGGAGTGAGCTAAAGAATGATGATGGATTAAACCCAGATCAGTTGACTGGGGGTGAGTGTTTGATTGGCTCGAACGTTCCGTCCATCATCCCCTTTTGTATCGCTTTGTTCGCCCTAAGTTGGCGGGGTATGCCCAGACGTGGGTCCCTTGCTCACTTTGCCACTGGATTCAAGCAAGCCTGGCTGATGATGGCTGGAGTGCCAGAAACCGGTCCTAGGATGCTTGTTTCCGGTCCAGGGAAGTCATGGCTTGGCAGTTCGGGCTGGACTGTTCCCATGAGGCACAGGGTCAGACTGATTTGCATATGGCCATGTCTGAACTGGGGTGGTGGAGTGAGCTAAAGAATGATGATGGATTAAACCCAGATCAGTTGACTGGGGGTGAGTGTTTGATTGGCTCGAACGTTCCGTCCATCATCCCCTTTTGTATCGCTTTGTTCGCCCTAAGTTGGCGGGGGTATGCCCAGACGTGGGTCCCTTGCTCACTTTGCCACTGGATTCAAGCAAGCCTGGCTGATGATGGCTGGAGTGCCAGAAACCGGTCCTAGGATGCTTGTTTCCGGTCCAGGAAGTCATGGCTTGGCAGTTCGGGCTGGACTGTTCCCATGAGGCACAGGGTCAGACTGATTTGCATATGGCCATGTCTGAACTGGGGTGGTGGAGTGAGCTAAAGAATGATGATGGATTAAACCCAGATCAGTTGACTGGGGGTGAGTGTTTGATTGGCTCGAACGTTCCGTCCATCATCCCCCTTTTGTATCGTAGGTTGCACATAGGGCAAGGTGCTGTGTGCTTAAAAGGTAAGACGTTTACTTTTAAGTTTCAGTGAGTTACATGTGTACTTACATAACCATATGCCCAGTAACAAATGCAGTCTCTCACCCATACGTAAAACGTAAAACATGTACTTTTAAGTTTCAGTGAGTTACACACACTCTCACATACCTATACGCCCAGTTACATATGCAGTCTCTCACCCATACTGCAAATTACATACCTATTTAAAAATGTAGAGCCAGTCACGCACCCAGTCAGTCAGTGACAGAAGTACTTACACATTTACTCATACAACCACACACCGCTTCAATATCCAGCAGTAACTGAGCCAGTTGTACACAGAGTTATATACCCCAACATTCACTAACACAGCCAGTAAGCAATCCATACAGCCACTTGCATACACATTTACTGACCCAGAGAGTTACTAAGATAGTCAGTCATATAGCGACATAGTTACTTGCACATCCAGTGACACACCCACAGAGGGACTAATAGTCAGATATATACTCAATCACCGACCCAACCAAGTCACCCCTCTGCACAAGTAGTGCTTTAAACTTATATTGGGCCTGCTACTGCAAAGTTTGCCTCTTCATTTTTACTGCCAGGTCGACTTGGCATTTAATACCCCTTTGCCAAGACTTAAACTCCACTTTTTCTACATATAAGCCAGCCCTAAGGTGCCTACCTATTGGGGATGGTGTTAGTGATGGTGATAAGTGCTTATAAGGTAAGACATGTACTTTGAAGTTTTAGTAAGTCAAACTTGCACTAACAGATCCATAAGCTCGGTTACACATCGTCTCTCACCCATACTGTGACTAACATACCTATTTACAAAAGGATAGAGCCACTCATACACCTAGTCAGACAACGACAGTGGCATTTATACATTCACTCACACACCTGCACAGCACTTGTGTATCCAGCAGTAACAAAGCAAGTTGTGCACAAAGATACAAACCCCAACACTCACTAATACAGCCAGTAAGCAATCTATACAGCCACTTACATATACATATACAGACCCATAGAGGCACTAAGACAGCCAGTCATATAGTGACATAGTTACTTACACATACAGTGACACTCCCAGAGAGGGACTGACACACTTATTTAGATATGTACTCAAGTACTGACACTCCTAGTCACCCATCCAGACAAGTAGGTCTTTAAACCTGCCTCCAGCCTGCTATTACAGAGCCTGTGTGTGTTCTTTTACTGTCAGGTCGAATTGGCATTGAAAACCCCTTGTCAAACTTTAAACTTCCCTTTTTTTTCATATACGTGACTGCTAGGGTAGGCTGTCAGTAGCCAATAAGGCACGGTGCTATGTGCTTGGAAGCAAGACATGTAGTTTCAGAGGGAGAAGAGCGGAGGCGTATAATGTAATAAATGTGTACTGTATTTGGTTTTCAGATATGTACTTAATTTAATTTAAGATGACAAGAGAGGAACAGAGGAGAAAAACATAAAAGAAACAGTACTACCTGCAAAAATAACTGAGCACAAAAAGGGAGATGATGGACAGAATGTAGTGGGGATAAAAGAAAAGTGCTGCATGAGAACTAAGCAGTTTCTTAAAACAGTATTTAGAAAAATGAAAAATCTGGAAAATGATGTCGATAAAAATAGACCTTTACGAACAACTTGAAAATAAAAAGAATAAGTGATGTTGAAAGTGGAAAATCTTCTAAAAACACAGCTCATCTGACAACAAGTTGAAACAATTCAAAGAAATAATAAAAAGAATGTTTAGAAGGAGTGTAATACAAAATTTGGTAAGAAATATAAAGCAGTATAAGAGAAGAACAGCAGCATTGAAGCAAAAAGAACATTTGGAAAGTGTAGTGGATAAAGCATTTGACTTGAAGCGTAAGTATTTGTCTTAATATCAAAGAGAATGAGAACACTGGATAAAACAGTGCTGTCTATGAAGAGAAAAAGCCAGAAAAAAAGGCTTGTTGATAAAAGTAATATGTGTAAACTTTTCAGAGGAGAATGGAAGCATACATCTAGTACTGAGCCTTTCTTTAAGGAAGAAAGTTACTTCCAAGAGAACATATTAGTGCATGAAGTTGAAACAACCAGTCGATGCTGTGAGGTAAAAGATGGTACTCCTATTGCAAAAAAGGAAATGGTTCGTAGAAATGTAGAGGAGGAGATAGCTGAATAGGTACAGGTGAGGCGTAGACATGCTTCTGTGTATAAGTGGCACTGCAGTAGTATTTGTACTGTTCGCCAGGAATTAATTGATATATTAAGAACCTTTCTATGTGAATTTCCAGGTAAAAGTGTCAGTGAAAAACTGCAATGCTGCAAGGTTTAGATCCATGCAAAGTAAGGAAACTGACTAATTTACAAGGACACTCTTTGGCGTGTCTATCGCAGAAAGTGTGATGAAACACCTTTCACCATTTTAGTATGTTGGCTGTTCATCATTCTAAAATGCGAAATTTAGTTAAAAGACTTTACTATGTAAATTCTTCTGCATTGTGTTTAGGACAATTTAACCAAGCACTTTTGTATAGTACAGTGGCAGAGGTTGAACAACTGTGATGATATTCAATTCCATTTCTTTGGCCCTGAAGTAGAGTCTAGAGAAAATGAAGAGTTGGTGTGTCCAGGTGTAGAGGAAAAGAACACAGATATTAGTATTGTTACTTTTTCACAAAAAATAACAAAGTTTAATGTACTTTCTACAGAGAAACCAAACTTCATTTGTATATGTTGTCGACACACTCACTACAAAAGCCAAATTCAAAATGTTGACTTGTTCTCAAAAACTGAGCAAGGAAACAGAGATAAGTGGCTAGAATTTGTTGTGTATTTATTTGGGGAAGAACGGTTCGATTTGTCATTACGGCAGAATATGTGCAAATATTGTTATGCCAAATTAGAGGACAACAAAATGCCAGTGAGAGCAACACATAATAAGTTAGAATTGGTTCAAATTTCAGAGGAACTTCGTCATCTAAATGTGTATGAAACAATACTGATACAATGTATACACCCATTTCATGCAAAAGTTCGTACGGAACTAAAGACTAGAAAACTCCCACCGACTGAGCTACAGAAAGGTCTTAAAGGTAGAGTTTAAGTGCAATTTTGGAACTGTGGGTGTAGGGAGAAATAAAGATGAACTGCTTTTTATTCTAGAGAATGTTGTGCCTTCAAAAAATAAAATAATCTCGTAAGAACTAGTGGATGTGAATAAGGTGAAGAATGCTACATTCTACCTCAAATGAAATAATGTGTATTACAAAGATGTAGATCTTCTCACAGATGGAAGTTTCATGGAGGATGAAATATTACCTTCAAGTGTACGGTTTGAAAAGTGGATAGAACTAAATCTTAAGAAACATATGAACATCCATCCACTACATTCTAAAGAAGTTATATGAGATGACATTGAATTATACCTGATGAAAAAAGCTAAAGGAGCTCCAATGAGAGCCTGGGAGAAACGTTTAAAAGTTCGCTGTTTTCCACAGCTATTTCCAACTGAGGTAGACGGACGGTTTGATGACCGTCCAGTGCAAATTCCAGCAGCTGAGTATAGATCAACAAGATTATATTTAGAGGACCCTAGATTTCAAAAACATATACCATATTTTTTCCACCTGTTATTTGAAAGTGATTTGTCTGGACTATCGTATGCTGTAAATCATATTCTCAAGACAGGAGTTAATCTGCCAAGTATGTCTGCAAGTGAGTTTCTCAACAAAATTCATGAAAAGGATGAAAAGTAGGAATACAATTTGATACATTTGATGGCATGCCAACGTGGCACAAATGAATATTGGTATCGTCGTGATGGTGAACTGAAATGTATGTTATGAAATTTAGGTACACCAACTTGGTTTGTGACCCTCAGTTGTGTAGAGTATGCATGGGACGACTTGCATGACTTTTTTTAGAGAAGCAAACAATAACATAAGGACATCAATCTAAAGACACTAGGAGAACGTTGTGCTCTTTGGATCCTGCAAATGTTTGTAGGTATTTTAGCCACCAATTACAAGCCATGTACACGTTCATCTGCAGCAAAAAGAATCCACCTCTTGGAGATGTCACTGATTTCTCCTGGCGTAAAGAGTACCAAGCAAGAGGAGGTCCTCATATTCATATGTTGTTGTGGATTAAATATGAATCAAAATTTGGAACAGACACAGATGAATTTGTACTTTCTTTCATAGAACAGTATGTTACATGTAATATCCTAAAAGAGAGTGACCATAAAGGCCTAAAACAGCAAGTTCTACATTTTCAATCACATAGATGTGGGAAGTGCTGTTGACGGCAGTACGGAGCAAAAGGTAAATTCACACTGAACGTCATTTTGGATTTCCAAGACCTGTTATCTCCAAAGGAAGAGTCAACAGTTTTATGTCTGCAGTCAGACATACGCTTACTCGAAAATCACCAAAAAATACCTATAACCTAAGGAGAACTGAAGCTTCAAAATGTATCAGTGACTACAATCCTGTCATTCTGAAGATGTGGAATGTGAATATGGATATTCGGTTCATGGCAGACAACTCCATAGCTGTTGCTTGTTATGTTACTTCATACATAACGAAATCTGAAAACACGGAGATGAAGGAGACGTGGGAATAGTTTTCTGCTGAAAAGTCTTTGTCAAAGAAACAGTGCAGCTTCAGCTTGAAGATACTTTTACCTAGGGAAATGTCATCCTATGAATGCTGTGATCAGTTGAGTTCGCCTTGCTTGAACTCTAAATCTAGATGAATTGTTTGGGTGAGTCTAGGCCTAGCATGTACGCGGAATAGTGTTGAAGACTTTTCCTGAAATTCAGTACCTTGCCAAATTTGAGCCAGAAAGTTCAGATATTGTCAGAACAAACATGCTGGACACCTACCATCCAAAAAGGAGTGCACATCTTGAAAATGCATGTCTTTGTGAAATACTCCAAAACTGCAGATATAGAAACAATATCACCAAAAATGTAGATGATAGTAAATTTGCAGTAGTTGGTTGCAATGGTTGTTTGGTACGACATAGCAAAGGCAGTCCAAATAATCATAGAAAACTGAGTTGCCAGACTGCTTAAAACATGGGGGCTGATTCACAAAGGTATTCTGATCAAAAAAGTTTATCTTTGTGACTTTTAGTATTCACAGAAGTCATTTACGACTTTTGGTATTCACAGAAGTCATTTCCGACTCATATCTTTACGTCCGCACTCGGGCCGGAATCTCTGCACACGGGGCTCAATCTCCACACCCGGGCCAGAATCTCCGCCTCCGAGACAGAGTCTCCGCATCCGGGCCGGAATCTCTGCATCCAGGCTGGATGGTCATTGTCTTCAATGCTAAACACCTGTATAAGTGCTTACCCCGCCACCCTCCGCTTGGGCCGGATGAAGTTAATTGACACCACCTGCAAGACCTGCACTACAAACCATATAAAAGCAGCACACAAACAAGGCCCAGGTTTGTCCACACAGAGTTCCTGTTTGCCTGCTCTGCGCACTACTTCAGGAATCGCTACACCAGAGGAGGAAGTAAAATGGAGTTTATTGTGAGGCACCACAAACGGCTCCATGGATTCCCCCCTTACAGCACCAGTGGCACACAGAAGGCAGCCCTATGGCAGCATTTAGCCACTGCAGCCACAGCATTGGGGGAGGATGTCTGCACTGTCACTGACATAAAGAAGAAGTGGCAGGATGAGAAGAGGTGGGTGAAGGAGAAGTACACCAGGATCGAGGTTGCCAGAATTCTCTCTGGTGTACAATCCGGACCCCGCCTCCATCTCACCCCACTAGAGGAGGATGTCCTCAATACCATACACCCCCACATGCTCCATGGGCTGTCTGTGAGTGATATCCGCAATGTGGTACCAGGTAAATGTGATGAAAAGAAAATGGATATGAAATGTCTGTCTGCGTTGCACCACAATTGTGACTAAGGAAGTTGCCCCAAGTATGCATAAAAAGCATAGTGAGTAAGAGCCTCATGTGTCTCCTTCTGTACATTGCACCACAAGTCCAAGAATCCTTTGAGATAAAACTGGCAAATCCCATTCCCACTATCAAAAACACAGGCCCAGCACTGCTGGCGTATATACCTAACACTGGTAAATAGCAATAGACAAGTAGTCGTAAAGTTAGACTTTTGTCTCATTTTACCTTTGTGAATTGGGCCCATTACATGTATTACATCAACAGTGCCAGAACTGTGAACTGAACGCATCACATGTGGCAACTGGAATGTTAACTGGCAAACACACATATCTTTGTAGGTCCAATGACGTCGTCCAGGATTCCAGTCCCCACAGTGACATCTGCTTCAAGGTTGGCTGTGACATCTGGTCAGGAACCACACACTGGGCAGATGTGGGACCCTGGTAAGTAAACCCAAGAATGATGTACCTGAATGCTTATAAAATGTGGATATAATGTCCGCAGTATGTTGTATGTGTTCAACATCACTGTTGTTCCTCATCACAATATGCTCACATATGGAATTTTACTGCATACCATATCTCACCAGGTGGCTAGTGAAAGGATTACACTAAATGTATGGCAAGTGAGTGTAGTATGTACATAATAGACTATATTGTGTCATATGAAGTGGAGTGGCCACAACTGGACTGCAAGTCAATGATATGAAAACTCTCAAGGAAAATCACACTGCATAAAATGTATGGAAATTGGTGTGGCTGAGGGGCACCATGATGCCAGTTAGGTTGTGTTGTTTTGGGAGGGGTGTATGGGCTGCTATGGTGGATGTAGAGGAAGTGAAACATATATATCAGGTGGCAAAACGGCACAATGCTAATCTAGTGTAGGCGGCAAACATCCAATCTTCTACACTTTACCACAACATGTATTTCAGCTTGCCTCCTCTCCTACCGTTTTCCCATATACAAGTGACAGGATAATATATGAGGTTAGGATGTGTGCTGTACAAGACATCATCCATTGACAGCTAAGTTCTACCATGATGTCGTGCATGTATAATGGGAACAGAGGACACACAAAGATTGAACATAACAAATATGTGATCTCCCAGTCCTAAATGGGCATTGTGACTTCATCGGCAGGAAAGCACAAATGTGCCACAAAATGTACCTGACTATTGGACATCGCACATATTAACTTTCCAATGCAATGATATGATCTGATGTGCAAATGTGAAACTGGTCTACATGATGATGTACACTCCTTTAGAATTGTCAATAGACAACACCATACTCATGAGGCAAGATGGGCCTAACAATGAATGTGTAACCAAAGGTAGGCGGAGGTGTTCAGCATAATTATCCCCTTCCTTCAAATATCAGTTACCTTCTCATACACGTTTGTCTGTTAATGTGTCATCTCGTTGATGTCAGTGCTGTGTGGAGGTAACAGCTGGCAACTGCTGCTGGTGAGCAGGGGCCCACATGTAAAGTTCAGGAATTAAACAGGCAGCACACTGGCCAGAAATAGCATATCAATGATCTATGACAATGACATATACATGTTAACTCATTGCTATCATCCTGTGTACTTAAATATGGACCTGTATGTATCATAACAGCTGCTGGCAGGATACCATCTGTGCTGCAGACAACACCATCCCGGGGTATGCAAGACATCCTGGCTGCAGCAGTGAAACCTTCTGCATAGCATCTGTAGTTGGTGTGTAAAAAGCTACATACATACTATTTCAATTATGTGAGTGTCACATGTGCCTGTTAGCATATTAGTCATGCAGATCATTAAGTATGGTGTCACTTCCCTCTCAAGCTGCTGGATCGCGGACCGCTTCTTCAGCTACACCTATGAGGAGCCAGGTTCAGCAGTTGACATCAGGGGGGATTGCAAAGCAACACAGAGCTGTGGCTGGAGCTGGTCAGTTTGCTTGTGCATTATACATCTTCATTCAACACCTCAGCGCTATGGTGTGAGCTGTCAAGTGTATGTGTAGCCAACCCTTGTGTTGCATCATATACTAAGTCAATTACTTATCCTGTTGCAACCTCTGCCTTCCAAGTGGTGAGGATGATGAGGACAATGGACCTTCCAAAAGTGGTGGGTAACAGGCAATCGAAGGGGAGAACACACTACTCTTGATAGCAGCAATTTTAGCTGCCAGTACTGTGCAAGATGGGGAGGAGGAGGAGGAAGTACCAGAGGAGGCTGTTGAATTGGAGGATGATGGAGACTATCTGGCCCTTCTCACAGAGGATGAGGAGTCAGATGCTCTGAGCAGAGCATTTGTTACACTGGCCAAAATGTGTAACGTCACCCCCTCTGCCCAGCAAAGTCCGTTAACAGCCAAAGCCCATGATTGCCTGTCCTCAGCATAGCATTAACCAGCCACAGCGCTCACAAACCCCAACACATCACTCCCTCACAGCCCTCACGTCCAGGACAGACGTGGTGGTTCCCTTACACACTCCTCCCTAAACAGTGCATCCCAGGCATTCTCTCCACCGTCTGAGGAAGGTACCACTCCTGGTGCGGTGCAGGTATCCCCTGGGCACCAATCACCTGCCACCCTCCCCCCTGCTGATGGACCTGGAGGTCTAATCCATGGCCGTCCCATGCAGAGGGGGCTAGCAGATGGCCATGGTGGCCAGTGGGAGGATGACTTCTTCCAACAGCAGGCTGATGTGAGGCAGGACATTCGTGCTATAGGGGCTATCCTGTCAGTCATGTCCAAGGCACTGCAGGACATGCGGAAAATCCCTCAGGTGGTGGATAGACTGACCCAGGTGTTGGACAGGATAGATAGATCTTGGCAATACATGTCCAAGAAGATCAATGACATTATATTTATCCATAGGGAAGAGAGTGCAAGACACGATGCCTTGGCCATGAAGATGATGGAGGGCATGCTGAAATTTATCCAAAGTCTCCCTTCAAGGTCAACACAGGGAGGGGAGCCATCAAATCTACCTGCAGCACATCACACCCAAACACCTGTACCACAAACTACACAGGCTTGCAGCAAGAGTACACATCCACCAACACCCCCTGTGCAGGCACTCCCCCACCTGCACATCCACCACCCCTGTCCAGACACTACCTCTACCTGCACATCCACCACCACCCCCTGTCCAGGCACTCCCCCCACCTGCACATCCACCACCACCCCCTGTCCAGGCACTCCTCCACCTGCATATCCACCACCACCCTCTATCTAGGCACTCCCATCAACTGTACAGACACCATCAGCCACTGTCCAGGAACTTCCCCCTGTACAGACAGATGCGCCACACCAACCTGCACCTCGGCAACATCACAAACGCACTTACTCATAGCAATCCTCACCACCAACTTTGCGAAGTCGCAAGCATGACTCACACATAGACATCTTACTTGAATTTTGATGGCTTACACTTCTGTACTGACCAACCCTCACCTTCTGCATTCTTGTAATCTGTGTTTCCTGTCATTGCTAAATAGACATCCTCACATGGCAGTCTACAAAAGGAGATCGGAGACAGTCCAGATGGTATTGGAATGATCCTGTGATATGGAGTCTCTGCACTCTTACACTTCCTAACAAATGTCATCTGCCTTGAAGCATTGTATGAGACAACACAAATGTAGATTTGGGTGTACATATCCAAATAGGGGCTAGGATATTAGCTTTGCTAAGTGCGGAGCCTAACATTTTAATATTCCCTCACAACAGCAGACAGTCTCATGCCACATTTTGCCTTCGAAGACTGCTCATGTAGTGCCGCACCCTGGTGAACAGTTTTGGCTAGTTGTTACAGCTACCTTGACTGGACAAATGACAAACAAGCCACTGTTGGGAAGACGTGTGAATGTGAACCCAATTAGAGAAGTTGGGAGCCCTTAAGAGTGAGGCAAGGATCTCAAAATCTGTCTTAACTCCATGGCACATGATGATCCGTCTTAATCAGAACCTAATCTCACCAAAGACAATGCAAGTCACAGCATCCAACACCCATAGGCCTCTCATCCACACACTGGACAGTGTCTGTACCATTCCTCACCCAATGACACAACAGTTATAAGGGCCTTGGTTCACTGGTAATGGTGCTGACAGTGCAAACTTATATACCAGAACACAAAAAATAAAGCCAGGCGGCGGACTGTCCAGGCCGCACCTCCCAAATTAATCACTGATAATAGAGATGTCCTGTGCACAATTCCTCTGGCACTTGTTGCCGTTTAGTGCCACTGTTCGATAAATTCTGAACTTGTTGTACGTAAGGAGGTGCACCAGGAAGAGGAGTCCAATCTCATAAATTTTGAAAAGACATCCTTTATTTTATCAATCTTCAAAACTTTTTTATAAAAAGTACAATCCAGCCAATGCGTTTCGTTCCAAAACACACCTGGAACTTCGTCAGGGCCAAAACCAATCACATAAAACACATACAAATTAGACATACGATACCACACAACATATACAACATTATAAAAAGACTATATTTAAAGTCAAATGCACACATATAAATATATACATATAAATTAGACCAAAACCATACACCACATTTGCCATGAACGATTACATAGGAAGGCACAAAGGACAAACATATGAAAAGTCAAAATATTTACACAAATTTAGTGAGAAAGACAAAAACATGCATATTGAAAACACACACTTATGTGACATAGAGATAACTCGATTTAAGGAATAAGGAGAAAAGTCTAACTACCACATATAATTATGATTGTAAGGTAACAAGACACGTGAAAAATCCCTATTAAAAAAACTATGTCCAAATACTCTCATATCAAAAAGGGTGAAGGAAAAGAAAGAGAGAATAGAAAAGAAAGGGAGAGAACCATGTGAGGACCATATGTAGTTATGTTAAGAGGTGCCGCCAAAGATGATTAACCGTACCATATAAGTAATATTACATATTTCAATCAGGCCAATATTCATTAGTTATGCCATTATTCCAGCAACGTTTGCCAGCTGTTTGTCAGTTCCTATGGGCATCCTCGAGACCCATATCCGTCACCTAGTGCAAGAGATACACATATTGTTGGCAATGCAAGGATCCTAATCATCACATGGTATCCCTGTTCCATAGTTCCGGTGCCTTAAATTCGCCCAAGGTTAGACGATGTTCGTCGCAACACTTAAACTCCTAATATGAAGTCCTAAATTCTAATTTCCGGTATCTAACCACATTTGTTATGTCTGGCAATCAACCCTTAAAGGCTAATCATGACTATGTGAATAATAGTAGGGCAGAATACACCTATGGACACTATGATTGGCTGTGACAAAATAAGTAGTAGCTAAACGAACGTTGGCCAAGGGCTTGCTGTGAGCGATTAAGAGAAATGTCACCATTACTCCTGAGGCAAAATCACACCATGCCAGGCTCGGAGCTAGTGAGCCGAGTCACGACCAATAACCACTCTGACTATATAAAACATAGTAGGGCAATCTGCACTTATGGCCCTAATAACCGGTTGTGACCATGTGAATAATAGCCAAAATGTGAGCAGATTCATAATCATGCCACTGGCAAAACCTCACAAAGCCAGGCTCAGAGCTAATGAACCGTGTTACGACCGGTGCAGAGCTTCGCACCTTCTTCACAGTGCTACATTACCTGAACCCTGAAGCCAAGGCGCTTGTGGCGTTTTTGGACGCTACGAAAGCGTTTGACGCATTGGAATGGCCCTTTTTGTTCACCATATTGGGGAGGATGGGATTCAGTCCAAATTTCATAGCACTAATCAGACTATTGTACACAAAACCCTCAGCGGGACTGCGTATGAACGGCATAATCTCAAACCCCTTTACTATCTCTCGCGGGACACAGCAAGGATACCCCTTGTCCCCGCTCTTGTTTGCTATAGCAATGGAACCGATCGCGGCCAGGATCCGCCAACACCCCGCAGCCAGAGGATTGGGGTTCAGCACCAGGGGGCTATTAATCTCGTTATATGCCGACGATATGACGCTGTATATTAATGACCCAGAGGTCAACCTCGCGCCACTACTCAGAGAACTCACAATTTTGGCGGCCTCTCAGGCATATTTATAAATTGGTCCAAATCTACCTTGTTTCCTCTCACAATGGCAACTAAACCCTTTGACCAGGAATACCCGCTGAAATGGGCGGACGGCCGGTCAAGTATTTGGGCATCTGGTTGAGCCGGGATAAGCAAGAGATATGGAGTTTGAATTTCGGCCGGGCTATCTCCTGGCTAGAAGGGAAAATAAAGGTGTGGGCTAGACTGCCGATCTCTCTCGCCGGTAGAATAGCCATCGCGAAAATGGTCGTGTTGCCCAAATTTTTATATTTATTTATCAATATACTACTTCCACTAACCCAAGCATTTTTTAAGACCCTTCGCTCTCTCATGATTTCCCTGGTCTGGGCGGAGAAGCAAGCACGCGTTACCTGGGAGACACTTACTCTTCCCCTTGCGCAGGGTGGGCTAGGAGCTCCGGACATGCCACTATATGCATATTGTGCGCAAGCACAGTATTTGCATTTCTGGTTGCACCCCGTCCCATTTCAGCCACATGTGGCTGTCGAGGCGGACATAGCAGCCCCCGTTCCCCTTCAGGTGGCAATATATAAAAAATACAGTAGGCCCAGGGACGGGATAGATACAGTCGAAACCCTACGATGGGCCTGGGACAGGTTACGCATCAGAGCTGGCCTGGAGACACTATACGCCCCATCTGCCCCTTTACCGCACAATCCACAGCTCCCAGCCATGGCTGATGATGGAAACGTGGCATTGGCTAAATCAATGGGACTCGAAACATTCGTGGACCTGTACCCCGAAAACACGTTCTGTACTCCACCTGAATCCATTGCCGAGGGCTCAAAGAAATTTTCGGCGCTATTTCTCTATTTTAAAATTAGAGCTACTTGTAGGCAAATACATGCCACCTTTCCCACACCCCCTGTACAATTACCAGTACTCGAGCAGTTGATAAGCACGTCAAGTTCCCGTAGGCTAATAACAAGGATGTACTGCTCTATGCAAACCACAGCACCCTTGGTCATACCCAAAACCCAGCAGGACTGGAATGAAGAGCTTGATGGTCAGGTGACAGACGACAAATGGGTCTTCTGCTGCGGCCAACTCCAGCTACTATCACCCAATTATAAATTGAGATTAATACACTTCAAATACCTGCACAGGTTCTATAGAACCCCTCACCAGCTATACCGCATGGGGTTGAGGCCAGATGAGAGGTGCTGGAGATGTGGACATGCCCCTGCCACCTTTTTACATATATCCTGGCACTGCCCACTCATTGCCCCCTACTGGACTGCCATTTTTAGCAAGATTCATGAAATATTGGGTGCGCCCAGCGAGCCACAACCGATCATTGGGCTTCTAGGTTATGTAAAAGACACTAAGGCTGAGCACCATAAATTACATGCGTTGCTACTATTGATGGCTAAACGCAGAGTGTCCATACACTGGGGGGACAAAAGAGCACCTGCGGTAAAGGCTTGGATTCATGACGTCACTTTCAGTCATACTCAACTGTCGATTTACTGGGAGCTGATGCCTGCAACCTCCAGGCCAAAAGATATATGGGGGCCATTCTTAGACTGGCTAAAAACACTGCAAGAAGTTGATCCAACCAATCCCATCCAAGCTACAGCTGGCCCTTCACAGGCACTAGAAGCACATATAGAGGAGTACTCAGATTAGATCAACTCTTTTAGTTGGCTGATGACACCTGGCATATGCAGAGTGAACATGGCAGGGTCGGGGGGAGTGACAGTTGGGAATCTTGATGTGCTGTGTTCTCCACGAAGCCCGGCCTACTGCCTATTGTATTCAACATGGTAATATGTGATATGCATTAAGCCTCCTGTCCATTTTAAACAGTGTTCTCTTTGTTTTTTGTTACGTTTTTTGTTTGATCGTTCACACATTTGGAACAATGCTGCCTTTTCGATTTTCAGATTTGATAAAGCAAGCTGAATGTGTATTGTTGAAAATGTCAATAAACAAATAAAAAAATTCATCAGTTTAAAGCAAAACGAGTGACCTGCATTTAAGCACGGAATCAACATCCCCCCAAAAAACTCACCATAATAAGTGCGTCTCCATCTCCAGTGTAACTCCGGTCTGAATTTAAAAGACCGCACCCGCAGAGCACCATTAAGTACCCTGCGTCATGCCGCAGGTGCCGGTCATTACTCCAACAATGTCACAAGACCCGTGTCCAGCCTCCCCAACTTTATGGGCATCACAACCCCCCCGCCTCCACATGGCAAGTAATGAACAGTGCATAGCGCGGCCATCTTTGAATGTCCGATACAATAAATCGGAAATTATTTAGAGCTATGCATCCCGCGGGTGCGGCCAGTAATTAACCCGCATAACTTTCCCGAATTTTTAATGCAACACATTACCAAATTTCAAAACAAAATGACAAGGATTAACCCCAAATTTATATTAAACAAAAGAACAAAACTAAAATCATGTTGAAAGGAATTCATATAGATAGTGTTACGATTGCCATGGGACCCTCATCCTGCACCGCATACTTTAGTTAGGAAAGTGACAATACCGTCACCCCTGTGCTCACAAAACATTAAACCACCGGACATGCAGTCAACACAAGTAGGAAAGAACGGTTAAAACGGCGGCCCTCTTGAAACGTATGCCTAGCTGCAAAAATTAAGCAGGTCGTCCCCCATGAAATCGAAAATGACAGTCAGAGGTCAACTTAAACAAGCCAATCAATCAATCAATCAATCAGGGAATTGTAAGCGCGCTACTCACCCGTGAGGGTCTCAAGGCCAAGAGACTACCCTACCACATTTTTAAGATCAGAGTGTGTGAGAAAAGTATTCCATGAACAAAAGAGGATTTTATGTCAATAAGCATCCGAAGACACATCTGAAGACACTATTTCTAAAATCAACATAATGAGACCCACCCTAAATAGAAACCTGGACCTTTGATAAATAATGAGACATTTAGCAGAGATAATTATAACCCTTACAGTCATAGGTAACGAATTGTTTCCAATAAACATAACAAAGATTTTTATGAAAATAATCATCTCCTCTGTGTCAAAGACAATGGTGAACCAGATTTGCGAATGAGGGTCACACGTGGAGGGGTAGATGACATATTAATGCAAAAAGTCGGAAACCTTAAGTAAGATGCAGAAAGAAAACATAGTTGCTGGAGTTAGCTTCCCAATAAACACCACGCTCATGAAATTGATACTGACCAAGAACTTCTTCCTCCATGATGGGCAGTGGTACCATCGGGTACGCGGTACGGCTATGGGTTCCAGGTTTGCTCCCTCTTATGCCTGCCTTTTCATGGGCTGGTATGAGAGATAGCATGCATGGGGCAAATGTGCTCCCCCTGTACTCAATATATTGTCTTTTGGGGGAGGTATATTGATGATATCATCTGCCTATGGTCAGGCCCGGATGAAGCTTTCTCTGAATATTTTTCCTTTTTGAATAACAACCCTTACAATGTCAGACTAACCATGAGCCATCACAAAGAGAAGGCTGATTTTCTTGATCTTCATTTCTATGTCAAAAATGGGGTGGTGCACAGTACCCTATTCCGTAAAGAAACAGCATTCAATCGGGTGCTACAAGCATTAAGTGCGCACACACGGTCAGTGATCAGGAATATCCTGTTTGGGGAGATGGTGCGTGTGCGACGCAATTGTAGTGAGGGTGCCAATTTTCAAGCGAACATTGCTGACACCGAAACACATTTTCTTAGGAGGGAGTATGGAATGAAGGATCTGAATAATGCTGAGACCAGGATACGACAGCTGGATAGGGATGTAACACTAATGAGTAATCAAGGTGGGGGAAAAAGGACAAACAGAATAGGAATCTTAGGTTCATAACTAAGCACACCACCTATATTGATAAAATCTTTAGAATTCTGAAAATAAATTGGTACCTATTAAATGATATCCCGAAGGCACGGCCCTTGGACCAGGGACTTAATGAGTGTGAAGGGTGTAAGTTTCTCTCCTGGAACATTGCAGGGCTTGTGAGTAACATCGAGGACCCTGAATGGTTACTCCTTGTTAAACGCTTTGACGTGATTTGCCTCCAGGAAACATGGGCGGTAGAGAATCGTTACCATCTGGAAGGCTATAAAACCTTCTTCGTGCCAGCTGCCCCCTCCATGCTAGGACTAGCCAAGGGGGGGCTTGTTACCTTTGTTTCAGTAACAGTCCATGACAGGTCTGCTACATTGCCCCATGCCTCCTCCACTTTACACGTGATGCTATTATCCAGTGGAAAGAGCAAGCTCCTGCTCTTAAATTTTTACAATGTGGGAGTTGCCCACCTGGAAGAATGTAACATAAAACGGCTGGGGTCCGTACTCCGGAACATTAATCTGAGAGGGCAGAGTTACCATAAAATTTTTTTAACAGGGAATTTTAATATCCACATGTGTGGAGACATTAGGCATGGAGGGGTGAAAGCCATGGGCTGTGCGCGACAAGCTGGCTTGCATATGGAACATACACCTCAGGGTACTGCACTTAATACTATCTTGCAAGAATTCGATCTAACATCTGCCATAAACAAGCTGCCTCCAGGGAAAACCAATATTACTCTCACTTTTATCAGGAGAGGGTGTGAGACTATTATAGATTTTATCTTTCTCACCTTTTTATTTTCTGATTATGGATTTCTCAGTTAAGGCGTGTGTATAAAGTGACCACAATCCTGTTTGTGTTTCAACAGGATGGTCTTGAGTAAACAAGCATATTAAGGAGGGTTCGGGAGTTTCTTTAAAATTGGTGGAAGGGAGGAGGAGACTAAAGTGGGGCCAACTCGTCCTGGAGCAGCTTCATGAGTCCCTTTTAACCCAGTGTCACAGAGAGTTTTCCACCTGCCTAGACAGTGAGGCCAGTGCATCGGATATTATGGACGCATTTGGAAGTATGTCCAGTGGCATAGGGAAGTTATTACGGGCCCTGTGTGGGCACTTTACGAGCCAAGGACCGAGATGGTTTGACTCGGAGTGTTCTCAGGCTTCTAGGGAACTGAGACAGGCCTTGGGAGTGACACCTCGAGATCAGGTGGCTGTTAAAAGCCTCTGCGGAGCCTACAAGGCTGCCCTAGTAAAACGTAAGTCTGCCTTGAAGGAGGAGGCCTGGTTAGATCTAGTGGAGGCCAGCACATTGAGCAATAGTTTCAAATTCTGGGGCATTATTAACTGTCTGTTTTTAGCTGGAGACAACGGCAACCTACTGGATGCCCATAACCCAGAGGATGATTGGGTCAACCATTTTGAGGGTATTTTTCAGTCTGACACTCTGTTGACAGAAGGGCAGGAAAGGGTGGAAGGCAAAGCGGAACTCGTTTTTACAACACAAGAGGTAAGAGCCGGCATCATGGGACTGTCTAAAAATAAGGCCCCAGGTCCAGATGGGATCCCCCTAGATATCTACATTGTGCATGTGGAAGCCTGGGTACCTGTACTAACAGCTGTCATCAATGCATCAGTCCAGGCCGGCCGCCCAGACTCCTGGGCCTTATCGACTATTGTTCCAGTTTTCAAAAATGGGGATCGGGATTGCACTCTTTTCTACAGGCCCATCTCCCTTTTGGACTCTGGTGAAGGTGGTGGGTCGTATGGTACTAGATAGACTTGTATCCTGGTCAGATGAAAACAACATTTTAGCCGAGGTTCAATATGGTTTCCGCCCAGGTCGTTCCACAGTGGAACAATGTTTAAACCTGTTTATGGTTCTGAATAAGTACACTGTGGCTCTCACCAGCTTTATCCACCTAGCCTTCATGGACCTGTCCTCAGCGTTCGATTGTGTAAACAGACCGAAGTTTTGGCAGTTGATGTCCTCTATTGGCATTGACAGGGACATTGTTTTGTATCTAAGGGACCTTCACAGAGATTCAAAAGCGGCTGTCCATTATTCTAAAGATCACAAAGTGACCATCAAAATTTACATCAAGAGAGGGGTGCGCCAGGGGTGTATACTGGCCCCCTTTCTCTTCAAATTATACATCAACTCCCTGGAGAAGGTCCTTTTGGATGCAAAAGCTGATTGCCCCCTGGTGGGTAAGCGTAGCCTGCCGGTCCTCCTATATGCAGATGATGCTGTCCTCATGGCGAGGACAGCCAGGGGTTACAACTCCTGCTGAACTCTTTTGTTCATTTTATGGAGAACTTGGACCTGACGGTTAATCATACAAAATCTTTTGTTATGCAGGTGGGAACTCACACAGCTAAGCTGTCTACCTTTAAAAGAGGAACCTTGTCAATACCCAAGACAAACGTCTTCTCATATCTGGGAGTAGTGTTTGACGACACACTGAGTTGGGGCCCTTTGCTTATGCGTGAGAAAGTGGACCTGGTCAGAGTGACCGCAGCAGTTTTTAACTTTGCTTCCAGAGTGGGGGGGAAACTGATAGGGGCCTTTTGAAGATTTATAGAGCAAAATGCATTGGAAAGGCCATCTATGGGAGCGAGATATGGGGTCACATCGGGTTGGAGGCCTTACAAATTGCAGAAAATACTTTTCTATGACGGGTTCTCTCAGTACTGCAAAGTACCCCATCCTATGTTGTGCATGAAGAGCTGGGGATGACTTTTCTCTCAGACGAATTGGCTTTCTGCCCACTAGCATTGTGGTTAAAGATTTGGGCCAAGCAAGAAAATGCACTTAGCAAAGACATTTTAAAGGACTGTCTTTCCTTTGACCACGTCACTCGCATCCGATGGCTCCAGTATATAAGAGTAGGCCTTTGTAGGCTAGGAAGGGCAGATCTTTTTGATAACCCCGAGATTATATGTAAGAGGGACTTTACCTGGGCTAAAGAGTGTTTACTTAGAATGTGCTGCTGTGACAGAGAGGAAATAGAGTTGTGCAAGCCCAGCATGTGTAGGTACATTGCACTAAAAACCATACCAACTACTGAACCATATCTTTCAGGGCTTAAAAGCATTCACGATCGCTTTTTACTGACAAGATTTCGGCTTGATCTTTTTCAATATCTCCTGGCACAACCACGCGGTGTTCATAGAGGGCAGTGCCTCATGACCTGTGGCTGCGACGGTCAGTCTCCTCAGGACATGATGCACTTTTTAATGTTTTGCAGATTTTATGAGGTTCCCAGAAAGCCTTTTATTATCCCTATTCTTAAAAAGGCTTGTTTTAGGAGGGTGAGACCTGCATTTATTTTTTTACAACTCCTCTCCAACGACACCGTTTTGTACACGCTTAATTTTTTAAGGGCCGCCATTAGGCTTAGGTCAAACTTTGACTAACCTTGGCATCGGGATTTATAATTTTTACTTTGTAATTAGACCACACTGAATGTACTGTATCGCGATTTTGTACTTAAGTGAAGTTTTTACTGATGTTTGTATGACTTTTATGGTTTTATTTGAAAAACTGAATAAAGTTTTGATGATGATGATATCCCGAGTCTACAGGATTCGCTATCAAGGGACCCCTCTGTAACTTACAGAAGAGGTTTCACCCTGAAAGACAAACTCTGCCCCAGTTATGTGACCTCAGCAAGGCAGGTGGACTTGTGGTTACCGCCCAAACCGGGGGGGGGGGGAGGTTGTATGTAACTTTTGTAATGTTCGCCCATACAGAAGAAACAAAACAAAAGAATTTGGGTTTAACAACCCACAACGATACAACATTAGACAGTTTATTGATTGCAACACTACCTTTGTTGTATACCTGCTGGGCTGCATTTGTGGCATGATATACGTGGGCAGCACGACACGCTGTCTAAAATTGATGGTACAGGAACATTATAGAACCATTTTAAATGGTGATACCAGGTATCCCATGGCTGAACACTACAAACAAGCTCACCCCACTGACTTTAGCTTTTGGTTTCATAGAATTGATCATGTCAAGATGGGGCCAGAGGAGGTGACAGAGAGTTACTCCTGAGACAGAGGGAGGCAAAATGGATTTGCCGATTATGGGCAATTGCTCATGGACATAACACTCATAATGAATTTTGTCACTTTCTGGAATAATAAGAGAAGTTAGGACAGACATTGAAAGGTGACCTTTTGAGTGTGGTGTTTATTGTGAAGCTAACACCAGCAACTCTGTTTTCTTTCTGCATCTTACTTAAGGTTTCCGACTGTCTGCACTAATATGTCATCTTCCCCTCCACGTGTGACCCTCATTGGCAAATCTGGTTCACCTTATGTCTTTGACACATAGGAGATGATTATTTTCATAAAAATCTTTGCTATGTTTATTGGAAACAATTCGGCACCTATGACTGTAAGGGTTATAATTATCTCTGCTAAATGTCTCATTATTTATCAAAGGTCCGGGTTGCTATTTAGGGTGGGTCTCATTATGTTTATTTTAGAAATAGTGTCTTCGGGTGTTTTTGACA
The DNA here is from genome assembly GCA_963921515.1 of Calotriton arnoldi. Classification (NCBI taxonomy): domain Eukaryota; kingdom Metazoa; phylum Chordata; class Amphibia; order Caudata; family Salamandridae; genus Calotriton; species Calotriton arnoldi. The sequence goes on along the minus strand of CAWUFW010004324.1, from coordinate 1,389,462 downwards.
TAAATCCTCTTCTTTTCATGGAATACTTTTCTCACACACTCTAATCTTAAAAATGTGGTAGGTTATCTCTTGGCTTGTTTAAGTTGACCTCTGACTGTCATTTTCGATTTCATGGGGGACAACCTGCTTAGTTTTGGTAGCTAGGCGTATCGTTTCAAGAGGGCCGGCATTTTAAACGTTCTTTCCTACTTGTGTTGACTGCATGTCCAGTGGTTTAATGTTTTGTGAGCACAGGGGTGACGGTATTGTCACTTTCCTAACTAAAGTATGGGGCGCAGGATGAGGGTCCCATGGCAATCGTAACACTATCAATATGAATTCCTTTCAACATGATTTTAGTTTTGTTCTTTTGTTTAAAATAAATTTGGGGTTAATCCTTGTCATTTCATTTTGAAATTTGGTACTGTGTTGCATTAAAATTCGGGAAAGTTATGCGTGTTAATTACTTGCCGCACCCGTGGGACGCATAGCTCTAAATAATTTCCAATTGATTGTATCGGACATTCAAAGATGGCCGCGCTATGCACTGTTCATTACTTGCCCTGTGGAGACGGGGGCGTTGTGCTGCTTATGAAGTTGCGGAGGCTGGAAGTGGGTCTTGTGACATTGTTGGAGTAATGACCGGCACCTGCAGCATGACGCAGGGTACTTATTGGTGCTCTCCGGTCATGTTTTTTTTAATTCAGACCGCAGTTACACTGGAGACAGAGACACACTTATTATGGTGAGTTTTTTGGGGGGATGTTGATTCCGAACTATGGAGCAGGGATGCCATGTGATGATTAGGATCCTTGCATTGCCAACAATATGTGTATCTCTTGCACTAGGTGATGGATATGGGGCTCGAGGATGCCCATAGGAACTGACAAACAGCCGGCAAACATTGCTGGAATAATGGTATTACTAATGAATATTGGCCTGATTGAAATTCAACCTTGAGAGAATATGTAATATTACTTATATGGTACGGTTAATCATCTTTGGCGGCACATCTTGACATAGCTACATATGGTCCTCATATGGTTCTCTCCCTGTCTTTTCTATTCTCTCTTTCTTTTCCTTCGCCCTTTTTGATATAAGAGTATTCAGACATAGTTTTTTTAATAGGGATTTTTCACGTTTGTTAGTACCTTACAATCATAATTATATGTGGGAGTTGGACTTTTCTCCTTATTCCTTAAATGGAGTTATCTCTATGTTACATAAGTGTGTGTTTTTAATATGCATGTTTTTGTCTTTCTCACTAAATTTGTGTAAATATTTTGACTTTGCATATGTTTGTCCTTTGTGCCTTCCTATGTAATCATTCCTGGCAAATGTGTCATATGGTTTTGGTCTAATTTATATGTATATATTTATATGTGTGCATTTGACTTTAAATGTAGTCTTTTTATAATGTTGTATATGTTGTGTGGTATAGTATGTCGAATTTGTATATGTTTTATGTGATTGGTTTCAGCCCTGACAAAGTTCCAGGAGTGTTTTGGAATGAAAAGCGTTGGCTGGATTGTACTTTTATAAAAAAGTTTTGAGGATTGATAAAATAAAGGATGTCATTACAAAATGTATGAGATTGGTCTTCTTTTCCTGGTGCACCTCCTTAGGTACAACAAATTTATATACCAATTCACGTGTGTGGCTCTATTCTCCCGGTGGCATACAAAAACTACCACTCCCAGAATGCACTCTGCTCAGTGCATTCCATGTGCTACTGTGAGCCTTTGGCCTTATGATGGCTGCTGCATTTGCACAAATTAGGTAAATAGAGGCATGGGACACCTTCTGGTACAGCTTTGCAATCCCTCATATCATATTTTAAGACACATATTGCAGTTAATTCACTTACCATCTCTCCACTGCTCATGCTCCTCCAGCTGAGCATGGGGGGTCAGCTAGACTGCCCTCAGGGCCCTCCTGTACAGTGGCGAGAGGCGGGGCCAGTGCACATGGTGCTGGGAGGAATGGCCCAAGATTTCCTGGGCCTTGACCCTAGCCCAGCGTTTTAGGTCCTCCCAGTACTTTCGGCATGCCCTGCCCCGCCGGGCATAGACGCCCACTGCACTGCTCCCCAATGGTGGACCAGAGCCTGGCACATGCTACATTGCTCAACTGGTCCTCGGGCCCCCTTACATCTGAGGGAACGTTTCAAGCACCCCCTCTGCTAAGATATCCAATTCCCTTTCCATGAAAGGGGGTGCATTCTCCTCAAGTCCCTCAGCCATGTTGGGGCTACTTGGGTTGTACTGAGTAGCAGGATGGCAGAGGAACTGACCTGTGACAGAGGATGACTCAGAATGAACAGAAAATGGTTGCCAGCAACTTCCTGTGATTTATTTCCTGCCTACCACTTCCTGTATGTCATTTCCTGTATGAATAGATTGGGTTGGGGGTCGTTGCCGAAATCTCCGGCCCGAGTGCATACTCTCCTGTTTGCTGCAGGGCTGGGATGGGCTGTTGGGCTGCAGTGTTTCAGCTGGAGCAGGGTGGAGGGATGGTAAGCACTTTCACAGGTGTTTATCATTGAAGACGATGACCATCTGGCCCGGATGCGGACATTCCGGCCCGGGTGCGGAGATTCCATCCCAGGTGCGGAGATTCCACCCAAAGTGTGGAGATTCCGGCCCGAGCGTGGACGTAAAGATACAAGTCGGAAATTACTTCTGTGAATACCAAAAGTCATAAATGACTTCTGTTAATATCAAAAGTCGTAAAGTTAGACTTTTGGCTCAGAATACCTTTGTGAATCGGCCCTAGAGAGTTTTTCTATTTTGTACTCCTGCAGTTGTTTAAGCCTTGGCGTTTTGAATCAGAATTACTCGGGGACTTTTACTGCTACGAAGATTCTTTTAATGCTGCAAAGGATACCATTGAGTGTTCGGTATTTCCTAAGTATTTGAAAATGTTAAATGATGAGATTGGTCAGGAACAGAATCACTGCTGAGACAGCTAGGGGCATTTCACAAAGCAGTCAAGGTTTGGGCCTAAGTCAAGATTCTCTTGTACAGCCAATCATTGAAAATAAAACAGCCACTGCAATGAATAAAGTGGAGACTGCAATGCAACAAACAAGACAGAAAATTGTTGATTTGGAAGAGTTAGTTGCACAACAAAATGACAAGCAAAAATAAATATATATGGAGGTGAAAGACAAAGTTGAGCATGGATTCCAATATGAGAAGAAAAAGTGCACATACACATCATTTAAGCCAATACTGTTGTATTTCAACAGTCAAGCTGGCACCGGCTTTAATACAAGTTCTCACTGTTTTCCTAAAAAAAACAACAGAGTGTAACTTTTCATGTGTAGTAACAGCACCCACTGGATTAGCTGCACACAACATTTAAGAAATTACTTTACATTGACTTCTGATATTGCCTGTGGAACATGACAACAAACTGGAGTACCAAAAGTTATCCAGTGAAGCTTGTCATTAAGTCTCAAGAGTACTGAATAAGTTAAAACTTTTAATCATTGATGAGGTGAGCAAGGTCTCAAACTTAGTGCTTGCCTTTGTACACTTAAAAAGGCAGCAGATTCTAAGGACAGACTATAATGAGCTATTTGGAGGAAAACACATGACTGAGTTTGGCGATCTACTACAACTTACACCAGTCAAAGGCCAACCTGTGTTCATAACAATGCTCGATTAAGAAATTCAAAATTCTTTGGGAAGTATTGGCAATGTAAAAATGTGGTTAAACTGGCAATTCAAAGAACCACTTAAACATATGCGACAAGCATCTGACGTTGAACATGCAAATATTTTCAAGGATATTGGAGAAGGTAGTCTCTCAAAAGAGGGGAAAAGTCAGTTAGAAAGTTGGTTTGCTAAGAGACTGTTTCCTACAAACCAGACTGCAGCAGAGCTAATGTTCACTTTTATCCAAGAAGGAGACTCCATTGTGTGGCCAATGCCTATGCTTCAGGATTGTGCCTCTTTCAATGAACAATTGCTAAAATTGGAGAAAGAAGATATTTTGCAACATACAGCAACGGAGAAAATGGAACACCAGGGTGTGACAGTACGCCTAAATGAAAAACTACAAGCGAAATTGGATTCATTGGAAAAATCAGTTTCTAGAACTGCAGGATAAGAGAAATGTTTAAGTGTTTGCAAGAACTGTAGAGTAATTTTGCATCGAAATGTAAACGTTGAGGAAGGATTAGTTGATGGTGCTATGGGTAAAGTGATTGCATTTATTTACTTTGCTAGTAGGATTGGGGTTGAATACTTAGCAATACAATTTGATCAGGTTGATGGCGTAAAGCAGATACGTTTTTTGCTTGTGAAAGGCTTGTATGTTCGTCGAAAGCAGTTTCCAGTTTCTCTGGCATAGGCTGTGACTAATCATAAATCTAAAGGTTTAAGTGTAGATGCAGCTTTTATAAATATTGGTAGTGCTGTGTTTAAGAAAGTATGTCATAAGTAGCGTTATCTCAAAAGTAGAACATTGTCTGGTTTGTATTTGGTTGTTTTTGATGACAGCAAAGTAAGTGCTGATCGAAGTTGTTTTAAAGAATACTAACAGTTAAGAGGTGTACATGCTCCTCATATAGGACAGCATTCGAGTTATGAAAAATGGATCATCTTTCTGTAGGAAAATAGTATCTGCTTCTTATGGTTACCCCCACTTTTTGCTGATGTCTCACTGTTTTTGGACTAGTCTGACTGGGATCCTGCTATCCAGGACCCCAGTCTATCTGCTTTCTCCCTTAAATTGCTATGTATGTACTTTAGGTACACTCCAGATTGGATACTGGGGTACCCTTATCAGTCCCTAGTATATGGTACACCATGTACCCAGGGCATAAGTACGCCAGAGGCCTCCCATGGGCTGAAGCATTTATTATGCCACCCATGAGAGGCCATTCCAAATGACACAACAGGTCTGCTACAGCAGCCTGTGTAAGCTTGTGCTTGCACCACTTACTTAGATATAGGTTCACTATATCTATCTAAATCACTACACTTAAAAACCTATCAGTCACCCCTATGGCAGGCCTTATCAATGCTGAAGGCAGGGTGCTGGGTTTTACGTGAGAGGGTGCCCCTGCATGAGCAGAGCCCCTCTGCAGCCTTCGGAGACCATTCTCCGGGGTTGTCAGTGATGCAGCCAGACATATAGGTTAAGTTGCATTATAACCTCGCGGTAAATGCTAACTTTAAAACGGCTGCTTAGAAACATGTCGTGTTTGGTGTCAAACACCTTGGAATCATACCTCCACACCAGTAACTGGTGTGGAGGCATGATTCCACCCTTCTGAAAACACTACTGTGGGTCACCGGTCTACCTGGTACCAGCTTTCTCGACCCGGGCAGCACAAAATGGGCGCTGCCAGCCACAGACACGATTCTGCTCTCCTGCTGCTGAGCCAAGCTCGAGCAGAGGAAGGCATGACAATAGGCATCCTGTCACAGGGAGGTGTAACCACCTCCCAGACAGGGTTTAGTGTATTGGGGCTGGGTGGGTGCACTCTGATAGTGCCAGAAAGTCTGCACTGCGGGCATATTTGGTGTTCCTGTGCATAGTCCAGCTCAAACCAGTTCTGGGAGCCATTGGCTCCTGCTCTGGTGCGAAACTGGACAAAGGACATGGGTGTAGCCACCCCTCTGTCCTGCCCCTCCCCTAGGAGGGTCCCCTGAATCTGTCCAACCCTTTCCCATGGGTATAAAGTGGGTTACCTGGCTACAGGACTTTAGATTTTACCTGGACAAGATTCTACTAAGAAGAAACCAAGTACTTCGACTGTCTGCACGATGCTGGACGACTGAAGAATCTCCCTTGGAGTAAAGGAGTTACACCCCTGCACTAGCAGGCACCTAAGCGCATCTGACTGGCTTACATCTCCCAAGCTCCTGAGGACTCCAAAGATTTCAGCAACACAGGAGGTGGGTTTCCAAAGGTCCCTGAGGCTGATCTGCCCTCTCAGCGATTCTGAGACCAGTATCCCTTGTGGGGACCACGTGACCTGAACCCCTGTGCACCGCATACATTTGCAAGTGCATATGGCGACCCCTGAGCTTGTGCATTTGACTCCGAGTAGTCCTGACCGCGAGCAGTATTTGCACCAAAGAAATCCGGCCTCCTTGCACTGAGTGCTCCGTGGGCTGGTGCTTTGCAGACTTGCATGAGGTCTCCTCGCGATCCCTGGTCCGTTGGCCTGTGGGTCCTGTTGAGGGTCACCTTGTTTGTTCTTGGGCTTCCCTGGTTGCTCCAGATGTGCCCTGACTCCCCATTGCTTGGAGAGTCCCCTGGACCTTGCTGATCCACACTGTAACCTGTTTGTCTTTCCTGCATGGTTTGCATTTGCCAAGGCTTGTTGGTGCTCCAGCCGGACATCGACCCCTCAGCACTCGACACCCTTTGTGGGACAGCTCACCTCCGGATCCTGGTCATCCTCGACATCTCCTGGTCCCCGTGGCTGCAGAGTCAAGCATCCCTTCTTCGCACCTGAAGCACCCGACATCGGTGGGCATTCGACTACCGAGCCTCTGGTCACCTGAAGTGACCCAGACTCTGTCCCCTCTGCTTTCAGGTTCCTCTCACCTAAAATCCAGGCTTGGATTCCACCGGACACTCTTCGCCTTCCCGGCGGCAGCACTTCTTTGCAACTCTTCATTGAAAACAACAAAGGTTTCCGACACCACTTGACCCCTATGCACCCGGCTCCTCTGGGATAGGTAACACGGGTACCTCGGTACTCACTGGTGGGTTGGCCCTAGAACCTCCTAAGTTCCAAAGGGTTTGCTTGAAGTCCTCGTAGAAGTGTCCTTAAACAATAACTTTGCAACCGCGACTTTCCCATAGAGTTGTACGGAGCACGCGGTCGTGTTTCCTCACTGCACCCGTCCTCCGTGGGCTCCCTGTGTCACTGCCTTGGGTGGTTCCTTGGGGTCCCAGCGATTCTACGTGCTCTAGGCACTGTGTCTAGTCAAGTCGTGATTGTTATACCATTTTTTTAGTATATGGTTCGGTCTCCCCCTGGAGCCCGCTGTGTATTGTGCTACTTACGAATGTTCTATTGATTCAGTATTGTGTGCTTTGTGCTCTAATCTCGTATAGAGACTAGTAGAGAGTGTTATAATAATAAATACATATTTTTATATAACTACTGTGTGGTTCTCCTTTCATTTAGTCATTCAGGAGGTGATATTCTGGTAAAACAAGCTGCTTTACATTCCTTCAAGATTAAGCCTGAAGGCTGCTCTCCACAGCTACCACTAGGATAGCTTTCTAAAGGTTATCTTTGACCTCATACATCATAAGGGTCGTGTGGACTGGTACAGGGTGCCCACTTTAATTAGTGGACAGCATATACCAGGCCACCTTCTCACACTTTCCAAAAGAAAAACCTACAAAGGATTGTGCTGATATTGTTAAAAAGAAGTAAAAGAAGGAGAACAAGGAAGCTGTTAAAAAGAAACAGATATTCTAGTTACCAGTTGTCAAATCCTTCTGGTGTCAACTGCTATGCAAATATTGTTCTCAATGTACTCTTTCAATTACCTCACCTTCTATATGAAATTGAACAGAAATCACAGAAGAGATTGGGGCATATTCTCAAGGAGCTATCGCTGAGTTATCGGCACTTTATCGCAGCCAAAGTCGCGCTAAATTTATCGCCCCATTCACAAGCTGGTGCTAACAGCCCATAACACCAGTTTCCCTGCGAAAGCAGTCGCAAAAAACATCGCCACAGATGACCCCGGCAACTAACGCTAATGAGATGCAGAGTAGGCGTTCCCGAGCAAAAACCAGCGACAACACCGCACCTCAACATTCTCAACGACCAGCCACATCGGCGATAAGACCACAAAAAAGGCGATAAGGCGCGTTAGCAGCAGGAAACTAACACCTGCTCTGACCTGGTGTAAATTCGGACGACAAGCTGCACCATCAAAGGGAGCCCAGCCCAGAGCCACACATGAAGAACAACAGATGCCATGGAGCCACTCACCATGCACCCCGGAGCCCCGAGGGGGCAACAACACCCACCGCCACCACCCCCAGGACTGCCACCCCCCCCAATGGACCCACCCCGCCCCCCCCGGACCACCACAGAGGCAGCGCAGACAAAGACAACGGACATTCAGGAAATGCACCAGCCCTACAGACCTAACACCAGACAATGCCAATGCCCACCACAGGCCCAAAAGGACAACCATCCTCCGCATCCTGAACATCATTGCCCACAGGCTGACGGTACCAACACAGCGGACAACCAACATCCCTCCGCAGACAAAGCTGCTGGCTGTGCTGCACCTGTTGGCCTCTAGTATCCTCCCAAACAACAACCACCCGAGTCGGAGGAGTCTCACAGCCAGCCCCATCCAAGTTCCTCACACCTGGCCTGGATGCCCTCACCAGCTAGGGACCCCAGTCCCCCACAATGTGCAGGAACAGCTGGAGACCAAGCAAGGACTATACGCCATAGCTGGATCCCCGCATGTGTTGGGGGCAATCGACTGCACACTTGTCCCACTTGTGCCCCCTGCCAACACCGCACACAAATACCGCAACAGAAAGCACATGCATCACATCAACGTGCAGGCAATAGTGGACCACAGGGGACTCCTCACCAATGTCATAGCCAACTACCCAGGCAGTGTGCATGATCCCTTCATCTTGCGACTGTCCAACACCAACCAGCGCTTCCAGGATGGCACCTATGGAAATGCACTGCATGTTGGCAAGTACCAAATGAACACACCACACACCTCAATTCCACAATCATGCAACTCACAACTCTGGCACTGCACACATCACAAAATCACATATAACATGCCAAACAACATGCCCCCCCACCAGACACGACAGCACAACTTACTGTGGCAACCTTGGTTAGCCATGTACATGAGCCATCAATGGCATGGCACCTCAGCCACACAATACCGGAATGTGGGGAGAGGTGGGAACCAGGCATGTGCTAAGGAGGCAAGTGACCCATGAATGAGAATGTACACAATGCCAAGTGTGGCGGAGATGTGCTGGATAGACTGCAGTATGCAGACCACAGACATAGCCATGTCTACATGCACTGCTGGTGTTTGGAGTGTAGTGGACAGTGGACGCAACCATGTTACCCCAGCCAGTGGGGAAGATCGCAGAAATGTAGCTTGTGACGTTCCCCCCCTGTAAGCGTGTGCGGAGTGGGCTGGCCCTGAGGATGCCAGGCCAGCATAGGGGTGTGAATAAAAAGCACGTAGCCCTGGGCGTGGTTTTCTTCCGGAATGCCCAATGTGTCTGCCAGGGCGGCGCCTCCCACCCCGCCACGAGGCCGATGCCGTCGCCGTGAGCGGTGTGGCCTGCGAACCTGTGCTCCTGCTGCACCCCGGGCCGCTGGTCCCCGAACCCATCATGCCCGCCCCTGCGCAGCCAGGCCTCATTGCTCACCTGCTGACACCGGCGTGTGTCGAAGAGGGCCCACCACGTGTTGGCGCAAGCTCCAAGCCCGAAGCCCACGACCTTGGCAGCCTCCTCAGACCATCACGGCCTCCGCGACACAGGCCCGCATTACTCCTTTCTCATTTACGTACTCCACCGCTGCCTCCGGCCTACACTACGGTCAAGTAGGTCACACATTTGGAACTGAGTCTTGATTATGCAATGGCAGAGTACATACCTTATGGCTGAATTTATATCACTGTACTCCCTTCGATGTGGTGCCACCAACTCTGTGCATAGCATTCGAACTACACCTGTCTGTGGTCCCTTGCTGACTACTGCCTTCGCCCCACACTGCGGTCGAGTGGGTCACACATCTGGAACTGAGTCTTGTTTTCTGCATGGCGGAGTTCATATCAATGTATGCAAGGAGACGAGTAAGAGGAAGAAGCGGTTCAGTCCGGAGGAGAAAAGGATCATCGTTACGGAGGTGATCGATCTCTGCCGACAACTGCTCTGGTGTCACTAACTCTGTGCATCGTGGGCCAACGACACGTGGCTGTGGGCCCCTGCTGACCGCTGCCTCGGTCCCACACTGCGGTGAAGTAGGTCACACATTTGGAACTGAGTCTAGATTACACAATGGCCGAGTACACATTTCATGGCTGAGTTTAACTCACTATACTCCCTTCGATGTGGTGACACAAAGTATGTGCTGGGCATCCCAACCACACGTGTCTGTGGGCCCTTGATGTTGACGCCTTCGGACTACACTGCGGTCCTGCAGGCCCCACGCAAATCCATGCCAGTCCGTACCAGGCAGGACACGGCATCGTCGCTGGCTAAACACCCGCTCAGCTCTGTCACTACTGCCTCGGTTAACCACGAGTCATCCCCACATGCCATTTCAACGCCGTGTGTCAGTGTTCCAGGAGGAGCTCGCTGAACAGTGGTTGGCCCGCCCTGGCAGCTGCCTCCGGCCTCAACTGCGGTCCACCTTGGCTCACACATCAAATCGAGTCCTGACCTGCCCGGACGTCGCATCACCGCAGGATGCACACGCCACCACCGCCAGGACCAACTCCAAACGACAGGTGCCAGAGTCATAAGTGTCTTACTGCCAGACTGTCAGAGTTGCTCACACCTGTCGTGGGGGCCATCATCAGCTTGATACCCTGCTCAGCTAGTGCCACAAACTCAGTGCACCACAAATCAGGGAACATTCTGCTTGCATGTTGGGTTAACACTGTACTCCCTCCGGCTACCACCATGATGCTTCACAGTTGTTTCTGTTGTGCTGATGTTTTATGTTTCTGCTTCAATTGTGATCACTGTTCAAGTTGTTGCCAGCACCAACGACTCCATGAGGGCTGGCTTACACTCACCCCACACACATCCAGCACATGCGTCACTGTACATGTGACCATGCCAATAAAGGGGTCGGGCGAACGTGCCCGTGGCCAGTTCAACAAACTATCTGTGTGTGTCCGTGTGCTCATTATGTATGCATTTGTGCCCTGGGCACTACAATATTACATTGTGCTGTGTACAGAGGACGCAGCCATGTCACCACAGGCAGCGGGTGGGTCATTGCACATGTAGCTTTGTCCTCCCCCACTTAATGCGTAAAAGGAGGGAACTGGGCTGGCGTACGCCAGTCCGGCGTGGGGGTGTGGATGATAATCCCGTGGCCCTGGGTGTGGTTCAGTACTGGAAATGTGCAAAGGCATGTGTCTCTGTCGCAGTGTGGGTCTCCGTTGGGGAGTGTTGGTGGGCCCTGATGGGACTTAGACACCCACGTATGTGATCTGGTTTGGCTTAGGGTAGTACCCCACCCGCACATGTTAGGCCACCCCCTTCTGGCAGTCTGACACCTGGCCTTGGAATGAGATGTGTGCTTGGGTGGGCTGCTGGGAGCCAGCTGGGGTGGTGGGTGCGTCCAGTTGTGTTGTCTGTGCAGGGGGTGGGGTATCCTCGATGCAGCCGGGCTGCCCTGCTCCTGGACGGCGATTGCCTATGATGTCCATGGACTGTTGTGGAGCGTAGGTGTCGGAAGTGTGGTGGTCCTCTTCAGCATCACTGTGGAGTTGTCTGGTCTGCTCTGCTGGAGGTGTTGTTTGTCCCTTTGCAATGTGAATGGGAGATGCTTGTTGACATTGTGTTGGCATGTATGTTGCCGCATTGTTCAAGTTTTCATTCAGACCTCATGACAATGTACATTGTGACTGTTTGGGAGGGGCGGACTATTTGATGCGGGACAGTGGACATTTGGACTACATGACGTAGGTGAGGTTGTACACGTACATTTGCATCTCACAGTTTCCTGCTGTGTCAGATGTGATTGACCCTTTTCTACGCACAGGCGGACCCAGTTGTGTCCTCTGTTCTGCAGTGTAGGTGTTGGGCTGTGTACCACATTGCCGTCCATGTGGGTGTGCTGTAATTGCTATGTGTGTGTGCTTCTTTGTGTGAGAGTCGCACCTGCTGTTGTGATTTTACTGCCCCATACCCCTTGGAGGCGGTGTGCTTTTGGCTTTTATGCTTTTGAGGTGCTGTGATGTTGGCGACTTGCGTCATTTGTGCTCTTGGACGGTTTTTGTGCTCTTGTGCATTGTTTGTCTGCAGATGTGTTGTTGACGTCAGTGGTTGTTTGTGCAGGTGGATGTGTCAGAGTGTGACCTGCTCCTTTCCGGATGTGGTCCACACTTAGCCACCTCAGTCTCGTGGCGTGCACAGTGTCATGGTGATTGTACTCCAGCCATGCTGCTGGTCATGTGGTGTCACTTGCATTGCCAGTGTGGCTCTCACATAAGCATCTTTGCTGTGTTTCGCATGGGTGCATGTGTGTGTTGTGTGGGGTGGGACCCCTTTGGGCACACGGTGAACGGGGGCCTACTTGATGTTTGTATGTGTGCTGCAGTGTGCCACGGGGATCAGGGACATGACCCAGGGTTATTGTGGGTGTGCGGTGTGCTACACGTCGTTGTGCATGTGTGCCATTGTGCCCGTCCCCACAGTCCCTGTTCATTACTCACCCTGTTGCTGTTGTGTCAGGTCATGTGGAGCAGTGTCCGGACTCCCGACTCCTTGCACCGTCTCCACACTGATGACTGTGGGCGCCATTTGCTCCAGCTCCTCCTGTGGCGCAGGACTCCCACCTCCATTCGCCGTTGCTGCCTTCCTGTTGGCAGGGGGTTTCTGCTTGGTTTGGCTTTTCACATCGTGCCGGTGCATCTTGGCCTCCTCGGCACTCCAACTGCATTCACGATGGGATGCCATTTTTCCGTCTGTATTGCCAATGACACGGTGTTGGTGACGGACAGTTGTTGTTGGTCCTCTGTCACCTCCGTGACGACGATGGGGTTTTCCTGCGGACTGTACCCCATCTTCCTCTTCCTCTTCTCCTTGGCCTTCCCCGCACCCGAGGTTCATTGCTGGAGGTCTGTGGGGCTTGTGGGGTTCGCGTTGACCTGGGCACTCGTTCCGGGTGCATCCATGTTGCTGCGCTGTTTGATTTGTTTATGGTGTGTTTTTCTTGTTCAGCTTTTATGGTGCATTTTCCCGCCAGACGCGTGGAGATTGCAGGCCTGTCGCTGGTTGTCGCAGGTTTTTTTTTCGTGGTTGGCCTCATCGCAACTTTATTTGCGTTGGTGTTTCTCATTTTTTCGGGGTCGCGTTGTTTTTAACGCGGTCATTTGACGCATTATCGTGGGACTATCGCATGGTGACACCAGGTTGAGAATGCTACATTAACACGGCGTTGTTTTCAAATGATGGACTGCGATGTGAGAAGTTGCGTTAAGCTAAACTTGCAGTGGTTATCACACGTTCTTGTGAATATGCTCCATTGTGTTCTGCACTGTGTGGTTTGTTGGAATGTTTACATAGTGATAGGACTGTAACATATTCTGCTTCAGGCATTCAAGGCCTTGTAGATTTATGTAGGGGATCAGTACAATTTACTCCAAACACTCAACAGGATGCACAAGAATGTATAATAGTCATCCATGGAGTTTTAGAAGAAGAAGAAATATGTATTGATGAGTTATTTGGACTGACTTACTCATGGAACCATGAGTGTGAAGATTGTTATTTCACATCAACTGCACAAATAGATTCAGAGCGATTTCTTTATTCAACATTCGTGGATTGTAAAACTGTGTCTTTGGACAGATTGTTAAAAAAGGCAACAAAACAATACCTGCCCAAATTGTCTATCAGATCTTGTCAATATTACATGTACGAAGAAGTAGAAAGTATCTTATATTAATGCTACAACGATGCAGAGCAGGTGGTAGTAAATTGGAAACAAAGATTAGAAACTTCAAAGCAGGACAAATATCTATTCCTGGAAGAACTTATACTACTATGGCTATAGTCTTTCATGAAGGATTTAGTGTAATATATGGACACTATACTGTCTATTTAAAAAGTGAAACTGGATGGACAGAATGTAATGACAAAAACCTTAAATTCAAGCAAAAACTGCCTAATTCTTAGTTTTTGCATCTTCAACAAAGTTCTAAGGAGGATTACAGTTAAAAATATAGTATAGTGTATTTGTTCTAGATCCATTGTCAGTATTTATGACATCAATCGGCCTACCAGGGGTGATGTCTTTATAAGGCTTACCATATGCTGATACGCCTTATATTTCTATTAGTAGTTTTGATAATGAGGGTTTCTTTTTTAGCTTAGGATTTCACAAAATAGTAGTGTAAGTATTGCTAGAACAATCATTTAAGAAAGTTGTAGTGAGTGCAATGCACAGTTTGCTTAACTGCAATGACATAGTGTGCAGTTTTAGGGGTTTTTGTACAATCTATGTGATTGGCTTTTACCCTCTGTTCAATGATGGTTCTTTCAACAGTACATGATTTACAGTGTATGAGAATAGAAACTGAGAACAGTAAAAGGGGACAATGAAATGCTTGTTTATATTATAACATACCTTTACAGCATGCTAAATGTCTAGTGATTTCTTGAAATTATTCAAATTGTAAGTTAATTTTGTAATTCTTTAAATTGTAATACTAATAAATATTTGCGTTTTTTCTTTTTATACAGAGGAATGGCACCATCTATTGGAGTAATGTGCTTTACTAATTAGTTCTTACAGTGTTGCTCTATAAGTTTACCTTTTTAGTGTACACACCAAAGCACACACTCATATAGCTACTCACACACCCAGGCATACACACCAGTGCAGCTACTCACACACCCAGCTACACACAGATACAGGCACTCACTCACACAGGCACACACTGATACAACAACTAACACATCAAGGCACACACTGATACAGCGCTGACACAACCAATTACACACCGATACAGTCACTGATCTAGCCACTTACTCACTCATACAGCCACTTACACACTGAGGAACACATTGATACAGATACTGACACACCCAGGCACACACTGATGCAGGCAATGGTTCACCCAGGTACACACTAATACAACCACTGAAACACCTAGGCACATAGTGATACAGCCACTGACACACACAGGGACACACAGTTACAGACACTGATACACCCAGGCACACACCAATACAGACACTGACAAATCCTGTCACTCACTCATACAGACACTCACACACCCAATCACTCACTCATAAAGGCACTCACACACCCAATCACTCTCCTATACAGCTACTCACACAGTTGCTCACTCACCCATATACCCACTCACACAGCCACTCGCTCACTGATACACCCACTTGTACACCAAATCCCTCTTCGATACAGCTACTTACATCACCACTCATTTACCCATACAGCCACTCACACAGCCACTTATTCACTGTTACAGCCATTCATGCACCCACACATTCTCCCAAATAGCCAAGGACACAGCCAGTTACTTACCGATACAACCACTCACACAGCCACCTACTCACTTTACAACCAATCATACACCTACTTACTCTCCCATACAGCCACTGATACAGCCAAACACTTGCTCATACAGCCAATGATACACCTGCTTACTCACTCACACACACCCACATACTCACTCATGCAGCCACTGAAACAGTCAATCACTCTCCTATACAGCCACTCCCACACTGACTCACTAACCCATAAACCCCCACATACCCACTCACCTACCTATGCAGCCACTCACACAGCCACTCACAGACTCATACAAGCACTCCAACACCAACTTAGTCAGCCATACACCCATTGACATACCCACTCACCCATTCAGCCACTCAAACACTCACTCACTAGCTTATACAGCCACTCACACACCCTCACATTCACTTATACAGATACTCACACACCCACCTACTCAGTTATACAGCCCCTCACACCCCTCTTCCTTACTCATACAGACACTCACACACCTACTCACTCACTCAATCAGCCACTGACACACCACTTTACTGACCCATACAGCCACTGATACATCCACTTACTCACTCATACAGCCACTCAGACACCCACTTACTCACCCATACAGCCACTAACACACACAATCACTCTCTTATAGCCACTGACACACCGACTCACTCACCCATAAAGCCACACACACACTCACACACCTATACTGCCACTCACACAGCCACTAAAAGACCATACAACCTCTCAGACACCCACTTAGTCAGCTATACCGCCACTGACATACCCACTCCCCTATACAGCCCCTCACACAGGAACTCACTGACTTATACACTCACTCACACATCCAGACACATACAGTTTTTCTTTTTTTAATCAAGAAAGTTGGTTCTAATAAGAACCTTTGTTGTTTTTTTAGTTTTCTGAACATGTTTTGTGTTTTTTAACATTTCGTTTTTTGGGTGTTATTTTTAGCTTAAAATGGCAACTGGAATAAATGAACTTTTAAAACAAAATACTCTAAAGTAGAGTAACAAGTGTCTTTGGAAAAAAACACTTGTGATTTCTGGCTGCTTCTAGAACTGTGGCTACAGACTGTTCACCAACAGTCAAAACCTTTTTGCAATCAGTGCAAAATGTGCCGTTTTTTTCTAGTTCTGGGGCTCTTTCTTGGAGATATTGTTGTACCTCTGCTGGAAGGGTGTCACCGGGTGCACCTGGCATTGCAGATGAAGTAGAAGGTTGTGAAGCACACCCTTGCCAGGTGCTTTGGGTGTATAGTTTTCAAATGTTTCAACATTCTAGTTTTTCCATGTGAATATTTTTTTGACGTTCCTCTGAAGAGCGCCTTATTGCAGAGATTACATTTTTCTTTTTTTACAGCTACATTCTTCTCTCCAGAGGGAATGCTGAAAAACACCCATGCTATTGCCCGCTTTTTTGCAGGGCATTCCTCCTCTGAAGAACTGGCATCATTCTCCTCCTGGTGTTATTCTGAATTTCCTT
Source organism: Calotriton arnoldi (assembly GCA_963921515.1). NCBI lineage: Eukaryota > Metazoa > Chordata > Amphibia > Caudata > Salamandridae > Calotriton > Calotriton arnoldi. Next base: position 1,372,721 of record CAWUFW010004324.1, on the reverse strand, counting down.
CAGATGCCATTTTAAAGTAAAAAAGGTAAAAAATGTTAAAGAAAGTAATTTTCAAACCAAAATTTGAGCTCCAGGAAATATACCCTCCAATTTCAGCAATAACAGTAAAAAGAGATGAACACTGGGTGGGGACCTCTTTTCCAGAATCAATAAAAGTGTTTTATACAATGAAATCCCTATATTCTGTAGCCACATGGAATTCGCGAGCACTGACGTAATCGCGATTACGGAAAAATTTGATAAAACAGTCTTGTAACATAAAGTTACTTATTTAAATCTAAGTTTTTATATCATATTAGTAAAGCACTGACATCAAACAATAATCAGATATGGTGTATATATGTTTTTATGTGTTCATAAAAATCATGCCGGTTTCAAGAATGTCTGCGGTACTGGAATGTATGTATCGGAACTGTTGGCGAAGAATTTGCAAAGTTTAAAAAAAATAGAAACAAAAAAGCTTTTGGGCACATCTGTTCCTTGTGAGGAAGATTGATCTCTGGGGTTTCCACCAATGGTTAGTAATCTAAAGAATAACAATACTTGCATTGACAGGCATGGGTAAATGTTATTTGGACTGTACTTCTGACCACTAAATGGGAGAATGATTAAGGACCATGCATCGCATTTAATTTATGCTTCTACTAGTGGGCAAATGTGCTTATAGAGTATACATTACTACATCATCATTTAACAAGGTTGCAGACTAGGAAATAGTTGCTAAACAATAAGAGGACATGATCCCCAGCTTATTAAAAAAAGAAACTGATCTGATTCAGGCATTTAGGGTTTCCACTCACGGAGTCGATCCCCCAGCTTTTTAAAGATAACTCCCATACCCCCAAGGTCCCTTCCCCCAATTAGAGCAGCCATGTATACCTGCAATGTTGGAACAGTTATTCACTCTCTTGTGGCTGGGCCAAATATCCACTGGCAAGATGACAGTTCTGCTTCAAATAATTTGTGCATTTCAGCCAATACCTCTTTAGTTAGACAATAAATAAATTTCAGACCTCCAAAGTAGAGGGGAGGAAGACATTGAGGGTCATAGCAGGGTCAGACAGAGGCCTACCAAAAAAGGCAGGCTCAGTTTTCCAATCTACAGCTCTACTATTAAGTCACACACTTGAGGTTCATCTTACAGTGGTCCAGGATGTAGACCAAGAAACATTGGTGCTTCCTGCATCACACTTTAGCCAACAGTCCGCTTAGGGAGACATGTAGTACGAGATCATGCAACATGCTGAATTTCCTGGTGACAGATACTAAGGGGCCGATTCCGATCTCGGCCGGTAGTGCTCCGAATCGGATTTGGATTTACCGGATCCGATTCGGAGCCCTGTTTCCCGACCGAATCGTACGCGGGTCCGGCCGAGCGAGTACGATGCAAGCTCCCGCGAAATCGCCGACCGACTCGTACGCGGCTTCAAAACGCTCCGAGCGACTCGCACGGACACGACTCGCACCGCGCTATGGAGACGTTTCCCGGCCGGGTAAGTACGATGCGCGCCTTGAGCAGTCCGACCGACTCGCGCCGTCCGGCTCGAAAGAGCTGTCGGAGCCGGACTTTGGGGGTCCGCGTCGGACCCCCCTGTATGCGTAGGCGCGCGAGTCGCACACAGGGGGGACCCATGGGTCCCCCCTACCTGTGCATGTACGCCGCGATGTGCATGGACACGTACCCGCTGTAGGAGGCGCCCTTGTTTGCCTCGCACCCATTGAGTCAATGGGAGCGCGCGTACGCGTGGTACGACCGGCTCCCATTGACTTCAATGGGAGTCCGACCGAATCGAGTCCGATAGCATGCGAATGCATCGTACTCGTCCGGTCGGACTGCTAGGGTCCGATTCGGTCGGAATTCTCTCCGGGTCCGGCTCGGTCGGAGAGATTTCCGGCCGGAATCGGAATCGGCCCCTAAATGTTTAAAGTTAAACAAACATGAGGTATGGCATCACCAGTTTCCCTTCACTCTACAGTCCTATACCAGGGACTCTGGATTTTAGCATCATATTTAGAAGAGATATCTTAAGACAGTGGTAAATGGCCGGCATGTTAAGATGGTGGGCTTATTTCACAATAGGTCAATGAAATCCTTTAACCAATTGAAGGATGACTATGAGCTAGTTAAGGTAGAAAGATTCAGATATATGCAAGACACTGGGTCTAAATCCCCATATTGAAAGCCAAAGCAGCACAATACCCGATATATTTAAAAATAAATGCTGCGTAAAGCATCCGAAGACACTCGCTTCATAGCCAGATATATGTATACTATCACAGCTACAGACACACCCACACACACAATCAGACACCCACTCACACATCCATTCAGCCACTCTCACAACCACTCATACACCCATAGAGTAACTCATACACACCCACTCACACACCCACAAAATCACTCTCACATCCACTTATACACCCATACAGCCACTCACACACCCACTTACAGATCCATACAACAACTCACACACCCATTCACAGACCCATACAGCCACTCCCACTCACAGACCCATACAGCCACTCACACACCCACTTTCAAAAATTACAAAAAACTTTAGAAATTCACTGTAAAAACCAAAGGTTACAGGGACGTATAGTTATGAAATAGAATTTTAAAAAAGCTTAGAAATTCCCTAAAAACAAAGGTTACAGGGATATTACAGATAGGAAATAGAATTTTAAAAAAAGTAGACATTCACTGAAAAAAACAAAGGTTATAGGGATGTTATATTTAGGGTCAGATTTCACACGTACAAAACCATAGTAATTCACCAGTTATAGATACCTGAGCTAACTATAACTTGTGCCCCTGGAATGCACTGCTTATGTCCTCACATATTACATCACTCATGACCTGATCAGTGACATCACTGATGACATCTCAAATGACATCACTGATGACATCATCTACAGAACCACTCATACAACTACTCATATGCCCACTCACACACCCACTCAACCATTCACACAGCCACTCACACCTCCATGCAACTCTCAAACACCCACTCACTGACCCACACAATCACTCACATACCTATTTGTAAACCCATACAACCACTCACACACCCACTTGCTCATCCATAGAGACACTCACACAACCACTCACTCATCCATATAGCTACTAACAGAGGTATTCACTCACCCATACAGCCCCTCACACATCCATTAACTCACCCACACAATCACTTATTTACCCATTCACTCATCTATATAAGTTTTCACACACCCACTTATTCACCTACACAGCTACTCATACAGACACTGACTGTGCAATACGGCTACTCAGATACCCACTTACTTACCTATACACCCACTCAAATAGCCACTCGCTCACCCATACACCCACTTACACAACCACTCACTCACCCATAGACCAGTTCACAAACCCACTCAGTCACCCATACAGCCACTCACACACCCACTCACCCACCCATAGAGCCACTCACACACCCCTAGTATCACTCCCACAGCCACTCAGTCACCCATACAGCCACTCAAACACCCACTCACCCACCCATACAGCCACTCACCCACCCATACAACCACTCACACAGACAATCATGCACCCATACAATAACTCACACACACACTTTTTCACCCATACACCCTCTCACACTCACACGACGATACAGCCACTCGGTCAGCCGCTCATGTGCAGATTCAGACACTCATGTGACATATGTTAGCAATAGTATCACTTATTAGTAGTACAGAAACAATAGTAATTTAACTTCTGCAATAACTTAGTATATATCTTTAAGTCTCAGAAACTTTTACAAAACTCTCACACTCACTGGATGATGTCATCAGGGATGGCATTTGAGATGTCATCAGTGATGTCATTAGTGATGTCACTGACCATATCATGAGTGATGTAATATGTGAGGTCATATGCAGTGCATTGCGGGGGCGCGAGTTATAGTTAGCTCAGCTAACTATAACTGCTGAATTTCTCTGGTTTTGTATGAGTGAAATGTCAATCTAACTATAACGTCCCTGTAACCTTTGGATTTTCAGTGAATTTTTAAGGTTTTTTTAAATTCTATTTCCTAACTATATCGCTGTAACCTTTGTTTTTTTCAGTGAATTTCAAAGGTTGTTTTGAATTATATTTCTTAATTGTAACATCCAAGTGAATATGTACATGTACATCGCATGCGTTTACAATGCATGCGATTACAACGCAGTCGTTACAACGACCGTGTTGTTACATCGCAGTACCATTACAACGCAAGTCGTTATAATGATTTGCTGTAGGGGGCGCTGGATGTTGGAATAGTATAATATACTATTCCAACTCCAGTGTGTGCAACAGTAGGGAAGGTGTTGGAATAGTAAATTATACTATTCCTTAGCTTAGAGCGTCCCCTACAGCAAGTCGTTGTAATGACTTGCGTTGTAATGGTACTGCGATGTAACAATGCGGTCATTGTAACGACTGCGTTGTAATCGCATGCGTTGTTACGCATGCGATGTAATGGCTGTTTCCCCATCCAAGTGAGCCTCTAAGATTTTCGTATTTTCTTTCTATAATTGGATATTGTATATTATTGCCGGGGACTCAGAACCGGCAGTCGGCAAAACCAGACATGAAGGCTCTCCACTGGCTCCCCATCCGGGAGAGAGTCCACTTTAAGGCCTTGTGCATTACCCACAAACTGATAGGAGGGAAAGGACCAGAGATTATCTCCTCTATGGTCAAGCCCTATCGAGCTAACAGGCGACTACGCTCAGACGAGCAACACCTTGCAGTCGTCCCCCGAATTCAGAGAGTCAGAAGTGGTGGTCGGCTATTCTCTTATAATGCTGCCAAACTTTGGAACTCCCTTCCTCTTCGGCTACGTGGGGAACCTAATCATCCTGTCTTCCGCAAGTTGCTGAAAACATGGCTTTTCCCTAAGTGATTCTTTGAAGCTTCAGTTATCCGCCAGCGCTGGGATGCCTACGGGTAGCTATGCGCTTTATAAATGCTGCTTCATTCATTCATTTATATTATATACCACTCATTTTTTGATTTTAGTACGTGTTTATCAGAAAGTACATTAATAAATGGTTTTGTTTGTTCGAATTTTTAGAGCTGGCACAACATTCTCGCATTTACTGTGGAGAATCTGTGAACAGCAAATGTATTTCACATACTGAAAAATACACTTGAAGACATTTTTTAAATCAGAGCCACCCAAGAGGCCAAAATTTCTTGTCAAATAATTTTTTTTTTTAATTTTTAAAATCCGCTACGACGTCGCAAAATCACAAAACAAAAACAGACATTCAACAACCTACCCCACATTCAAAAAATGTAAATTGAAAAATTCATCTATTACAATACACACATTACTAGCCACATCACTGCTTTCAAAACATATTATTACACATATATTTGTAGTAACTTTTTTAAAATCTGTGATTGAACCCTACTTCCCATTTTTGTGATTACACCGAGAGTAGCAATGACTCTGGTAATCGCGAAGATCGCATCTTTTTTAGGGGTGCAAAACACATATATGCACACATTTTTGCGGTGATGCCAGGAGTCGCGATGATATTGATAGCCACGGTCACCGCAAATACGTCGCGGAATGACAAAACAAACGCAGACATTCAGTAGCCACCACCACATTCAAAACTTATAACTGCAAAATGAATTATAACTAAGACACTAAACACATTGCTATCTAAACGAGTGTATAGTAGCATATACAACTCCCTTAATATCTCTATAACACAGTGCATAACTTTTTCAGTTTAATCTATGACTGCATGCATCACTGTATCACTAAGTCTCTCATTCACTGTATAAGTATTTGATGGGATCTGTGAGACCATGCATCAGTCTATCAATACTTCTGTAATGAAATGCGTGACTGCCTCAGTACATCTATGAGTGAGTGCATCAGTGTCACAATGGGCCTATGATTGGTTGCGTAAGTCTCTCACTCAATCTGTGAGTAGGTACATGAGTGCCTTTGTAAGTAAGTATATGACTGTCTGACTGGATCTGTGAGTGGATACATGAGTGTCTAAGTGGGTATCTGAATGGGTGAGTGAGTGGGTGCATGAGTGTCTGAGTGGATCTGTGAGTGAGTGCATGAGTCTCTCAGTGGGTCTATGACTGGCAGCGTGAGTGTCTGAGTGGTTCTGTCAGTGGGTGCATGGGTCTGTGAGTGCAATTGTGCATGGGTACCTGAGTCTCTGAGCGTATAACTAACTGGGTGCATACGTCTCTGAGCAGGTCTATGCGTGGTTGTGTGAGTGACTGTATGGGTGTGTGAGTGTCTGAGTGGGTCCATGAGTGCATGAGTGGATGCATGAATGTCTGAGTGGATCTGTGAGAGGGTGTATGGGTGTCTCAATGGGTCTGTGAGTGAGAGCATAAGTATCTGAGTGGGTGAGTGAATGGGTGCATGCATGAGTGTCTGAGTGGGTATGTGTCTGGGAGGGCGAGTGTCTGGGTGGGTCTGTGAGTGGATGCATAAGCCTTGAGTGGGTGAGTGAGTGGGTGCGTGTATATCTGAGTGAGTTGTGAGTGGGTGTGTGAGTTTATGAGTGTATGAGTGACTGACTGAGTACATAAGTCTGTGAGCCAGTCTGTGACTGAGTGTGGAAGTGACTGTATGGGTGTGTGAGTGGGTATATGAGTGTCTCAGTGCATCTGTGGGTGGGTGTATGAGTGTCTCAGTGGGTCTGTGAGAACATATGTGAGTGTGTGAGAGGGTCTGTAAGTGGGTGCATGAGTCTTTGAGTGGGTCTGTACAAAGGTGCGTCACTCTCTGAGTACGTCTGTAAGTAGGTGCCTAAGTACCTGAATGGGTATGTGAGTGAGTGCATGAGTATCTGAGTGGGTATGTGACTGGATGTATAAGTGTGTGAGTGGATATATGAATGGGTGTTGTCTGAATGAGTTTGTGAGTACGTACTTGAGTGTGTGACCTTGACTGGTGAGTGTGTACAAATATTTATATATTTTTATATATTTTCATCAATATTCTCAATGTTGCCACAGTATTCTTGATGTCCCCGCAATGGAACATGGGGGGCCACGCTGCTGGTCGCGTCGTTGACATAGATATCGAGCGCAATAAAAAAAAACAATTTTGGACACATTACTTGTGTCGCTAACACCCCCATTTCTCAAACATGGGATCAGAGTACCTCTAGTATGATGGCCGTAACTTTCTGTTCAGGTCCCGTTCAGCCAATCAGAGCAATCCCATTGGTGCGTGTATTCGTGATTACTCACGAAACCGTCGCGAAATATCCGTGACCAGAGATATCACTATAATTTTCAGGTTAAATTTCACAAAAACTACTGAACACATTTACACCAAATAGGCAAGAGGCACTTCCTTGAACCAACATCTATCTCCCTGCGAAATTTGGGGTAAGTCGGTTCAGCGGTTCGGGCTGTAGGTGTGGCTAAAGCTTCCTATGGGAATTAACATTACAAAAGCACCCTTATTTCGCGCCCCAAATTCTCGGTCCCCACTGCATGGATCACCCCCAAATTTTCCATGACAGCCAGAACCTACCTTGACACTTTTTTGGGAAAATGTCATGAAGATTGGTAAAAAGACACCAATGTTATAGGCAAGTCAAAAAATGCTTTTCCTATGGAAACTAGGTTCTAACTATAACTAACTACTGGTGACTGCCAGTAGGTCAAAAGGGTTTTTACCTGCCTGATATATACTTACATTTTTGTTAAACGCATGTGTGGTAAAGACATATGCGTGGTAAAGGCAACGCGTGGTAGAGGGGAAATGGTAAAAGGAAAAATGACCGACAGACGGTGCAGAGCTTGAGGAAGGAGCTGGGGATAGCTTTGCAGCGAAAATCCCTAGAAAGTCCACTTATACACAAACGTTCACCCAATCATCCCGACCTGGCTGAACAACGGAACCACAAACTAGGTTGAGTCACCACCTGGAAGTCCTCCTGTGAGAATCAGGAGTGGTCCATCTGTTCGAGGGACGTCGCAGCACAGGTGATAAGCAGTGGAGGCAGTGAGGTGAGGAGCGATCGATGGGAGGGCTGACCAGGTCCTGGATCCGAGTTCGGTCGGACCCGGCTGGGACGCATCCCAGGTCCATGGGGTCCTGCCTCACGATTACTGGAGCCGCCTGGAGTAGGGGTTCCGATCTCCACTTCCCCCTCGCATTCCCCGGGAACGAGTTGTTTGGATGGGTAGGGAGCGGACGAGGGCGTGACTCCTTGCCCGCAGTTGGTGTACACCCGAGCCGTGTCGACCTGTGTCGATAGAACACAGTTCAATTTTGAAGGGAAGCAAACGGAACTGAATAAAACAAACTGATGCTATTGCTTATTAAAAAATGAATTAATAAGGAACAAGCATTGATAAATCAAATAAAGATTGAAAGGCAAAGGCGGATTGCTGACACTGAATGTAGTGGCAGAGATAATTTTAAAGACATATCGGTCGTGGAGCACCGGTGCACTGAGAGGAATCCAGACTTGACTGGAGCGCTGGGGCCGCCAGCAGCAGTGCATGAAAAGTGACCCAGAGACACAGAGAAAGGGTGCCTCCTACTTGCTCCACATGGCTAGGTGCTGAGTGAGAGACAGGCTCGGCGGCCACCATTAGGAATCGCGAGTGAGCCAGAGCGACACAGAAAAAGCGCCCCCGCTCATGCACAGAGGTTAACGGAGGTGAGAGCGGCCAGCGAGGGAGCAGTGCTGACTCTCCGAGAGAGTTAGTGACTAGGGTAATGTGGTCAGCAGCGGTGGTGTAAGACCACAGTGAGCCGGTTATCGAACTCTATGGTATCATCCCTGATGTTTTTGCCCTTCTATTATTACTTTTCCATGCATTCCCCCATTGTAGATGTAAACTGGCCGGGAACCGAGCAAGCCCACCTCTTAATAGACACTGAAAGAGGAACAGCTCAAGAGAAGTGGAATCAATAGTAACAGAAAGAGGACTAACACCTTCATAATAGATACTTCATGAAGTCAGACTCCCAGGGAACTAGGCAACAAAGCACAATTGAAATGGGCTTGCCAATGTAAGATGCTCACATAGTGGTGGCCATTTTGGAGTGGCTTTCAACCAGCGAAGGGAGCGTTGGAAGGTTTATGCAGGAATTGTTCACAATGCCAACAACGAGGGTCCATTCTGAAACCTGCAGGAAGTAATTCTTTCACTATAGTGTACCCCTCCAATCTTTCAAGAAATGCAAGCATAGCCTTTAAACATAACCTACTCAGGAAATACCCAGAGACACTTATCTCAGACCCCTCCCTCAACTTAAAAAACTGCGTAATTATTAACGACCTTATATTCTTCACTAGATCTCTGCCTAGATGGCGTACTGCCGTGGCTAATTTGCTAAACATTCAGGAATCAAGAAACATTCCTTTCGGAACCAAATCGCTGATAACACCCTCAAAAAAGCTAAGAGCTACGCTGAATATAACTTACTATAAAAATGGCACAGTACTCATCCAAGCAGCCAATAAGGATCTGGAACTATTTGATGACTTTTTCGCCAATTTAAAAGATCACGCTCATAACATCCCTCACTCAAAATTCCAGCAACTCGCAATCTCAAACACAATCACCCAACCAACCACCCTTGAATCAATCGGCTAACAATGAAAGCGCGATCTCTAAAGAGTCCCATCAACCGACTCATACGCACACAAATTCAGTAGATAGGGACTTAAGCCTCCAGCACTTGGAAACAGTATTGCTACCTCACACCAATAGCCTTGCTACTCTAAACCCAAGTGCTAGTCACAAGGCAAGGCCATACCCCATATACCGTATATCGGGCACACACGAATCAAGCAACATTATTCCCCTAAATGCTAACCAGCTAATCACTAGCCATCTGGCTAAACCACACATATCTCGGGCTAATACACCTGAGACCTTACAATTCTCCGAACTCTCGGTCTCAGCTTCCAAGGCCCGGAACAAACGGAGGTTAAATCACAATATCACTAAAAATCCCAGGTTTATTCCCAACGAACAGTATAACTTCTACAGAAGAAACAAAGTTTTTCCACAATCACACAGTCTGAGAACCATCCAGCAAACCTAACCCCAGACTAGCATGCAAACTACAACATCCACATGTCTCTCCTACGTCCACAACAGAGCCAGAAATACTATGTTCCCAAACAGACAGAATAGCGTGGGACTTACAAATCGCTATCAGAGACTTGAAGAATATTGTACTCCTCTCAGAAAGTTATCTCCCCAAAATAAATTGTGTTCATAAATCAGTACTCGCACTACACAGCAAGCGAAACACTACTCCACTCCCCTGACTGATCGGTATTACCAGCCACGCAACCACCTAAGATATCTGTCGGACATTGAAATGCAAACCCTACTGCTATCCTATGAATCGATCCAGTCTCCCCCTTAAGCTAGATGAACATAAAATCCAAGCAGTCCCAATCAACACAAACAGAACTACACAGTCAAATCACAAAAAGCTTAACCTCAATAACCTGAAAAAGTAACTCTAATCCCCGAAAAACAACTTACTAACTTGGATAACCCACTGAAATCGATAACTTGCCTACTACTCAACTGTCGCTCAGCAAAGAAACATGCAGCAAATATCGCTGACCTAATCTTGAGCCAGGAAATTGTTGTGGCTATCCTAACGGAATCGTGGATCACCGAATCTTCTTCCCCGTGCCTAGATATATTGGTTACACCAAATTACTTTATTGTGAGACTGGATAGGCTAAACAAAATGGGGGAGGCGTGGCCTGTATCAATAGATCCGACATCCCCATCTCTAAAGTTCACGAGGACCCCCTCGAAGCATGTGAGTACCTCGGTCTCTCTTTAAGATCTTCAGATAACAAGCTCTACAAACTACACGCGTTCTACCATCCTCCAGGTAATATTGTCTCATTCATTGGCCAGCTAATAAAAATTATTACAGCCAATTCTGCACCTCACTCAAATGATATTTTCCTAGGGGACTTCAATCGAACGACCCCAAGAATAATCAGGTCAATATTATTAAAGATTTCCTAGCAGTCCAATTGTTGGTGCAAACTTGTGCGCTACCAATGCACACTAAAGGATCTACTCTAGATTGGATCATTTCCAAAGAAAACGCTGCTCATACTATCTCTATTGTTCCTTGCGACTGGTCAGATCACCACATCATTACTTTCAAAATTCCATTCACAGTTAAGAAACCTGTTGCGCAATCAATCAAACAGAAGCATTGGGTTGGTGACACTAAAGGCCTGAACATGGAGAAACTGGCTGCACGCTGCGAGAAAGATCTTCAACCGCCTAATAACCTGGATGACGTCATTGAACTCAAGGATCACTACAACCTCACAATGACAAAAATAATTGATACCGCAGCCCCTTTAAAACTCAAAAGAATACAGGCGCAAGATACGAACCCATGGTTCAAAGGATCCCTGAATGAAGAAAGACGTAAACTCAAGCTAACAGAAAGGGAATGGAGACAACACCCATCATCCCCCCAGTTAAAATTGCTAAGAAAGACCAGTAATGCCTACAATAACAGAGTGCTAATATCAAAAAAAGCCTTTTTTAGAAGGGAACTCGATAACGCAAAAACAGACCAGGCAAACTATTTAAATTGTTAAAAGATCAATCTAACAAAACGGCCAAATCCTCTCTATCAACATCTAAATTGGAAATAACCTGTGAAGGAGTCTCTTTATTCTTTATGTGGTATGGAAATTGAATGCTTTTGTACTATGAAGCACTCTGACACCCACTTGTGGGTCATGTTCGCGCTATAGAAAACAAGGAATAAATAAAGGCATTGTGTGGTAATGACTGCATGGTAATGGTAATGTGTAATAATGACTGTGTGGTAAAGGTTGTTTCCCTTTACCCAAATCTGGTTCTGAAAATTTCTTCCCTTCCCCTGCCAAGCTCCAAGAAGTCTGTGGTGACAAAAGACTAGTCTCTGACTGCGAGAGCAAGACTGTGTGTGCAAGAGGCAAAGCCATTTGAAAAGTAAGTCGGACTGTACACAGCTCAATCCCCAACCATCCTGTCTACACCTAATCTCCTTTGTGTCACTGTCTGAGAGGAATACACATACCCCAACAGCAAAACCATTCACAGTCATGTGACCCAGGACACTGGCACAAATGTTAGGACAAGACAATTCCAATTTGTGGAGTGCAGAGCGTGTCCGTTTGATTCATGCTTAAGCGACTTTGTGAAGAAATTTATTTTCTCCATGTGAGGTTGATTGATTTATAAATAGCATTTACTTGTATATATTACTGAAGAAACCTCAATACGATATACTGTGTCAACCTTGAAATTATCGACCATGGGGTCAAAGAATCTCACAAGATCTACTTTTGTCCTGAAGATGGTCTCATTGACATATTGCGACACAGACCGAAACGTCGATGTATAACCCATTCTTCTCTTTAGTTTTTGTTAAATGATTTACTTTGAGTCTAGAATTCTATGTATAGATTGGACTCATGATTGATTGTGTGGAGATGGGCAGCTATACATTGATGACGAGCATATCTTTTTATATCTGTTTGGATTGTGTTTTCTGTTCAATGTATGTGAAAATTGTTTGTTTGTTTGAACCATTCTTCTTTGTGCTTTTTGTATTTTGAAAATAGATCAATTATCTTTGATACACCCGGCTATTGCAATTTATTTACTGATTGAATTGTGCAAATTGGAATTGAATTAATTTCTTTGGTGTCATATGTTGTCACTACATTTAAGATTAAGTTATGTATAGAAAGTATTCTTTTTGAATGAATCCCTTATAGGCACCTTTACCTGTTTGACTTTATTATCCAAGCCCACATGGGTAGATTGGGTTGCCCAATTTTTTGTTGAACGTTTTAAAAGTGGCATTTTCAGAATTGTGACTTAAAATTCGCCTATACCATTAAAGATGATTTTAAATTACAATTCATTTGAGTCTAAACATGACATCTTTCAGATCCCAATCCAAAGTTATCACTTATTAAATGTAATAAGGTAACCTCGTGTTAGTCAATGGGAGAGATAGGCCTTACAACAGTGAAAGACCATTTTGGGAGTTTATTTTGCACTGCAGGGCATGTAAAACAAACTCACATGTCCTATAATTTAAATACAATGCACTCTGCACTGTGAGCCTTTAGGGCCTATCTTAGGGGTGACGTATATGAAATGCAACAGAAGGTTTAAGTCTCTCAAAAGGTTTATTTTGCCAGGTTGGAATGGCAGTTTAAAACTACAGTCCAAGTTGTAGTGACAGGCCTGAGACAATTTTTAAAAGGCTACTGTAGAGAGTGGCACAATGAGTGCGGCAGCCCCACGAGTAGCATTTAATTTACTAACCCTTGATAAATGCAGTGCTGTTTACTAGGGACGTACAAGTAAATTAAATGTACCAGTTAGATGTCAGCCAATTTTACTATGTTTGAAGGAGAGAGCACAAGCACTTTGACACTGGTTAGCAAGGAAAAAAGGGCACTGAGTTCTAATGTCAATGAAAACCGGTTCAGCAACAGAAGGCAACAATCTGGGGTAGATGCTGAAAAAAGGGCCAGGTCCAACAGAAATCTAGACCCAATAGCATGATATTTATGTAAACAATATATGATATTTTTGGAATTCTCTATATTGACATAAAACCAATGGTGGTAATCCTTTATTTACTCCGGGCATTCTTGACACAATAATGCCTGGACTGTATGATTTGTGTAATGCTTCTGCCTCTATCCATGCAGTCACTTATCCATTTATTGCTTATATTTTCAGCCATTCATTTGGAAATTCATTAACAAGCTCTTTTATTTAACCATTCAACCAAACACTCATCCATTTCTCCATCCAGCCGTTAACTAACCAATTATTTGTCCAGGCACTCAGTCAGTCACTCATTCATCCATTCCTGCATTCACTCCTCCAGGCAACCGTTGATTCTTTCTCACATTCAGCCACTTATCCATCCGTACACACACACACACACACAAGCTCAGCAATCAATGAAGTACTTTCACTTATAAAAAGCCAGGACTGTTGCCTTCACCAAAGCTTGTAAATATCTCAAACTACTGAGCAATGCCCCTTGCCATAATTAGCCAATGCTAAGTACTGCAAAGTCAGTACGGCTGACTACTGATAATCAATGTGTTTTCTGCTTCATTTTCATGCTGTTTAAAGCGCTGTCATTCACAATATCCGCTAATGCCTCTGGTCTGCACTCTGCCATGTAAGAAAAGGAATACTTCTGATATTTTTAACAAATTCGGTTTTGTTAATGAGCAATTAAAACTACAACAGTTCCTCACTGAAAACTTAACATCACCATGTAAAATATTTACACAGTCAGTGCGACACACATCTCTTTTGTTGGCTTGAACAATTCTGTAGTGATGCAGAACCACAGCTTTGGTGCACATTGTGTTCATTCCAGCTGGAAGCTGTGTAGTAATGGCTCCAAAGATTGAGATCCCTTTATATCCGGTGAGGCATCTGTGTTGCCAATGGTGGCATAAGAACTGAGGGCCTCATTTATGAAAAGTGTTGCATTGCTGCTGTAAAACAGCGATGCAACACTTTTCAGTGCGCCCTCCTTGCGACAACATGGATGTGCCGTATTTACTGTACGACGCTCCTTGTCGCAAGGATTGACAGATACGCATAAATGGCGCATTGCTGGAGTGTGTCTGGAAAAAGACGCAACTCCAGCAATTTGTCATTTCACATGGGGCAAGCCCTTTGTGAAAATGCCTGCTTCACCACTTACGCCTAAGTATTTGATGTAGTGTGGCCGTAGAAGGGTTGCAGTGAAATCTCATATATTTCACTGCAACACTTCTATGAGCCTTTTCTGCGCCGGAACGCCCACCCTGCATACATTATACCTGTTGCAGGTATAATGTAGCGCAGGGGTTTACAAAGTGACACATCTGCCTAGATGCGTCACTTTGTAAATATGGCACAGTGAGGTGCATTTTTTACGATGCTGCAGCCTCACAAAAAGTGATGCAACGGCAGCGTAAGGGCCTCATAAATAAGGCCCTAAGTGTGAACAGGTACACACTTGCAACAACAGTTGCATCCAGCACTGCGTGTGGATATGGGGATACCTGCAGTACTGTGCACACACTGTGGCTCTTCCCGCATTACAAAAAGGAAGTGCTTGCACACCAATACGCTTTGAATACCAGCACAAAGAAGGGCACAGCACATGTTCCTGGAGCAGCCTATTTGGCCAGTGCACTGTTGTGATGTATACATTTCTGGCCCTTGAGGGGTTGAGAGTGCGAGACGGCTTCTAAAAAATCGATCCAGTGCTTACTATTCTCCATGTGTTGTTTTCATGTCGACTCCACCCGACAACCTTGCTGTCTCATCCCCTTCCATGTTGCTTCGTCATTGCTAATGCTGTGCAGCATGGGTAAATAAACATTGGCAAAGCCATTAGGTCACAAAGGCGAGGCCTATTGGCTTTGTAGTTGATCTTACTTTGGCGTCAAGACATTTTATGGCCTCTGTTCTTACTTTTGACTTGGTTTTGGATTACTAAGAATGTCAATAAGAGGTGTTTTTCTTACCATGTGCGTCTGCCACTTTAGTTACGTTAAATGTGGTTTTGTCATTGCTGGACAAAGGCATATCATGTTCGAGTTTCTATCTGTCATTATAACTTGCCTTTATGTTAGGTACAACAAGGCTTTAATGTCAGTTAATGAAAAGTTGTATGTATTACAGAGGTCTTAGTAAAATATGTGTATGTATTTGCAGCCAGAGGCATCATGTGAGTCTGTTTGACTGGAGTAGTAATACAAGACCAGTTCCAACCTGGGACAGGCGCGCAATGCCCATAGGGCTAAAAGGGCTTTAGCCACCCCCGTCTTGTGTCTTAGCCCGGGCTGCTACAGCTTGAGCTGCTGTGGGCTCGGCTGGGCAGTGTCTGGAGTCTTATCTCCCCCACACCTGAGTTTTTCCCAGGTTTTTAAAAGACCATTTGCATGCCTTTGTGAACTGGTTTCATACCTGCCAAATTGTAGAACAATCTCACATTGTGAAGAGGGGGTGGGGCCTTGAAGGGGGCGGTGCCTCATGCAGAGAAGTACCTAGGAGGCACTTTTGAACCCCACCTCACCCCAAAGCCCCCTTCCTCCCCACAAAAGCTTACTGACACTGGTGCCGATGTCCTGGGGTGTACTCACACCCCTTAATGGATGTCGGCAGTTTAAAGCCTCTTGAGAATGAGCTGGAAAACCACTATTTACAGTGGTTTTCAGCTCGTTTTCCCTGCCACAGTGTGATATCAGCTCCTCACCGGGTGACCGTGTGATGGGAGCCAATATCGTGTGTCACACTGTGGCACCATTTGAGTTGGCAGGTATGTGGTTTACGAGGCTCTGTGTCTTTTTTCACTGGTTCCAGTACCCCTGGGCCCGCCCTCTGCCTATTCCTTACATTTGTTTTTTTATTTTTACTGCCACAGTGTGAGAATGCATTTCATGAAAAGGCATCTCAGGAGTAGGGATGCCACCTTTCCAAGAGAAAAATACAGGCCATATGCTGTTGTTTAAAGAGTCTGTAAAGGCCTCGCCTTGACACTAAATAGGGATGTAAATAAAATGGTATGTATTCATTTGTAACTTGAATTTTCTGTCTTTTTTCTTCAATTATTAGTCATGGATCATTAATGCAGCCCTAGAACACATTTAAAAGTTCTATTTATATTTGCTGTTTGAAGTATGCACAAATAAGTGCTAAAAATACTGCTTTAGGTGATTTTGCTTATTTTTGTACTGGCTGCGACATCAATATACCGGTGGTGCTGGTATAAATACGATCAGCAGGCAACCCTAATCAGGAGACTGAAAGTTTGTTGCAGGATCGGCACATTTTTTATTTCCTCCACCCCTGATTGATGCCATAATAGCAATAGCTTAACGTATATCTAAAGCCCTACTCCAGCCGTCAATACAATGCTGAGGTACTCCAGGTGTCTCCCTCCTCATTCTCACGGCTCACCTTTCACTTTCATGTTCACCCTGAACTCACAGCGATCACACTGCACTCACACTGATCATCATGCACTCATACCACTCACCCTCATCCTACCCTGCACTCACACAAGCACACTGCTCACCCTGCACACACATGACACTCCACTCACTTGTCAATTTCACCGCTCACCTTACACTCACAGCAGTCTTACTGCACTCATGCTGTTACCCTGCACTCACATTGTTCATCCTCCTCTGACCCTGCACACACACAAGCACACCACTCACCTTGCACTCACAGCAACCACATTGCACATATGCCTCTTGCCATGAATTCACTGTGTCCTTCCTCCACTTACCCTACAGTCACATGAGCACACCGTTAACTCTGCACTCACAATGATCACACTGCACTTACACCACTCACCATGCACTCACACTTTTCACCCTGCACACACAACCATACTACCCACCCTGCACTCATGTGAAACTTCACTCACCTGTCACTCTCACTGCTCACTCTGCAATCTCACTCAAACAAGCACATCACACACCATGCATTAATTCCTCCCACTCTGCACTCTGCACTTTCACCCGCACCCAAACTCATATGTCACATCACTCACCCTGCAGTCACTCCTCTCACCCTACTCTCCCACAGCCATATCTCTCACTGTGCACTCATATAGGCTCACCCTTCACTCACATGGTCACAGCACTCACCCTGCACTCACACCACGCAAACAAGCACAGTACTCTCCCTGGAGTCACACCACTCACCCTGCACTTCCTCCTCTCACCCTGCACTCCCACAGACAAACCTCTAAGCCTGCATTCATGTAGGCACTCTGTTCATCCTGCCTGCACACTGGGACAACAGTCTGCCAGAACTCATGGGGACACACCACTCACCCTGCACTAACTCCTCTCACCATGCACTCACCAGTCACTCTCACAGATCACCGTTCACTCTTGCCGCTCACCCTGCACCACACACAGGCACACCACTCACCCTGCATTTACACTGCTCACACCACCCTGAACTCACTCTTCTCACTCTGCACACACTCCTCTCATCCGACACTCACATGGACCCTCCTCTCACATTGCATTCATGCAGCTCACCCGACACTCACAGCGGCATATTTTTCACCCTACACTTGCACCACTCAAGCTGCAGTCACTCACACTATTCATCATCACCCAGCACTTATATGAGCACACCTCCTACTCTGCATATATAAAAAATACACAACTCTCATGAATAAACACATATTTCTACAAAGGCACACCCAGAATGCCTGCTCTTTCCATAGTACAAGATGGCTACTTAATTCCATCTGCAACAACGGAGCTGGTGCAAGAGGGGAGATTGGACTGAGAATGTGGGATGGGGCGAGAAGGGAGATTAGGGCCGAGGCTTTGGGGTATGGTGATGGCTTGAGAATCATGCGACAACTTCAGCCATTCCTGATTTTCCATTCACCACAATGCTTCCTTCTAAGACTTGTAGTTTTTTTTTTACATTATAAGTTGGGTCTCAAAACCCCCAAAATGGAACTGTTACTGTATAAAATCCATGGTTGCCATGGAAGAGAAGCATTTCATAAGATCAGTTGGATGCTGTGATATTACATGTTAGAACGTGGATTAGTTCATTTCCAATACTGTAACTGTTTGATCCACATGTGAAACCAAATATAAGCCTTGTACAGCTATTTTAAGGAAGTGTACTTTTCATTCACATCATACTTGTAACAAACATTGACAAGGCAATATATTATTATTTTTGACTAGCACATAGAGAATATGTTTTTATTAAGCTTCGCTAAAAAGCAAGGCAGGTATAGCAGAAGCAGCAGGGCAAGCTTTTCTAACGCAATAAAAGCAGATTGACTAATGGAAGTGTGATTGGCAGTGTGTCTGTGTGTGAGTGTGACAGAGTACAAATGTATGAAAGAGTGCAAGAGATATAGTGAGAATGTGTGTGTGAGAGAATGTGTGTGTTTTAGTGTGTGTGTGTTATGCGTGCAGGTCTGGAGGTTATTCTTGCCTTATGGACAATGGCATTAATAGAATATGGAAGGGAGGTGTTACCTATAGCAAACTGCAGGCCCTGACATGCTTCTATTAAGACACCATCATTGGCTATGGGGACTCGAACTCTCTAACTGAGAAAGCCACTAGTCCAGTCATACCCAATGGGAGGGACACAGAACAGACAGCACCACACCTGGCCGAAGGCCCTGACATCATGCACGTAATTCTTAGCATATGTGGTGGATCCATAGCAAAATGTTGGAACTGATATTTGAGGTAACTCTTGTCATAAGATTTGCTGTACTCATTTTATAGGGGGTGTCAATGGCAAAAGGCTGACCATTGTATACCAGAGGGAATTTTTAGAGGTACCCGTGGTTGTTGTTGAAGTATTCATGGTAGAATTCTGGCACTCTCATATATTGAATGTACACCTTGGCATAAGGAGCTCACCTATGAAAAAATGATGACCTTGGTATAGTGGAAATAATTTCGGAGTTAAGACATTTGAAAAAAAATGAGATCTACTCCTAAGAAAGGCAGGCTTCTGTGGTGCACCATGGAAGTACTGGAATATTTCATGAATGCCCATAAGGGTCTGCAGCGTTTTGGAAACTTAGATCCCAAAAGTTTCAAAAATTCTCAGAGGGAAGTCTACTTTCCCTTAAATCATCTACCAGAAATCTATTAACTTGTTTTGCTTTCTGGAATTGGTGGTAAGTATCACACCATACTACTTACATAGATAGTTTTCCTCATATAATGGGTATGAGGTTAGCTCTCACCCCATTTCTGGAAATGCTTGTCCTGTCCCATTGCTTGGAGCAGGACTGGCTTTGGGCGGTGCGACTCGTGCAGTCACACCTGGCGTGGACTGTGGTGGTGGGGCGTTGTGTTTAAAAAACAATTGGGGTTTAAAAGCACCTGAACTTCCTTGTGCATCAGGTAGTTTTCAGGCAACAATAAAAATATAAAGATAACTCTGGTGATTAATGTACCTACTAGTGAGAGTTCAGAATTTTGTCTAGTTGCAGTTTTGCCTCATCATAAAGTGGCACGGAGGGTTAATGTGCCGACTGCAAAGAACTTGTACCATGCAGATCACAGAACTGAGTGTCAGTGAACTATGAGTAGCACTATAAAAAAATTAAATGTACGTCAGAGAAAGGCTATGGAGAGGTGAGGTGCACTGTTGGAGAGTGGTAGTGAGGAAATTCATTGGGAGGGGGTGCCAAAAAAGACCGCCATAACAGCTGCCACCATTACTCGGGCCGGCCCTGGCTGGGAGTCTTAGCCCCCGTAAGTTGGGGCCTAGTTGCACCACTGAAACGGGGATATTACTTGAAATAAATTCTAGAAGTAGACACATCCCCTAAACTGCCCCAATGAAATGAACTCAAACTTAACCTAATCATATAATATATTCATTCATTCATATATTAAAATTTTCCGAACACACAACTCTAGCAAAAGACTAATTTCTTGCTCACAGTTGATAATTGGCAAATGAAAATGAATTCTGAATCCGCAATGATGTACATTTTAGATAACACATATATGCCACTCAAGTGATATAAAGATACTCAATTAAAACGTGTATATCGATAGGTTTCACAACTTTGGAAAAACAGGAATAATACAGCAAGCCCTTATACGATCACAGGAAAACCCTCCAGGATCCCTTCTTCCAATGAAAGGTGGACGGTGTGGTGCATAAATGAGCTACACAATTTGAATTAATTACATTAATTTTAATTTTAGCAGCTCCTCTTACTGCCATCCCATGTAAATTACTTTCCTCGGGCATGAACTTCTAATTAGACAATGGGTATCACCTGGTATCCACTTATTTAAAAGTCAATTCATTCATACAGTAATGGACTTATGTCGTCAGTTCAATGAGTAATGACTCTCAAAAGAATTCAATTGATGATGTTGTTGGTCTAAATGAACTACAGTTTTATGAAAACAAACAAATTAATTACTGAACAGCAACCAATTAACAGGGACAGCATCAGATACGTTTTCCTATCTGCAAGCTTTTTTGTCCTCGTATCACATTCAGACCCTCTTTGTCAAGACTGGTCCTGGTCCACAGAGAGTCGACTGAGCAACTCCTTGCATTGGGCTACATGTACCATGCATTTTACCTGTCGCAAACAACTGTTTGCAACTGGTGAAATGCATTTTGGTATGTATGAATTCCAATTTGCATGTTACCAAATCGCAATTTGGAATTGCGACTACATACCGATTTGGTATTAGGAAGGGGCGTGTTTAGGGCATCACTTCCTAATACAGAATCGCTGGGGTATGTAGGCATGTTTTGCGACAGAAATGCGGCCGCAAAACATTTGCATTTTACCCTACTTCAAGTAAGTGGTAACCCAGTCGCAAACGGGAAGGGGTCCCCAGGGGACCCCTTCCCTTTGTCAATGTTCATTAAAAAAAATTTAAGAGCAGTCAGTGGTCCTACGGACCACTGTTGGCTCTTGAAAATTGAAAACAACGCTTTTCATTTTTCTTTTTTAAACGCAACCTGTGTCCCTTTAAGGAAAACGGACTGCATTTAAAGAAAAAGATTGCTTTATTTAAAAGCAATCACAGACATGGTGGTCTACTGACCCCAGCAGGCCACCAGCCCTGTGATTTTAGCGATTCCTAATGGGTTGCAAATTTCAACCTGCTGCATTAATATTAATGAGGTAGGTCGATTTGCGACCCATTAGGAAATGGTAAATGAAACTCATGGAGTTTCATACATTCAAATAGCGATTACCCAATTGCAATTCCCAGTGAATCGCAATTAGGTAATCGCTATTTGAAATAATGATACTTGTGACCCATGGAAAGCTCTTTTGGATTTCTTTTTACTTTTTGGACCACAACATCTCTGCATATAATTTTTGCCTTTTAATGTTCTTCTGTTACAATTTATCGGCCTGATTTACAAAGGTAAACTTACACTTTGAGCAAGTTTTCTCTTTTTCGGTATTCACAAACTGCAATTTAATAGTAACTTTACGACTGGGGAGACTCCACATTCGGGGGAAGAGAACTCTGCACATAGAAAGATAGGCCTGTCCTATTTTTTTCTGTGCGGAGTTCTCTGCCGAGACTGTAGAGTATCTGCAGTCACAAAATTACTAATACATCATAGTTTGTGAATACCAAAGAAGGATATACACAAAAGTGTAATTTTACCTTTGTGAATCGTCCTTGGGAGTCAGACTTTCCCAAGGAGATATCTAGCTGTTAGATTTATTTGAATGCTGCGCCCAGTCTTCATCTGTTGGTAGAGGTTGCTCTATCCAGTGTCCACGGAATTGTTGTCTCGTCAATATGGGCCAGAATGGCCTTTTCTTCCATCAGGCCGGTTTTGGAAGCATAGGGTCAAAGCGGCTACCTCTGTCACTTTCCCCCAGCTCCCTTAGGTTAATTGCAGCATGTACAGGGGGCTGCGAGGCAGAGTGGAAGAAAGGGATGGAGAGATAGTAAGGGATTGGAGAGGAAGCAAGAGAGAGAGAATGGATGGATGAAAAGAGAGACATAGAGAAAGGAGAGGAATAAGGCAGGGCTGGATTTAGCAATTTTGCCCGGGCTGTTTTTGGCTCCCTAGTCCGGCCATGTTGTCAATAATACCATATAGAAGAAATGTTTATTTCTATCACTGGGCAAATACAAGTTTTGTCCTTAAACCAGAGGTACTTATAGCTTGCCAATAATCACGAAGGACCAGGCAACCCAGGAAGCTGTGTAAATCATTAAACCCAGTTCATCACAAGACTCTAAACCTCATCACCTCTATGGAGTCCAACATTGCCTGTGGACTGTAACATAATGGTTCCTGCTGAGTAGTGCAGCTTTCACAACTTTGGGGCCGATTCCGATCTCGGCCGGTAGGGCTCCGAATCGGAATCGGCCCCTAAGTATAGATGATCAACAGATACTTGCCATACATACTGTAGCTCTGTAATTGGCTAGCATCGCTCCCAGACTTTCCCAGATGGCTTTGAATTCTCCTCTGCAATACCACAATACCATCTCTTCCCACAGACTATTTTCTCCCTTTCCCTCATAGTGTTCCATGCTAAGTGAAGTCTTCCAATTTACTCACTGAAGATATTTAGAGCCTGCTGCATACTCTACCGGCCAGCATAACCTATGTTAGTAGTTTACCATTGTGGGCGCAGGGAACACCAAAAGGTTAAAAATCCCAACATTTCACCTAAACCAGAATTCCCACATTCACTGGATCAGAGAAAGTTTTAAAACTCAATTTCATGGGGCAATGTGTCCACCATTAAGGCAACTCCCAGAGCATCAAAATCAGTAAAATGCAACTAAAATCAGCAAAAGGAATAATTAAAACAGGCCCACTCAATAATTGAGTCCGAGATCGATGGAAAATTAAAAGTTTTACTAAAGAATTAAAAAATAAAGCAGTATTTAGGAGTCAATGACATTAAGGCTCTCAATGTAAGTTATACAGAGAATGCAAAAATCTGACATTTTCCTAAGTCCCAAATGGCAGCAAAATTGAGAAAGAAATGGACTGAGCATCCCTAGTAGAAGAGGAAAGTCTTCTGGCTTTCCCCCAAAATCTACGGCTTTTATGCATAATTTTGCATATAAAATTACTGAATCTGCAGACTCACTATGATATGAGCAAATGTAACATTTCTTCAGCAAATCAGAGCACATGAAAAATAAATGCCACAGAGGCTTAGGGGCAGATTTACAAGGCCCTTGCGCCACTTTTGCGTCATTTTTAACATGGGAAAAAAGACGCAAAAGTGGCGCAAGGGGCTTGTAAATCTGCCCCTTAATATTCAAGCACTATCCGGTTACATGAATAATTATTCAGCACCTGCTAAGCTACTGTTGTCCAGAGATGCTAGAACAAAACTATATACATGAACAGTAATGTGTTATATGAATGAATGGGCACAGTGAACCAGCTGAAGGACCTCGGAAATGTATCAGGTTTTTACTGAAAAGTCATCGAGAGAGCAGCAACATTAACAGTGGAAATAAACTAGTATATTTTAGCTTGACTGCATGCTGTAGAATTAGTGAGGAGAAAAGGTGGGCGGGGAGGGGGGCTGAAGGGGGGAAGAGACATGAGTGACAGGGGTGACATCCATCTTGGACGTGATGGATTTAATGTCCAAACTGAGGACCAGTTAATGAATATTAGAAAAACATCTACACATCATAGAGAATTTGTTTCAAAGTCAAATGGGTATTCCCATGCATCCCCATGGATATTGATGCATTCGTAGATTTACTGAAAGTAGTAGGCCTGGGAATGTGGCACCTTTTCGGGGGAGGCGTAATGAGGAAAAATATCTTTTTCTCCTCGTTACTTCCTTTTCCTATGCCTACTGCAGCACACATAGAAAGAGAAATATGCCTCAGGGGATTGTTTGTGTGAGGAATGTGCCCCTTCCTGCACAAAAGAATCCTCCTTACAATGCTGGCACCCTTGCACCATGGTGCAAGGGTGCCTACGTTGGCGTTAGGCAGCCAAAATGGCACCAATGCAGGGACAAAGACAGGAATGCACCTTATTCTTTTAAATATGATGCATTCCTGCCCTTTCCCTACCACGCAGCACAGCAAGGTGACTTGCTGCGCTACGCTGGGTGACTTTCTAGTAAATATACCCCCTTATTTGTTCCTTTTAGTCTATTCACTGTTATGCCTGAGAAGAACTTGTAATCGCTAATAAAATGTGCTATATACACCAATACCCATAATAAGTAGCTAGATTTTTATCTGACTTCAAAATGTAGCTTAAAGTTGCTCGAGACCTGATGGTAGGTGGTGCATAGTCATATTAAAAAAGATTCTGCATTTTTTTCATAACCAGTACAATTTGATCAGTAACAATTTGAAGACTCCACCTGGAAGTACATCTGGCTGAGCAGCTTTATTGTTCTGTAATTTCCTTATGCTGTTCTCTATCTCTTTCTCAGTTGTAAGGTACTTTAAAATGTAAACTATTGAACAATCTCATGATATTACCTAAATCCATGCATAAGAAATCTTTATATAAATTCTGAAATGCTGAAGAAAGGCTGCTTCAATTCTATCACTATCCTCAATTCTCTAAGTTGTCTCTATGCGGCATATTTATGAGCAGTTTGCGTCATGCTTCCACCACGCAATGTGGTACATGCGTGTTGCAAACCTTAAGTCATATTTTTGAGTGGCTCCAAAAATATTTTGCCTGCTATATTTAAACAAAGCTGTTACCACTGTTAATAAATGGTCCGCTTCAGTGCCTATAAACTCCAACCATGAAGACTCCATAATCAAGATAGCTAACCTTTGGAATTGCAAGACCGAGCTGGGCATATAACAGTTTTGGACCATCTACCTGAATCGTATGTCTTAATTTCTCCTTTGAGGAGGAATGTCTCCTGAAGGAGCAGGATATCGAGCTTTAGGAATCCACAGATATTCGATTATGCTCCCCTTTTCAACCTTCCTCGCAACCCATTTAGGCTCTACGAAAGGATTTTTATCTCCTCACTCATCCCGTCATTCTGGTTCATCTCTCTCCAGGGGTACCGGAGAATATCTCATCCTGATATGCGACTGAAAGTTCACGTGAGGAATTTTTTGTATTTTCTCCCTCTCTTGCATCCAAACCCAAAAAGGCCCTGGACACCGGTAAGGGTGGGCGGTAAACTCTGCTCCACAGGCGGAGTTCACAGAGTTTTTGGCAGTCCGCACTCCTCTTGGAGGGTGGAGTTTGGCAAAAACTCCGCCTACGCTGCGGAGCGGAGTTTACTGGCACCTAGCACTATATTCCGCAAGCAGACGCTGCTTCTGTCAGACAAAAGGGACAACGCTGCTACAGTTTTCATAGTTATATCTGTACCTCGATTCCCATATGTGTCTCATGCTGCGAGCAGCCAGTCCTGACCTGTTTACAGTGGCCCTTATGGCTGTCCTGCCTAAGGCTGCTGGTACATCGTTCTCTCCGGCTGTAATGGCGTCCGACTTTCTCCTGGTCGATAAACCGCGCACTGCCTCAGGCTGGCCCAACCTCCTCCAACAGGCACCTCCCACTTTCTAACCCCTCTCCGCCTCCCCGCTTCCTGCCCCTTCCTTGATCCTGACGTCACTCTAATAGTGGCAGAAGGCGGCTATTTTCTTTTCTAGAGGCAGCCGCATCTCCTGTAGGAACGGCTTTAAAATAATATAGTGGTCCCGGCCTGCTCCCCCTGAACCCTCTCTACCACCGGACTGTCCTTACGAGTCCCAGGAGCAACCACTGTAAGCAAAGTGCAACTTGCGGCAGCTTCCATCTATATCCTGTTTCCTGTACCAGTCCAAGAGTGGCTGTGGCTCCCCTTCCTCCGCACAGAGCTCCTGTGATCCGAAGATAGCGGGTTTGGGTGCTCTGTCACTGGGAGCAGCATGGCCCCGCCGAGCAGCACTCCACATCGCTAGCTTTTATCTGCTCACACTACTCTCCCTGGCACTGGCCTCCAAGCTGAACATCCCCAAGGTGTTGCTGCCCTACGCCCGTGGTACGAAAAGCAGCTTCACCCTGGAGGCCACGGAGGGCTGCTACCAATGGAGAGTGTGGGGTTTCAAAGTGCAGGGAGGGCACGGCGAGGTGACAGGAAGCAGAGCACGTGTGCAGCAGGGGCGTGTACTGATAGCTGCAGAAGGCATGCACTTTGCATGCCCGGGTCACAGCTCTGGTCTTTGACTTTGATTTCCTGACGCTTTTGACGAATGTGTTAAAAAGGTGTGCATTTTAGGCCATGTCTTCCGTGCACCAAGAGTTCCCTCCTCATGGTGGTTGAAGGCAATGTGTCTGTCTGAGAGGACCCAAGGCATCGGGGTAAGAAGTAGTCGTAGTCACAGAAGTTGTTAGTTGGACCTGTCAGGTTGTCCTGAGCATTTTTTGGTGTATCGTGCAGTGAGGCGTGGTGTACCATCTATGTTGTGTGCTGCTCAGTAATCACCTGTGGTGTCTCTGGACATTGGAGCTGAAAGGTAAAATTGTTTAGTTTGCAACAGTTTCGATGGTCCGGTTTTTCACAGCAGAGACCACCTAAGGAGCAGGGCAGGCCTGTCAATATACGTATATAACTGAGATACTTTAATGGGTCATTCAGAGGTCCTTTTGAAAAAAGGCAGTACAGGGAGAGAGGTAAGTGATTAAAATTATGGCTTACAGAAATAACTCCCACGAGCCCAAATACATCTAGCGTTTCATCCATCCTTTCAGCTCTGCAAACCTCTGCAACAGTTGCAGTTTACTTGTGTACTGAGTCGTGGAGCAACTCCGCCCGCTTGCGAAACTCCGCAGAATTCCATGGAGTTTTTATGCAACTCTGCGGAATCCGCATAGTGCAACGCCGTGAGCTCCGCCCACCCCTAGACACCGGTCCACCAACCAAGAACCCCCACTTCTGGAGAACCATCCCATTTCTTTAGCAATACGATGTGTTGATTCACCTTATAGTTATGCTCTGCCTAGATCTCTATTCATTCATGTTATCTCCACCCACTTGATGAATCTCTTTAAGCAGTTCATCCTCCTTTTGAGCAGGATGCAAATTAAGGGCCATATTATCGAGAACGGGCGATAACATATCACCGCTTTAGCGGCAGGAAACTGCCGCTAAAGCGGCGATAAGGGGCTTGATAATATGCCCTATAGAATTCCAATAGAAGCCCAGGTTTGTTGTCCTTCACACCAGAACCTGGGATTCTATTGGAATTCTATAGGGCATATTATCAAGCTCTCTTATCGCCGCTTTAGCGGTAGTTTCCTGCCGCTAAAGCGGCGATAATGTTATGGCCTGTTCTTGATAATATGGCCCTAAGTGTCTTATTATGCCACGTTATCCAGAGCATTTTTGGGGACTTCTTCTGGGTTGTGGCCCCAAACTTCTTTAAATTATCCACTCTTGATCCAGGCTCCCATTGTCTATGTTTTTTTGCTTTGTATATTTCAGACCATCCAAAACATGCTTCAAGGGGTCCGATAATATTCAATCTTTCACTGAGTGTGTCTGAAAGGTTACCAGAATCTTTCCCCATTTTTTCCTGTTAGAATTAAGCCTAAATGGATCTCTAGTGTATGGAAGCAAAAGAACAACCCTATAAGCCCACGTGGACGAGGGTAAGTAAGTATTAATAAAAACAATTATCCCGTGAATATAAACCTTGTTTGTATCTAAGAGGGATTCCCCTAATTATTTCAATATCAATCATAAAACAAATGTAATTTGCATAATAAAGCACAGGACACAAAGATTTCCATCTTTAATACATTGAATCCGATCATATATAACAAAATGCAACATTAGTGATCACAGTACAGAAGACGCAGTGCTCAAAAAGTGATTTTATTTACAACATATATGAACAAAGACACTGTACAGTTCCCAATGGTTGTCTTCAATACTCAAAAAACTCCAAACAAAGGTTGCATTAATTGGTATGTCCTCCCTTTAGAATAAATTACGAGTCAACAAAAAGGGAGGGTTGAAGTTTCGACCGTGTGAATGTAAGGGTCTCGTCAGGGCGAAGTCATCTAACTACCAACCATATAAGTAGTGACACACTTGTAAGTAAGGATTGAATAATTGAAAACCCAGAGCAGTTTTTCATGGCCGAATCGTAAACAATTATAAAATGTCTTTGTTCATATATGATGTAAATAGAACAACTTTTTGAGCACTGGGTCGTCTGCACTATGATCACGAATTTTGTGTTCTGTTATATATGATTTGATTCAGTGCATTTTGGATGGAAATCCTTTGTGCCCTGCGCTTTAATATGCAAATTACATTTGGTTTATGAGCGATATTGAAATAATTAAGGGGATCCCTCTTAGATACAAACAAGGTTCCCATTTAGAAATGAGTCCCACAGGATAACTTCCGATATTAATAAATGGGTCTCTATGCATTCTGAATTTCACTTTCATTATTGATAGAGCTAATATTGTTGAAAACACCGTTATATAATATTTTAATAAGAAAGTCCTCACATCGCTAGTCATCACATCATTGTCTTCTGCTGCTTCTCCCAAATTCAAAATACCAACCTTCCCCCATTTTGGCTGGTTCTGGAGTATATTAAATATTAATTTTTCACTCGACGCTAATTGTAGGATTGCTTGTTCATTTTTCAAAATGTTATTCCTTGACACACCTACCCGATCCTCTGACACCTTTATTCTCTTAGATAATTCATCGAGTTTCTTAAAAAAAACTGAGCAATTTGTCCATAACACTTTTTGATTCTGTTCAGATATCTGAAACTTGCTCTTTGCAGGAAGGATTTATGATGACTGCGCCTTGGCAAAGTCATACAAAGTAAGGCAAAGTGGCACAAAGTATTGCTATGATATTTATTTTCCAGCACAAACCTTTTTTACCAGTAGCGGCCAGCATGGCTCGCGGGGGGGCAGACGCGGGGGGGGGGGGGTCGTGCGGGAGGGAGGTTGGCCTGGGAAGGGGGTTCAATAATAAAAAATAAAAAAATGAAAACCTACCTTTCGCCGGGTCCGGCGTCTTCTCTGCTCCTGCTCTCCTGCTCTCCTTCCTCCGACAGGAGGAGGAAGCAGGCAGCCAGGCTCCCTCCCCTCAGACAATCACAACGCTGCAGTGCAGTGTTGCGATCGGTCGGGAAGGCCCCCAGCCAGGGGCTAAAGGGGTGGGCATGTTCTCCATGCACGCTGCAATGCAGCCTGCATGGAGATGGGCAGAGTGTGCATGACTAGTGCCTGAGTGGGCCGACCAAACAGTCTGCGCACATCAGGAGTGGGCAAACGACTCCTCCACTGCCCTGCTCGGAGAGCAGAGCAGCCCCGCCCACCCGCCCGCCTGCAATGCGCAAAGCAAACATAAAATGGTAATAACTTTCAGTTATTACCATTTTATGTTTTGGCTTTCTTGCACTGTGAGAAAGCAGTGGGGTGACGCTCCTCCGCCCTAGTGGAGGAGCCGCCCCTGTTTTTTGCATTAGGAAAGTGCCCTTTTTGTACCACAAGTAGCTCTTTGTGCTGCTATCTGTTACTTTGCATCAAGTTGGTGTTCATTGTGCAATATTTTGGCATTAGAGGGTAACTACCCTGGTTTCTGCTAATATTGTTAGACTGTGCTTTGCATCAAAAAAATAATCCTCCTTGAGGTCGACGCAAAGTACGAGAAATGTTTTTATTTTTTGTTACATTTCACACATTGCATGGGTGCTACTCTGTACACCACACATCCAATGTGTGAAATGTTTTCAAAAATATTTAAAGAGATACATAATCATGTAAAAGGGGCATATTTACAACGAAGTGGCGGAGCGTGGCGTTAGCCTCCTTGGCTTAACGCCACGCTCCGGCGCTTCTGAAACACAGGGCTACACCATATTTACAACAGTATGGTGTATCCCTGCGTTTCCCCCTGCGCTGGCACTAAATTTAGCAGCCTAGTGCCAACGCAGGCACCCTTGCACCATAGTGCAAGGGTGTCTGTGCTGAGGGGAAGATTGTTTATGTGCAGGAAGGTGTCCCTTCCACACATAAACAATCTTTAAATGGTGTTTTGTCACTTCTACGTGTGCTGCTTAATGCAGCATACATAGAAGTTACAAAATGTCATTTTTTTTTAAGGATTATTTATGTGCAGGAAGGGTCACCTTCCTGCACATAAACAATCAATGGCCTTTTGGTGTGTCTATGTGTGCTGCACAATGCAGCACACATGGAAACAGCAAAAACGAGGAGAAATAAAGCATTTCTCCTTGTTTCGCCTGTTTAAGATCAGGTTTTCCATGGTCTTAATTGTGGCGCTGCTTCCTATTTACGCTGCCCTTGTAAATAGGGGGCAGCATCAAAATCAATGGGTGTTGCGGTGGATTGCCCACGCAACACCCTTTGCCCTCCCCTTTCACGTTAAGTACAGCGTGAAAGAGTGCCTTATTTACAAGGCAGCATTAAGCCACGTTAAGTGGCTTAATGCTGCCTTGTAAATAAGGCGAAGCACATATCCCCACAGGAACGTCACTAAAAGTGACCTTCCTGTGGCGACAGGGGCTTGTAAATATGCCCCAAAGTTTGCTTACAGGGAGTTGTGGTATACATGTTCTGGGGATAGGATACTAACACTCTAAATAATACTATAACCACAACAGGTATCCAACACCACCTCTTGACACAAGGCACACATGTGACTAAGTTTATCTGAAAAAATGCAAGGGATGCTTATCACTTTTGTTGTTAAACCCTCAGCCACTCTATTAGTGGTATGCTTCATCATCGGATCTCACCCTGGCCCCTATAAACCAGGGTGGACTCAGTCATATTCAGGGGAGCACTTTTAGATATTTCTTTTCTTCTTATAGGGGCTTTAAAAGATAAAAAATACCTTCGGGTCACCCAGGCACACCTTTAAAGTAGGTGCCCAAGGCATAAAAGGCATAATAAAATCAGGTTCTGGGTATCTGAGGTATATAGTGTCCTTGCACCCTCAAATTAGTCAACAATTGTCAGCCTTACTTTGAGTGGACTCTATGGATCCTAGGCTTTTTTAAACTAGTGTTTTTGCCCCAAATAGGCTTTTTATTGGGACTGCAATTATGAGATATTATCTCTATTAGTGAACACAAACAACATGCAACACTAAACATGCTTAGGGTTTCACTCACCCTACTTTATAGTGATTTGTTGAATCCTGCAAAAAAACATATTTTGGTCACGTTCTCAGGTACTCATACATCATAGGTATCAGAGGAAATAGTTAGTATAATCCTTACATGTTACATAGCACAGTCACATGCGAGACAATGCAATGTAATATCCTCATCAGGATTACACATGCATTTTATAGGCAGTGTTGGCAAAACATTGTGGTGCACTGCGATGCACACAGAAACACATAGGAGGTGAGTGGATCACTCATTCGACTTAAGGATTTTGTCCTCACCTTGAGTGGGAAATTTTACATTATCATGAGAGGAATGAGGGATATGACCCTGTAGACACACTGTGTTGATGTCACCCGTATAATGTTAAAAAGGGTGGAAAGAAGAAAAACAAAGGAATTTTAAACTTTGTTAGTCCTGGGTTGCTTGCATTCCGGTTCAGGGAGGATCTGACTTGGCAGTTCGGGCTGGACTATTTCCATGAGGAACAGGGTCAAAACTGATTTGCATATGGCTGGATCTAAACTGAGGTGGCATGGTGAGCAAAAAAACAATGGGTTGGCATGCTACTCAGAACGATTGCCAGTGATTAGACTTATTGCAAGCAGTCTCCCATCACATTTTGTTTATTATTTATTTATTGTGCATAGTCAATGCTAATTTTCAATACAAATGTAATTGTTTCTTTTCTAAGATGTCTTTTGTTTCCTACCATTAGGGTTATGTTAGAATTTACTGTCAGTTTTAAATGATCAGTCATAATAATATTCATTATGATATCTTACAGCTCTGTAAGGGGACCTCATTGTGTTTCATCTTGGCTTCTTATGTCCACAGGAGAAATAAAGGGTCTTATGGAAACGTGTTACACTACCCACTGATGTATAGTACGTATTGGTTCCTTATCAGATCATCTCGCAACTACGCTAAGTGTCCTTATCAGGTAGTCATGGAATGTGTGTCTATACTTGCAACATGTATGCATACTGTTGTCTAATCAAGTTATCTGGAACCATTGGAAGTATACTTCCAATAGAGTATACTTCCTTGATCTATTCTTCAGCTGACATGTTTATTAGGCTGAGTTCACATGGTTCCACAACACTTCATTGTTTAGATCTTTCTGATATGCACGGAACCTATATATCCATAGTTGTTCAAGTTCTAGCAGTGTTCTTTGCATATTTGTACTACTACAGATTACCAGTTAGCTTTTTTGTGAGTTTTTCAGCTCCAGTTTTGTATTCACTCAAACTTGAACAGTTTTTTCATAATTTCAAAAACTGACCTAATAGTAGGCTTTCTCTTAATGAACATGGATGTGCACTTATGAAACGCAAGAGATTATTTGCGGATTTTGTAAAAACCTTCGTCTTTAGGGTGGCTTTGTCTGTTCTGATTAGGACATTTAGAGAGGAGATTTCTTGGTTACTCATGGTTAGGGTCTATTTGAGATACTCATTGAGTGTGTTGTACCAGTTCAGAAACTCTGTAGCCAAGTTTTTTGTACCGTGCCATATTATGAAAATGTCATCAATATAGCGGCGCCATAAGCACAGTTGGCTATGATAAGGGTTCTTTGCCCATATATGTGCCTTTGCAAAGTAGTGGGCATAAAAGCATGCAAACAGTACGTAAAGGTACTTGCCATTGGCGTACCATGCTATTGGAGTTACAAAATGCCTTCAAATTCAAAGAAGTTTTTTCTCAAGGCTAGTCTTACTAGTTTTAATACAAAATGTATTAGGGCTGCAAATTCCCAGTTTTTTGCCTTAAGGAGGTACTCAGTAACCCACAGGCTATCCTTTTGTGGAATACTTGTGTACAATGCTTCCTTCCACATCCAGGCTTATCATCAGATCTGTTTTAGGATCAAACAGGATGTCTTTTAGTATGTTTAGAAGGTGTTTCGTGTCTTTAATGTATGAAGTCATCTGGCTCACTAAAGTTCATAGGAACCAGACTGACAGTGTTGAAATAGGGAATTCAAGGATTTTCTGCTATTAGGAATTCTGCATCTTTTTTATATGAGCCAGTTTTCTTGTCTAGCTTCATCCACAAAGTTTTGGATTTTTCTTTGGAGTTTCTTTGTGGGTCTATCCATAGTATCTCTCATCTCTTAGGAGAGTAATGATTATGCAGGCTTCATGATAATCATCTCTACTTTGGATGACTATTGCTCGACCTTTATCTTTTTACTATGTATTTCTATTCTGTTGTTCCTTGGCTGTTAAATTATGGTAGAGTTGTTTGTTCATTTTCATGGTCTCAATGTCTTTTGTTATTGCTTATTTAATGGCATAACCTCAGTTGGAACCACAGATGTTGATGGGTTAAAAAAGGATTTACTTTTTAATCCTGTACTTGAAGGATCCAATGTTGGTTCTGGGGACCTAGAAAAGAAAGCCTCCACTCCAATTTTTCTGAACAATTCGGCTAATTTGTATAATAATTTAAACTTTCCCATACTCCTACTAGGGCCAAAATCTAGTCCTTTTTCAGGACCTGAATTTCATCTTGTTAGCATCTCAAACCTGAGGTTAACTATTAAGTCTAACTGTGTCTCGTCTCTAGTTCTGGTTCTTTTGTTTTGCCCAGAGTCATCACTCCTTCTTGTTCTGGCTCTTCCCAGTGTACCATTGGTATCCTCTCTTTCCTCTCCACCCACCTCTCCCTACCAAAGGACGGTTTCCTGGTAAAAATGTAGTGGGGGCAGGTCAATAGGGACCCAGCCAATAGTACATCTGGGGTGGCTGCATTGGTTGTAAGTATCCACAACAAGATGATGGACTGAGTGCTGAAACTTTTCAACCACTCACCCCCAGTCACAGATCGGGGTTTAATCTATCATTCTTTTGCTCACCTTTCCTCCTCTTTTACTTTTAGTATTGCTCCTTGTGCTATTGTTTGAGCCATCACTGGTCCAGATCTCAGAGTTAGAATTTGAGGACCAACCACTCTGCTTCTGTGTTATCTTTGTCTTTTTTTAAACCTTTTCTTGAATATAGGGAGATTCAATAGAGAATGTTTATATCTTTTGAAGCTTGTTGATCTTATTCTGTATGAGGAATTCCTTTATCTCTCCTCTTAATTCACTTCTTCATGTTTTTTCTTGAAGATACCAATCTGTATTTGGGGTCTTAAGCATTCTCAATGGTTTTTATCTTTACTAAAATAGCACCGCATAGGTGTATTAATTATTAGAATTAACCAGTCACTAGAACAATGCCACACATTGACCCGTCTTTTTTTAATAGTTTATCTTCAAGGATGATGTGTGGTTGATTGTTCACAATTAGTCCTGCCAGAGCAGAATTGGCTTGTAAGTATTCTGAATTGCTTATGAATGTTCAGGCAAAACATTTTGTACTGGAAGGGTACCCTTCCAGTTGGCACTAGCTAGCCTTAATATTTGCCAGCACAGGGCAAGAGAGAAGCAGGTCATATTTAATAAATAGTAAATATGGGTTTGTGCTACTCTCTTCCCGAAGGACAGCACATCAACTTTGGTTGCTGTGCAGCGTTTCACAATTTTCTTGTAGATCTTCCCCTATAATTTTGCACAAGGGCCTTACTAATTATTTCACTGTATTAGTTATTGATTCCTCCAACTGTTTGGTGCCATCTGTCTTTATCAATTGCCTAAGCTTTCTGTGAAGGTCTCTTCTTTTCTCCTCTAGACTCATTGCTTTCATGCTTTCTTTACGTACCCTCTCCACCTCTTCCAGTTACTTACACCCCTCCAATGTTTTTGTACTGATTTCAAATACGCCACACACACACACACACACACTGAAATGTGAATAGATCCCATTGTGAATGGGGGACAGGATAACCACTTAAGGTCTAGCACCCATGTTTTTGGTATCATCCACTGAATTCTCAGCAAAAGACCCTGAAACTCTAGTGAGTTGGGTGCTTCCTCAGCTTCAATACTAGACACTACTATGGTACAGCCATTTTATTTTCTTAAAGCTGGTGTGAGAACTAGGGAATGCAGTTTTAATAATATAGCTGTGCTAGCCTTTGATGTACTTTTCATTGGCGACCACCACCAGTCCACCCATTACTGTACAAATGGACCTGACCGACGGGATGTCTACTTGTAAAATACACCAGTAGGTAGAAAAAACAGTATATATTGCAGTACCTGGTGGTCATCCAATTATGGCTACCAGTATCTGATGCAGGCTGCTGGGACAATGATGACTTTGAGAATCTGTTTGATCTCTTGTTTGGCCTCTCAGTCTGATAAAATCCATTGCACTGATATATCCTGGTGGCCATTTAATCTTTTGGGGTAGTGCAACATTTTAGTTTAGCTTGGAACTTCCCTGTTTTAACTCAAAATATTGGGGTAGGAATTTGGTGCATCTGCAGTATGTGGTTGTCTACATGTAGTTAGCCCTAAAAAAATCTCTATTTATTCTGGGTGCTCTCACCTTCTTCATCGAGTTTTTTATGCCTTCTATGATGATGATTAGGTAGAATGAAACCCTAAAAAAGCACCACTTCCAGTGTGTACTCCTTTGTGCAGCTCGGTTTTCAGTGCTTCATTTGTAAAATAATAAGTGTCGTTGCCCAAAGCGCTGCTCAAAAGTCTCCGGCCAGTGCAAATAAATGTTAGTATGCCCAATGCCAAGGCTCAGAAGTCTTAAATCCACCTCATGCCTTTTTAATCCACTATTATACACTCCCTGTCTCTTTGTCTCATTCTTGCAAGTTCCTGTTTCCCCCCATTATCATTGATTTTCCTCCAACTTTCCACTTTGTTTTTCCCTCTCTTGCTCATGGTATATGTATGAAGCAGGAAAATAAGAGCCAGTCACCAAAAACAGTGTCCGTGGCCCATGTGGCAGTGCCCGGCTTATGTTAAGCACTGGGTTGAATCACATTTAAAGCCTTGGATGACCAGCTGCATGTGGTTGGTGTTATCTGCGCACCAGCCTCAAGTAGTGATATATTTAGCACCATGCAGTTGTGGCTCTCTTTTTTGCTCGTTTACCCTGTGTCACTTAGTGCATTTGTAGGAAAGTGCCTGTTTGGTCATGGTTAGCCCCCACGTTTTGCCTTGTTTATGATGTGATTCCGAATTGAAAGTGCACTGGGCCCCTGCTAACCAGGTTCCCAGTGCCAGATCTCTTTCCTAAAACCGTACCATGATTGGCACAACTTCTGCTACCCCGGTAAACCCTAGTAAATGGTACCTAGGGCATTGGGACTGAAGAGGGTCCCCTGGGGCTGCAGCACCAATTGTGCCACCCCAGAGACCCCTCACCAAGACTATGCAAGCTTCCATTGCAAGCTGTGTGTCTTAGTACTGAGAAAACCAAAGAGTCAACATGGCACACAGCCCTTTGGGCCATGCCCCCATTCACTGCATGAGGTGTAGGTAAGTCACCCCTGGTGCAGGCCTTACAGCCCTAAGGCAGAGTGCACTATATCCCATGTGTGGCCATATCTGCTCAAGCAGATAGGATCCTACAATATCAAGTCCATTCTTGGATATTGTATGTACACAGGGAAGCCATAGAGAGTACATGGGTAGGATACTTGTCATTACATGTTTCCTAGCTCCATGATGGATTCACTGTACCCTAAGATGTGTGGTACTGAACATCTTGTCTTAATAAATCCTCACTGATGCCAGTGTTGGATTTATTAATAAACACACACAGGAGACCCTTTGGAGGGTCCCCTGAAAACCGACCAAGCACTTATGTGGTCTCTGTATGAAAGTAGTATCTGCTTCTTATGGTTACCCCCACTTTTTGCTGATGTCTCACTGTTTTTGGACTAGTCTGACTGGGATCCTGCTATCCAGGACCCCACTCTATCTGCTTTCTCCCCTAAATTGCTATGTATGTACTTTAGGTACACTCCAGATTGGATACTGGGGTACCCTTATCAGTCCCTAGTATATGATACACCATGTAACCAGGGCATAGGTACCCCAGAGGCCTCCCATGGGCTGAAGCATGTATTATGCCACCCATGAGAGGCCATTCAAAATGACACAACAGGTCTGCTACAGCAGCCTGTGTAAGCTGGTGCTAGCACCACTTACTTAGATATAGGTTCACTATATCTATCTAAATCACTACACTTAAAAACATATCAGTCACCCCTATGGCAGGCCTTCTCAATCCTGAAGGCAGGGTGCTGGGTTTTACATGAGAGGGTGCCCCTGCATGAGCAGAGCCCCTCTGCAGCCTTTGGAGACCATTCCCTGGGGTTGGCAGTGATGCAGCCAGACATATAGGTTAAGTTGCATTATAACCTCGCGGTAAATGCTAACTTTAAAACGGCTGCTTAGAAACATGTTGTGTTTGGTGTCAAACACCTTGGAATCATACCTCCACACCAGTAACTGGTGTGGGAGGTATGATTCCACCCTTCTGAAACCACTACTGTGGGTCACCGGTCTACCCGGTACCAGCTTTCTCGACCCGGGCAGCACAAAATGGACGCTGCCAGCCACAGACACGATTCTGCTCTCCTGCTGCTGAGCCAAGCTCGAGCAGAGGAAGGCATGACAATAGGCATCCTGTCACAGGGAGGTGTGACCACCTCCCAGACAGGGTTTAGTGTATTGGGGCTGGGTGGGTGCACTCTGAGAGTGCCAGAAAGTCTGCACTGGGGGCACATTTGGTGTCCCTGTGCATAGTCCAGCTCAAACCAGTTCTGGGAGCCATTGGCTCCTGCTCTGGCATGAAACTGGACAAAGGACATGGGTGTAGCCACCCCTCTGTCCTGCCCCTCCCCTAGGAGGGGCCCCTGAATCTTTCCAACCCTTTCCCATGGGTATAAAGTGGGTTACCTGGCTACAGGACTTTAGATTTTACCTGGACAAGATTCTACTAAGAAGAAACCAAGTACTTCGACTGTCTGCACGACGCTGGATGACTGAAGAATCTCCCTTGGAGTAAAGGATTTACTCCCCTGCACTAGCAGGCACCTAAGCGCATCAACCGGCTTGCATCTCCTTTGCATCTCCCAAGCTCCTGAGGATTCCAAAGACTTCAGCAACACAGGAGGTGGATTTCCGAAAGTCTCTGAGGTCGATTTGCCCTCTCAGAAATTCTGAGACCAGTATCCCTCGTGGGGACCACGTGACCTGAACCCCTGTCCACCGCATACATTTGCAAGTGCATATGCTTGTTGGCAACCCCTGAGCTTGTGCATTGGACTCCAAGTAGTCCTAACCCCGAGCAATATTTGCACCAAAGAAATCCAGCCTCCTCGCACTGAGTGCTCCGTGGGCTGGTGCTTTGCAGACTTGCTTGAGGTCTCCTCATGATCCCTGGTCCGTTGGCCTGTGGGTCCTGGCGAGGGTCACCTTGTTTGTTCTTGGGCTTCCCTGGTTGCTCCAGACGTGCCCTGACTCCCCATTGCTTGGAGAGTCCCCTGGACCTTGCTGGCCCACACCGTAACCTGTTTGTCCTTCCTGCGTGGCTTGCATTTGCCAAGGCTTGTTGGTGCTCCAGCCGGACATTGACCCCTCAGTACTCGACATCCTTTGTGGGACAGCTCACCTCTGGATCCTGGTTGTCCTCGACGTCTCCTGCTCCCTGTGGCTGCAGAGTCAAGCATCCCTTCTTCGCACCTGAAGCACCAGACATCGGTGGGCATTCGATTGCCGAGCCCCTGGTCACCTGAAGTGACCCAGACTCTGTCCCCTCTGCTTTCAGGTTCCTCTTACCTAGAATCCAGGCTTGGATTCCACCGGACACTCTTCGCCTTTCCGGCAGCAGCACTTCTTCGCAACTCTCCATTGAAAACGATGAAGGTTTCCGACACCACTTGACCCCTATGCACCCGGCTCCTCTGGGATAGGTAACACGGGTACCTCAGTACTCACTGGTGGGTTGGCTCTAGAACCTCCTATGTTCCAAAGGGTTTGCTTGAAGTCCTCGTAGAAGTGTCCTTAAACTATAACTTTGCAACCGCGACTTTCCCATAGAGTTGTACGGAACACGCGGTCGTGTTTCCTCACTGCACCCGTCCTCCGCGGGCTCCCTGTGTCACTACCTTGGGTGGTTCCTTGGGGTCCCAGCGATTCTACGTGCTCTAGGCACCGTGTATAGTGAAGTCATGATTGTTATACCATTTTTTTAGTATATGGTTCGGTCTCCCCCTGGAGCCCGCTGTGTATTGTGCTACTTACGAATGTTCTATTGATTCAGTATTGTGTGCTTTGTGTTCTAATCTCGTGTAGAGACTAGTAGAGAGTGTTATACTAATAAATACATATTTTTATATAACTACTGTGTGGTTCTCCTTTCATTTAGTCATTCAGGAGGTGATATTCTGGTAAAACAAGCTGCTTTACATTCCTTCAAGATTAAGCCTGAAGGCTGCTCTCCACAGCTACCACTAGGATAGCTTTCTAAAGGTTATCTTTGACCTCATACATCATAAGGGTCGTGTGGACTGGTACAGGCTGCCCACTTTAATTAGTGGACAACATATAACAGGCCACCTTCTCACATTGGTGTGCAGTGGTTGGGATTCAAGCTTGCTATTGTTTTACCAGATAAATCTCATTGAGTGATTAACTGAAAACCACTAAGTTTTAGGCACATATAATACATCAAGATTTGAATAAGTAAGTTCTACTGAACTTGGAGTTGGGTAAGTCAAGGGTCTAGCACACACTTTCTCCAACTCAAGAGAGTTTAGTCTCCACTAGGTTAGGTAGGTGCCTACACCACATAACACTAGTATGTCTTCTAGAGGAGAAGCCAGTGGCTCTCTGCCAACTAGGTACAATGGCCTCTCATTCCAGGAATTGAAAGCCATGTGTGTGTCTAGGAAGTTGAGGACAAGGAGAGGTGCAAACACCTTATGTCTCACTGAGATTTTGCTCTTGGATGACCTTAGGAAGACCCCAGGGTCTGATGAGGTGGATAGAGTAGGTGGGGCAGGGAATGAGGAAAGGCCAGGAAGTGAAACCACCTTTGACCTGGACTCAAACCCTGGCCAGGAGGATCAAAATGATTCTAACCTGGACAACATAGATCTTCCTTTAGGTGGGGGAGAAGGCCCCAGTGGCCCTCTCTTTACTCCACCAGGAAGAGTACAGAGTTTACCTAGGAGATCCAGATCTCCCTCTGTAGAATCTCGACACTCTGGAACTTCTGTAGGGACTTCCATATCAAATAGGAGGGAATCCTCTTATGATAGACAGTGCCAACTTCTGGAGCTTGAGAAAATCAAGCTTAGGCTCAAGAAGGAGCAGTTGGCCCTAGACAGGGAATCCCTAGAGCTCCAGAGAGCACAAAGAGATTGGGACTAGAGTCCCATGGTGGCAGCAACAGTGTCCCTAGGGTTAAGGAGTATACTCATGATCATAGGAACCTGAACAAGATAGTCCCTCCCTACCAGAGTGGGGATGACATCCACAAATGGATAACTGCACTAGAGAGGGCCTGTAAGGTACAGAGGGTCCCTCAGGAGCAGTGGGCAGCTATCTTGTGGCTCTCCTTTGCTGACAAAGGTAGAGATAAGCTCCTCACTGTTAGAGATGAGGATGCTGACAATTATTCAGTCCTGAAGAGTGCTCTCATTGATGGGTTTGGCTTAACCACTGAACAGTACAGGATTAAGTTCAGAGACACCCAGAAGACACAGACTCAGGACTGGGTAGACTTTGTAGATTGTGCTACTAAGGCTCTGGAAGACTGGTTACTTGGCAGTAAAGTGAATGATTTTAAGGGATTGTACAATTTAATTATGAGGAAGCAGATCCTTAATAATTGCCAAAACCAGTTGTTGCATCAGTACTTGGTTGATTCTGATCTGACCTCTCCCCAAGAATTGGGAAAGAAGACAGACAAATGGGTCAGAACCAGGGTGAAGCAGAAAACTCAGAATCAAGGTGGTGACCAAAAGAAGCAAGATGCTAAAACTCCAGATAAGGGTGGGGAGAAGGGTAAAGACCAGAAGTATTCACAAGGGCCCCAAAAACCTGCATCTGGGGGGGAGTCACAATCTAACAAGGGTAAAAATAAAAAAAAACCTTGGTGCTTCCTGTGTAAGGAGAAAACCCATTGGACAAGAGATGCCAATTGTTCAAGGGCCAAGGATCCTCCTGCCAACACCACCACTGCCCCTAAGGCAACTGTTCCCCCTAGTTCAGCTCCAAGTGGTGGTACTGGGAACAAGGGTATAGTAGGGTTAACCCTGGGTACTGAGATGGGTTCTGACCTAGTCAGAATTCCAACTCAGGCTGTTTTGGTCTGTGATGGAGGCATGGATATTGCCTCCTTATTTGTCAGTCCCAGTAACCTGGGCAAGTACAGACAACAGCCTTTGATAAATGGAAAGGAGGCCATGGCATATAGGGACACAGGAGCAAGTGTCACAATGGTGACAAAAGATCTTGTGGGCCCTGACCAGATCATACTTGGTGAGATGTACCAAGTGACCAATGCTAGCAATGTCAGGACAGACCATTCCTTGGCAGTTGTGAATTTCACCTGGGGAGTGGTAACTGGCCCTAAGAAGGTTGTGGTTAGTTCAGACCTCCCTGTGGAATGCTTGTTGGGCAATGATTTGGAAACTTCAGCCTGGGCTGAAGTGGAACTCAGGACACATGCAGAAATGTTGGGCATCCCTGCAGATGTGTTTGCCATGACTAGGTCACAGGCAAAAATGTCTTCCACTGAACAGGCCCTGGATACTGAAATGATGGACCAGGTGCCTTCCAAGAGAAGGAGCAGTAGTGGTAAGGCAGTGTCTTCCCCCCTGCCTCAGAGTGAGGATCAGTCTCCTGAGGGAGATGATCTCAGTCCCTGTGAAGGAACTGTCTCAGAGGAACTTGAACCTGACCAGGTTGAGTTCTTGGGGACAGGGGGCCCTTCCAGGGCAGATCTGAGCCAGGAGTAGCTGAACTGCCCCTCTCTTGAACCCCTCAGACAGCAAGCTGCTGCTGAGGCTGCTGGGAGTACCAGTGGGTCCCACAGGATCTACTGGGATGATGGACTTATATATTCAGAGGGTAGAGACCCCAAGCCTGGTGCTACCAGGAGGTTGGTTATACCTCTGAAGTTTAGAGGTTTCCTATTAACACTGGCACATGACATCCCATTAGCAGGACACTTAGGCCAAAGCAATACCTGGGACAGGCTTGTCCCTCACTTTCACTGGACTCACATGTCAGAAGACACAAAGGAGTTTTGTCACTCCTGTATCACTTGCCAAGCCAGTGGTAAGGCAGGTGGTACTACAAAGGCCCCTCTGATACCACTACCTGTGGTGGGGGTTCCCTTTGAGAGGGTTGGGATTGACATTGTTGGTCCCATGGATCCTCCAACTGCATCTGGGCACAGATTCATACTAGTGGTGGTGGACCATGCCACTAGGTATCCAGAGGCAATACCCCTTAGGACCACCACAGCTCCTGCTGTGGCCAGGGCCCTCCTGGGAATCTTTTCCAGAGTGGGTTTTCCTAAGGAGGTAGTATCAGTCCGAGGTGCAAACTTTATGTCTGGTTATCTTACTGCTATGTGGAAGGAGTGTGGAGTGAATTACAAATTTACCACACCCTATCACCCACAATGCAATGGGTTAGTTGAGAGATTCAATAAAACCCTCAAGGGCATGATAAAAGGTCTCCCTGACAAGCTCAGGCGTAGATGGGATATCCTTTTGCCCTGCCTTCTCTTTGCCTACAGGGAGGTTCCTCAGAAGGGGGTTGGCTACAGCCCTTTTGAACTTCTGTTTGGACATCCAGTTAGGGGTCCCTTATGTTTGGTTAAGGAGGGATGGGAGTTACCTCTCAAACCGCCTAAACAGGACATAGTGGACTATGTACTTGGTCTCCGCTCCAGGATGACTGAGTATATGAAGAAGGCATCCAAAAACCTTGAGGCTAGCCAGGAATTACAGAAAGCCTGGCATGACCAAAAGGCTGTTTTGACTGTGTATCAGCCAGGACAGAAGGTGTGGGTGTTGGAGCCTGTGGCCCCAGCAGCTCTCCAAGACAAGTGGAGTGGGCCCCATACCATTCTTGAGCAGAAGGGAGAGGTTACCTACCTGGTGGACCTTGGAACTCCCAGGAGCTCCCACAGGGTGCTCCATGTGAACAGGCTCAAG
This sequence comes from Calotriton arnoldi, assembly GCA_963921515.1. Taxonomy (NCBI): domain Eukaryota; kingdom Metazoa; phylum Chordata; class Amphibia; order Caudata; family Salamandridae; genus Calotriton; species Calotriton arnoldi. The sequence goes on along the minus strand of CAWUFW010004324.1, from coordinate 1,328,924 downwards.
CCATATGTGGACAGGGCAGAAATGGGCTTGCTCATCGCTACTGATGAGGGACAGGAGGAAGAGAGTGATCCACTCCCTGACCTCCTCTCACAGAACCCTGTTGATGGTTCAGTTGATGGTGTAGCCTTGGCAGGCAGCCTCACTGAACAGCAACAGACTGATTGTAGGAAGGTCCTCAATCAGTACAGACACATGTTTTCACTGACTCCAAGTCAGACTGCCTGGTGTACACATGAGGTGGACACAGGTGACAGTCTGCCTGTTAAAAATAAGATTTACAGGCAACCTGACCATGTCAGGGACTGTATCAGGACTGAAGTCCAGAAAATGTTGGAACTGGGAGTGATTGAGCCCTCAGATAGCCCCTGGGCTAGCCCAGTAGTCTTGGTACCAAAACCTCACACCCAGGGTGGTAAGAGAGAGACGAGGTTCTGTGTTGACTACAGGGGACTCAATGCAGTCACTAGGACTGATGCTCATCCAATTCCAAGGGCAGATGAACTTATTGACACTTTGGCCTCTGCCAAATTCTTGAGTACATTTGACCTGGCAGCTGGTTACTGGCAAATCAGATTAGCTGAGGATGCTAAACCAAAAACAGCATTCTCAACCCCTAGTGGGCACTACCAATTTGTGGTGATGCCTTTTGGCTTGAAGAATGCACCTGCCACATTTCAAAGGCTGGTGAATAAAGTTCTCACAGGTCTGGAAGCCTATAGTGCAGCTTATCTTGATGATATTGCTGTCTTTAGCTCCACCTGGGAGGGTCACCTGGTCCACTTGAGAAATGTTCTGGAGGCCCTGCAAAAAGCAGGCCTCACTATCAAGGCCACCAAGTGCCACATAGGGCAGAGTAAGGTTGTGTACCTGGGCCACCTTGTGGGTAGAGGCCAGGTTCAACCATTGCAGAGCAAAATCCAAATCATTATGGATTGGGTTGCTCCAACTACCCAGACTCAGGCCAGAGCTTTCTTGGGCCTGACTGGGTACTACAGGAGGTTTGTTAAGGGTTATGGATCTATAGTGTCCCCCTTAAATTATCTTACCTCTAAAAGAATGCCTAAGAAAGTTCAGTGGACAGTTAGCTGTCAAAAGGCATTTGATGACCTGAAGCAGGCCATGTGCACTGCTCCCATTCTGCAGAGTCCTGATTATTCCAAACAATTCATTGTTCAAACAGATGCATCTGAATTGGGGGTAGGGGCTGTGTTATCACAATTGAATGAGGAGGGTCAGGATCAGCCAGTAGCTTTCATAAGCAGAAGGCTGACCCCCAGAGAGAAACGTTGGTCAGCTATTGAGAGGGAAGCCTTTGCTGTGGTTTGGGCTCTGAAGAAGCTGAGGCCATACCTGTTTGGCACTCACTTCATTGTTCAGACAGACCACAAGCCCCTCTTATGGCTAAAACAGATGAAGGGTGAAAACCCCAAACTCTTGAGGTGGTCCATTTCCCTACAGGGGATGGACTATAGAGTGGAACATAGGCCTGGGAGTAACCATGCCAATGCAGATGGATTCTCCAGATATTTCCACTTAGAACATGAAGACTCAACTGGTCAAGGTTAGTTTAATGTCCTTGCGTTTGGGGGGGTTGTGTAGGAAAGTAGTATCTGCTTCTTATGGTTACCCCCACTTTTTGCTGATGTCTCACTGTTTTTGGACTAGTCTGACTGGGATCCTGCTATCCAGGACCCTAGTCTATCTGCTTTCTCCCTTAAATTGCTATGTATGCACTTTAGGTACACTCCAGATTGGATTCTGGGGTACCCTTATCAGTCCCTAGTATATGGTACACCATGTACCCAGGGCATAGGTACCCCAGAGGCCTCCCATGGGCTGAAGCATGTATTATGCCACCCATGAGAGGCCATTCAAAATGACACAACAGGTCTGCTACAGCAGCCTGTGTAAGCTGGTGCTTGCACCACTTACTTAGATATAGGTTCACTATATCTATCTAAATCACTACACTTAAAAACCTATCAGTCACCCCTATGGCAGGCCTTATCAATCCTGAAGGCAGGGTGCTGGGTTTTACGTGAGAGGGTGCCCCTGCATGAGCAGAGCCCCTCTGCAGCCTTCGGAGACCATTCTCCGGGGTTGGTAGTGATGCAGCCAGACTTATAGGTTAAGTTGCATTATAATCTCGCGGTAAATGCTAACTTTAAAACGGCTGCTTAGAAACATGTCTGTTTGGTGTCAAACACCTTGGAATCATAGGTATGATTCCACCCTTCTGAAACCACTATGGTGGGTCACCGTTCTACCCGGTACCAGCTTTCTTGACCTGGGCAGCACAAAATGGACGCTGCCAGCCACAGACACGATTCTGCTCTCCTGCTGCTGAGCCAAGCTTGAGCAGAGGAAGGCATGACAATAGGTATCCTGTCACAGGGAGGTGTGACCACCTCCCAGACAGGGTTTAGTGTATTGGGGCTGGGTGGGTGCACTCTGAGAGTGCCAGAAAGTCTGCACTGGCGGCACATTTGGTGTCCCTGTGCATAGTCCAGCTCAAACCAGTTCTGGGAGCCATTGGCTCCGGCTCTGGCACGAAACTGGACAAAGGACATGGGTGTAGCCACCCCTCTGTCCTGCCCCTCCCCTAGGAGGGTCCCCTGAATCTGTCCAACCCTTTCCCATGGGTATAAAGTGGGTTACCTGGCTACAGGACTTTAGATTTTACCTGGACAAGATTCTACTAAGAAGAACCAAGTACTTCGACTGTCTGCACAATGCTGGACAACTGAGGAATCTCCCTTGGAGTAAAGCAGTTACTCCCCTGCACTAGCAGGCACCTAAGCGCATCTGACCAGCTTGCATCTCCCAAGCTCCTGAGAACACTGAAGATTTCAGCAACACAGGAGGTGGGTTTCCGAAAGTTGCTGAGGTTGATCTGCCCTCTCAGCGATTCTGAGACCAGTATCCCTCGTGGGGACCGTGTGACCCGAACCCCTGTGCACTGCGTACATTTGCAAATGCATATGCTTGTTGGCAACCCCTGAGATTGTGCATTGGACTCCAAGTAGTCCTGACCCCGAGCAGTATTTGCACCAAAGAAATCTGGCCTCCTCGCACTGAGTGCTCCGTGGGCTGGTGCTTTGCAGACTTGCTTGAGGTCTCCTCGCGATCCCTGGTCCATTGGCCTGTGGGTCCTGGCGAGGGTCACCTTGTTTGTTCTTGGACTTTACTGGTTACTCTAGACGTGCCCTGACTCCCCATTGCTTGGAGAGTCCCCTGGACCTTGCTGGTCCACACCGTAACCTGTTTGTCCTTCCTGCATGGGTTGCATTTGCCAAGGCTTGTTGGTGCTCCAGCCGGACATCGACCCCTCAGCACTTGACATCCTTTGTGCGACAGCTCACCTCCGGATCCTGGTCATCCTCGACGTCTCCTGGTCCCCGTGGCTGCAGAGTCAAGCATCCCTTCTTCGCACATGAAGCACCCGACATCAGTGGGCATTCGACTGCCGAGCCCCTGGTCACCTGAAGTGACCCAGACTCTGTCCCCTCTGCTTTCAGGTTCCTCTCACCTAGAATCCAGGCTTGGATTCCACTGGACACTCTTTGCCTTTCCGGCAGCAGCACTTCTTCGCAAATCTCCATTGAAAACGACGAAGATTTCCGACACCACTTGACCCCTGTGCACCCGGCTCCTCTGGGATAGGTAATACGGGTACCTCGGTACTCACTGGTGGTTTGGCTCTAGAACCTCCTATGTTCCAAAGGGTTTGCTTGAAGTCCTCGTAGAAGTGTCCTTAAACTATAACTTTGCAACCGCGACTTTCCCATAAAGTTGTATGGAACACGCGGTTGTGTTTCCTCACTGCACCCGTCCTCCGTGGGCTCCCTGTGTCACTACCTTGGGTGGTTCCTTGGGGTCCCAGCGATTCTACGTGCTCTAGGCACTGTGTCTAGTCAAGTCGTGATTGTTATACCATTTTTAGGTCTCGCCTAGCGTTGCAGCGCGCATGCGCTGCTCGCTCTTTGAGACATATTGTGTTAGAGGAGATTTTAGAAGGGGGCTTGACGCCCCGCCCATTACTTTCATTGGCTGGCGTCATCGTTTATGGAAAACGGTGGCCTCCGATTGGAAATAAGGCTTGTTTGTTACCACCCTGTCTCCTTTTCGGACGGCCCATCCGGACTGGATGGTTTGCTTAACGGCTGTCGTGAAGGAATTTCTTATCTATAGGGGGTGTGTAGTGGCGGATCATGTTTCCGACAGCTTGTTACTACGTCTGTGGACAGCTGGAGCACGTCAAGAACAGACAGCCGCTGGCTCGTGGCATGGAAGACTCAGTCAGCATTTCACCGAGTATTTCGGACGCCCGAGTCGTGCGTGGGCGTGTCGTTGAATACTGCGGCTGGGTATCTTTTCGAGGGGGTTATTTCTGCCCAAATGCCACAGGCCGCAAAGCTTTTGTTTTGTTGTCCAGACATCCGCTCCCATTAGGACTTTATTGAGGTTTTGCTGCTGACACAAACATGCTTCAGGGGTGCCCCCCCAGGGCTGATAAAATGGTGCTGGCTGGAATTTCTAGCTGCCTTGGAGTGCAAACGTTCTGGATCCGTGCCGGCCCCTTGGGTGTTTTTATTCTATTGTTCACGGAAATTTCTTTCAGTGGACGGTTTCCTGTATTGCATTTTTTTTTTTTGCTTGAGTCCTTATTACCGGTCTGAATCGTTGATGGTGAAGTGGCGTACATTGCATCAGAGTTTCAAAAAACGACGTGTGCACAGTTGAGTATTGATCGCTGGTGTCATATAGGCCTGACTTGGTTGCCGAGTCACAAAATAGGCTACGTTATGCTGAATAATTTGCCTTTTCGTACCGCATACTTTAGTAAACCCTATTACATAATTTGAACCTTCCCTGCTGCATAAATGATTCCAGTGGCCTTGCCAATAACTCAGTCTTGCTTCGGACCCCCATGTCCTAATAAAGAATCTCAGAGAATCACTATTTTCACTTTCAGTAGCTTCTCTCGTCTCGTGGTGCTAAACTACCTCTAGTGCCTCCCACTGGAAAACAGATGCAGCATACAAGGCAGCTCATCTAAACCCACCCAAATAGGTAGATTCAAGACATCCATGCGGATCCTATATCCTGAATCAAGAGGGGACTGCGCCTGGAGACCCTGAATCCCCTGATACAAAGGATCCTGCAGTGAGCTCTCTCGGGGGCTGCCTCAGACTCACTGGCGCTCTGGGTCAGAGGTGGCCAAGCCACACAAGGCTCGAGCCTGGCTCTGGCTCGGGGTTGAGCATTCCCCATGAGGAATGCAAATCAAAACAGAGCCGACCTAATGTCACTGACATAGCCATTTTAACCTTCCAAATGTAGGTTTTTAAAAAACAAAAAAGCCTGCTAAATAATAAACAGCTGAGCGCATGACATGTTAAATGCCTTTGTGCTGCCGGCAGCCCAGCTAAGCTGCACTTCACATCACTGCAGCCCTGTAATAGGACAGCAATCTCCGCGGTATGTCATTGTTTCCTTTGTTTTGCAAATTGGTATAATTGCTGTCATTGGGATGCTAACCTGCTGTCTCTTTATCGGTTTTTTTCATGGGGAGGCAGGGCGTGTGGAGTAAGATCTCCTACCTTCCCTTGCGACTAATTTTGTAACTTTTTCGCAAAGACATTTTATATATGTTTAAAATGTCGGATTGAATAAAAGTGTTATGTACATGTACTGAAAATATTGTGCTAGTTTATTTAGTAATGCAGTAATTGAGCACAGCGATTTGCATTTGGTACTGAAAGGAAGAGAGCTGGAGGCATTCATCCAGTGGCTGAATTGCAGTGTGTAACCAATGAACCTGGACTCAAAAGCTGCTACCCTTTCTCCAAATTGTGTGATCCTATGGAAATCCCTTTACTTTACAGTGCTTCACTTTGAGTGTCTGATCTGAGCGCACCCTCAGTCCGGTCTGGATGTGGTCTGTATATAAAGCTTCACCTACATAAAGTTAAAAAGACCGTGTAGCTCCTCGCACACTAACAATATTGGCCTTCTGAACAGTGCCCATGATAAACTGGCACCTCGAGGCACCCGAAAGCAGTGTCGTCAGCAGGGCTTTAAGTGGGCCGGGTCTCACCGGGTCTGAGCACCGGCAGTTTTTTTAATGGGGCCTCGAAACGGGTCTCTATCGGGCTCTGTTTTGTGCCCTGGCACAGGTGGTCCGTTTTTTCCCCGGACTGCAGTGACAGCGGGCACATCGATGTGCGCCTGCTTGCACTGCTCACTTCTCACTAGTGGAGAAGTTACGGCATGACGTCATGCCAGGTGAGCATTGTAGGAGAAGGGAAATCCTTTAAAGAGAGTCATTTTCTCTCTGGATTTTCCTTCTTTTTTTGAAACTCGGGAGCAGCAACATCGTCGTGGTGTCAGCAGGGCTTTAAGTTGAAGCTTTTTCAATATTATATACAAGAAGCCATAGTTGCTGCTTATTTGTCTTATGCAACTAACAACCATTGACAAAGCCAATAGTCCTGCCTTGTTGTAAGTATGATGTTACTTGTATCATATATCTGTATGCAATGACAGAAACCGCAAAATACAAGTCAGGCGGCACACTATGCTAAGCACAAATTTTTAGCTTCTGTGTTTTTAAGCCATGCACTTAATTACATTGACCACGCCCCTTTGAGAGACCCCCCCAGTTTTTTCATCTCACTTAAAACCCTGGTCGTCAGAGCATTGGGGGTGCAGTAGAGTTCAATTTTAAATACTGTTCATTTTAACAGAAGTCAAATCGGTGCTTTCATCTAATGCACCAAGGGAAAACACATGTTCAGCTAAAAACTTAAAAGTTGACAGTTACCATATTTTGACACGAAGTGTACCCTGTCATGTACATGCCAAATCTTTTGGTGGCTTGGCTCATTTTTTGCCTTTTTAGATCCAAGTTCGATCCATGGCTCGGCTCTAACTTGGTGCTCTCGCTAAATTTTCTAACTCGCTCAGCCTTAATCATTAGGAAAGCTCCTTTTATCAAAATCCTCAAGGTCAAACTCAAATAAGTGTTCCACTTAGGATAGGCAAGAGCGTCACCACCTCTGAATCAAAAACGTCATGCACGAAATCCACTGTGCCACAAATGACATCTTCTGTGTCCATCCTGCACAAAGCCTATTTGTTTCTCAATTCCAGATTTTTTCCTTATTCGATTATTGACTCCAACTCCATCATGTGTGATGGCTTAGTTGTTTGTTTCTTTTTATGCTAGGCCTCAATCCTTTATGACATTCCCAACACCTGCACCCCAAAGGACAAATTAACTTGTACAAATTAAAACTATTTTGATCACAGCGACCCTTCCTTTAACAGCGGCAGCGGACCTTTCTTTAGATACCCCTCATCCAAACAAAGTGGGGTGGCCTCTATAAGCGTGAAAATGCTTTATGGGGCGCTTGAAAACAAGCATTTGCAATACAACAGGTCTCGCATTTTATAAACTTTGACCTATCGGTATTGTAAATAACAATGCCTTTTATTATTTAAAAAAAAAAAAAATGTTGTCCTCATTCGCCATCAGATAAATTCAGAGCTTAGATGCCTTTTATTATTATAGGTTTTTTAAACATATAAATAAAAGGCATTGTCATTTACAATACCAATAGATCAAAATCTTGCAATTGCGAGACCTATTGCATTGCAAATGCATGTTTTAGTATATGGTTCGGTCTCCCCCTGGAGCCCGCTGTGTATTGTGCTACTTACAAATGTTCTATTGATTTAGTACTGTGTGCTTTGTGTTCTAATCTCGTGTAGAGACTAGTAGAGAGTGTTATATTAATAAATACATATTTTTATATAACTACTGTGTGGTTCTCCTTTCATTTAGTCATTCAGGAGGTGATATTCTGGTTAAACAAGCTGCTTTACATTCCTTCAAGATTAAGCCTGAAGGCTGCTCTCCACAGATACCACTAGGATAGCTTTCTAATGGTTATCTTTGACCTCACACATCATAAGGGTCGTGTGGACTGGTACAGGGTGCCCACTTTAATTAGTGGACAGCATATACCAGGCCACCTTCTCACAGTCTCTGACTAGCCTTAGCCAGCCTGTCTCCACCAGATATGTTTCTGACCTCATTGGATGAGGGCCAGCACTCTCAGAGGCCAGGAACAAAGCCTGCTCTGGGTGAAGGTGCTTCACAACTCCCCCAGGACAGGATGGCCTACCAAGGCGGGAAGCTTCAAAGGGGTTGCCACCTTTGAAGGCAACCCAGGCAGCTCCAGCTAGTGGAGGATGCCAACCCTCCTTTCCTGCTCTACATTTAGCGGGAGAACAGGCGGGAAAATTAGGTAAGGTAGGAGGTGGGTCCCCATTCAGCCTGCACCACCCCTAAGGCTGGGGCAGGCGATGTGGATCCCATTTTTCATTTCCCTCCATTAGGTTCAGGGAAGTGTCCCTTCCCACAGGAAGTCATCATTTCGAGGGCGTAGACACCTTAAAGGTAGGTAGCCCATTGGCTACTGCCTGTCTCCCCCTTTAACGCCCCTAAATTTAGTATTTAGGTGACATCCTTGGACCCTGAACTTAGATTCGATGGACACAGAGAAGAAAAGGACAAAGAAGAGCTGCTGACAGCCCTGCTGCAGAAAATTGGCGCCAAACCCTGCCTTCTGCCTTAAGGAGTTGACAATTGTGGTGTGCTGTCTCATCCTGCAACTTTGAAGCCTCCAAGTACCCTAGAGCTCCTCCAGCCTTCTGCAAATTGCCAAAGAGCTCCCTTGGAGTGGAGGTACCACTCCCCTGCAGTGCACAGGCACTGAACCGCAAAATCCGGTTTTACCGGCTTGCTGCTCCTTGGTGACTCGGACACAGCATTCAAACCAAACATTGTACACCAGCTCCGGAGGGTAAGATCTGCCTCCCCAACATGTTTGGAGACACCAGGACCTACCAGAACCGTGCCACACTAATATCCAGGGTACGAGACCCTCTGCAGCATTCACCATGACGAATAGTCCAATCTGGACTCCACCTGCCCAGGAAGCAAGCACCCATCAAGGGACATCAAGACCCCTGAGACACTTTGTGAGTGGCCCAGCTGTCCCGGAATTGACTCTCCAAGCTGCCTGCTTCTGACCACGAGGACATCTTAGCGCGTGCCACCCGGCTGACGTATCTACTCGGCACCCAGCCCACCTGGCCTGGGTACCAACGAACCAGCTGTGCTCCCATGGTCCTGAGGCCCTTGTGACCCTCTCCCTTGAGTGGGACCTCTCGGACTTACCTGTAAGTCCCTTTGAGCAGTCTGTTTTCAGTTGCCCCCTTCTTCGTAGTGCACAGCTACAGGTGACCTCAGCACCCAGCTCCTAGCCGAATCTGCGATGCACCCGAGAATCCGCTGGTGGAACATTGGGCCTGGCCTTGCTACTTACTTAAATCCTGAAGTTGAACCTTGAAACCCAACTGTATGATTTTGTATGCATTTTCTTGTTTCTTCCTATTGACTTCATCTGTGCGTAATTGCGCACAAACTAATTCATTTTGCAAACTTTGAAAATTCATATCCTAAAAAGTACTTACTCTAGAACAAAGTTCTTGGCCTGAAAAATTGCATAAAAATTGGTGTTATTTTTATACATAGGTCTTAGATTTATTCTTGAATGTGTGTCTCATTTATTGCCTCTGTGAGTACAACAAATGCTTAGCACTACCCTCTGATAAGCCTAATTGCTCGCCCAAACTACCACAAATATAGCGTTAGTATTATCTACTTTTGCTCTGTACATCAGTCTGGGACTCACTGGACTCTCTGCCCAATGTACTTCATTTCAGTGCACTATATAGAGAGCCAGCGTCCTGCAGCATTATTTGCAGATGATGCAAATGACAACATTGTATGATTAGATATGGTGCCATTTTGTGACTTTCGCTATTAATAACTGTGCCGTGTGCCAGACCTCAGCCTTACTGTGGATGATCATGTGATTTCCTTATAAACATGGTACCACTAAACTTGTATGAACCACTCAATCACAGCAACACCTCTCACCCCCCACACAGGCAATAACAGATGTGGATCAGACAGCACAACAACCTGGTTTGTTTAACCTCACAAAATAGTTCTTAATATTCAGCAGATGGGTCCCTGAAATACTAATTAAGCTCCAATCTCTATTCAACCCCTTTCTGTTTTCGTTTTGATTAATGAGATGAGAGGAGAAGGGGAGAGAGCGACCCCCAGATATGCCTTTGGCCTCCCCACCCATCTCCGACATATCCCTCACACACATGCATGCACATGACTGACGTTTTAACTGTTTTAGGCACATTTTTATGCAAATTCCTTAAGCATTCTTTTCAGGTTTACAATGCACCCAGGATGAAGGCCGTGAAAGGAATGCCACATTTCCACTGCTTCAGCTGCTCAACCAGACAAGCAGAAGTGTGTCTGGCAACAAAGAAATATGGTAATTTTCAGCCCAGAGAGACTTGGGAAGGAGGGGTTTGGAGGAGAGGTAATTTTCATAACAGTAAAAATGCAGGGCTGTATCAGCGAAGAGTCAAGTGCGATAAAGGGCTCTGCAGATGGAAAGTGAGCTAGATTGAAAAAAGACAATTGAAACGGGATTTAAACCTTAGCCTAGGCCTGTCTATTCATTGCACAGTGAGGAACAATGGCAGCATGTCATCACTGCAGGATCCGAGCAGCTGTAGCCAGAAGAGAAAGTTGGGCCGTGGAGACAGATGGGAAGGTACACACTGCGTGCATCACCAAGAGACAGCAGGATGTGGGGATCTAGAGAGACAGACAGCTAAACTCCGAGTGGATGAAAATAAATAGATAAACGGGCAGATAAGATCCGTTGATTTAAGACAGGCAGACAGACACATTCTGTTGTGACGAGTAAAGGGACAGGCCGCCAGGAAGCCTCTTTGTGGATTATTAAAAAGATAGTTAGGCAGGAGGAATGTGTGGGCTAGTAAAGAGACAACCAAACAGGTAACCTCTGGGTGGATTAATAAGGAGGCCGGCAGCTAGGCCATAAATGGATCAATAAGACAGGTAGATAGGAAGACTATGGACTGTGTGGATCATTAAAGAGACAGACAGGCAGACTATGAGTGGATCAATAAAGACAGACAGGCAGTAGACTGTATCTCCCAACCTACCTACATTAGGAGGATGTCACCCTCTTTAGACTCATCGCCCTCCAAACAAGCCCAGTGCTGGAATCACATGCCCTGAAAACTGTCCTTGGTCTCGAAAACATGTGTCATCCCTCTATTACTTGCAATGGGGTGACCCTTAAAATCTGCCCATGATTAATCTCGACCTCCTAGGAGGCACAAATGTTTGAGAGGTATGCAGTACACTCTGTGTGGAGTGAGAGAGACAGGAGGAAGACTTTGTGTGGATCATCAAAGAGACGGGCATGCAGATAGAATATATGGATCAAGAAAGAGACAGCTAGAATGTGTGGCTCAGTACAGGAACAGACAGAATGGGAGACTCTCATGAGCAACAAGGAGACAGGCAGGGAAACTCTGCAGGGATTGCTAAGTGACAGGTAGACTGGCTCTCAGACAGGCAACTGGATAGACTGCTCAATCAAGAGGAAGACAGTCTGGTAGACCTGAGTAGACAAATAGAGACAGACAGGGGTAGTCTGTTTGGAGATCTAGAGAAATAGGTAGGTCGAATCTGTGGAGCTAGAAAGTGACAGGCAGGCAATCAGAGATGGTTTAAGGCATTGGCAAAGTGGGCTCTGGCCCAGGGCCCCAGACTTTCAGGGGGCCCTCAATACAGATAGCTCTGTTCTGCAGAGTCTTGCCCTGATGACCTTAAATAATTCATAAACAGATTGTTTCTCATACCTTTTTCCTTGAATTTATTTTTAATGTAGGGTATGTGCGAGTCTATTGCAGACATTTTGAAGAGAAATGCTTCGTTTACGTTTCATGCAACATCCATAAAAAATTATTGTAGATCAAAACAGGACCTCACGTATGAGAAATGGGAGGCTGTGACAGAGATTATGTGCAGTAATATTAGTGAGCTGCTGCTGTGTTACAATATTGAAAACACACCACTATCCGTGAATATTCGATGTAAACACATTTAAGAATGTGGAGGCCAAAGAGGGCATGAAATAGCTGAAACTGGCTAGTAAATTCAAAGCAGGGGCCGTCAAAATACGTTTGGCCCTGGGCCCCCAAAATCCTTAAAATGTCCCGGAGGTAGATAGCCAAAGACTATAGGCAGGTCCTGTGCTGTATCATGTTATAGAGTCCTCCCAATCATCATAATGGCTTCTATGTAACGAAGCAACAAGGAAGAGAGCTGACATTGAATATATTTAATGAGTAGGGATTCAGAAACTCCCACCATATATGAATGGAAAACTGAAATGCAATTCATCCCAAAGTGGGAAAACAAGTGTTGCATGTACTGAATAGTGTCATACATTAAATTGCGGGAAACAACCTTAACAACGCGGTTATTACATCGCGTTACATTTACAACGCAGTCATTACAACGACAGCGTTGTTACATCGCAGTACATTAGAACGCAAGTCGTTACAACGACTTGCTCTAGATGGCGCTCTAAACTAAGGAATAGTGTCATTTACTATTCCAACACCTTCCCTACTGTTGCACACACAGGAGTTGGAATAGTAAATTATACTATTCCTAAATCCAGCGCGCCATCTAGAGTAAGTCGTTGTAACGACTTGCGTTGTAATGTACTGCGATGTAACAATGCGGTCGTTGTAACGACCGCGTTGTAATCGCATGCATTGTAAACGCATGCGATGTTATGGTATATATTCAAAATGCATAAACTTTGGGACCGCCCACCTCTCTATAATTGCTGAAAGGGCAATTTGAGGCTGAATATTTATAAGGCTGAAACTAGTTGGGTATTTTGTCTGTTTTTGTTATGAAAACACTCATGTTTGACATATTGGATTACAATTACAATGTATCCGGACGAAAGGAGCCTTTTGACAATCATCGTAGTTATAATAATTTAGCCATTTCATTAATCTGATTCATATGTTGATGAAATGTGTTTATTGTTTATTTGCTGACTCTATGATTATCTGCTTATCTGTAAACATGATTTAAAATATCAGGTATATTTTGACTCAATAAAAATACATAAAAAATGATTAGTAACTTAGTAGACTTATCTGACTTCATCTTCAAAGTGTAAAGATATCATTCGAAACAAGAACTGGCAAAGCAGTAGGTCTCAACTTTGCGACCTTTTAGCGTTCCCAGTTGTTTTGAGCTCTGCCAAACAGCATCCCCGATGCTATGGAGCATGCCTACATTTAAATAAAAAGCATAATTTTGTAGGCACACCTACCATGCATGCTCACTCCTACAAAATGCCACAGGCACATTTATTTATTTCTATTTGCCGATCAAACTCGATTAGCAAATAAAAAACAAAAAACATGCAAAACAGGTGGGGGAAGCAACACACTAGGGGAAGCAACACAGGTGGGGGAGCAACATGGGGGCAAGGTAGGTGGGGGTAATAATATGAGTTGGTGGTGCAGTAGCAACACAGGGGCCTAAAGGGGGTTGAAGCAACACAGGGTTAAGGAAGCTACACAGAGGGAGCGGGTGGTGGGAATCAACACGGAGGGCGCAGACGGACCAAACAGGCGAGAGGGAGAGCAACGTGAAGCGTCGGGCGTGCAGGAGATTAAAGCAAATAGCACGAGAGAGAGAGCATTTGGGGCAAACTAAATACATGTGCGAGAAAGCAACACAGGTGGGTGAAGCACAAGAGGGCTAGTGCAAATCAGAGGGGTTGATAGAGAAGAAGCCGGGCAAGAGAGAGCAGCACAGAGAGAGGAAGAGAAACACACTAGGGAGACAGCTGGAAAACGAACACATTCTTGTAGAGTGTTTAAACAAAAAGACAAAGGTAACACCTGAAAAAGTGAGCAGCGCAAGGATGCAGTAATGTGTCAATGCTGTAAGGGAGCGACAAACACAAGAAGAGGAAGGAAAGCCCACACACGCTAACAAACAAAAAGCAAGCAAATGGGAGTGACAATGAAGATAACCAAAAGTAAGCAGTGGACGGGCTTTAAGCCCACTTTAAGCTAACAATATATCTCACAACAGACAGCACATGCGCTGTCTAGTAGGTGAGACCTAACAACAAAAGTGACCAATTGAATTCTTCTACAGGTGCACCACTGTGTTCTCTTTTGAAATCACAGGAGGTACATTCAAGGTAGGCAGTGCTACCAAGCTGTGAACTAGATTCAAGTGACAAGGAGGTCTTTCGGTCAGTTCTCTTTTTTTTCAGCCACTCAACTATTAAGGTGGTGAAGACTGTAATTTCTTATTTTTTTATTTTTTATTTGTCAGTCTTTATTTCGACCAAAATGATCATAAAAGACAAAAATATTTACATCATCACATAATACATATATAAAATCCATTTCACATCAAGACTATACAAATACAAATTTAAAAGACAACAAAGACATCTACTAAAAACTAATTAGTATAGTTCCCTTACAAAAGTTTAAAAACGATACAGACTTAAAAGGAAACATTTCATAAAATGATCTATACCATCTGGCCCCTATACAAATATTTAAAAAAAATTATGAATATATATGTAACAGAACTAGAAAACTAAGCAGAAGACAGAGCATTAATAGACACTGTCGCAGTCTGCTTGTTTTCGGCCTTTTGTCTTATTCTCCAGGCCCATCCCAAGAATTTCGCTACAGCAATCACAATTGCCTCTTGGGTACTAGTCTTTAGTAATCTTAGCGCAGTATCGCTCAGCCTAGTACCAAGGTTCTGACAAATTGGTTTGAGCCATTTTCTCCGAGGAGAACAATATGCTGGACAAGCAAAAAATATATGGGAGATTGTTTCATCCATACTATGGCAAAATTGACATTTGCTATCTTGGGAAGGGTGCCAGGTCTTGGTGAAAACTTTGGTTGGCAACGTTCCTATCCGGAACTGAAAATAACGTTTTCTGTCAATGGGCTTGGTTATAAAATCCCAGAATTCTTCATATAATGGTTCCAGCTTGTGATCCAAGAAGGTACTGGTCAACGATGACGATCTGGAGGAACTCAGAATACCAGATCTAATCATAGTCCAGTACGCATCTTTAAATACCTTTTAGAAGGAAAAGTGTTATGTGCTGGTTCCTCCCAAAGCTGCCTCATGCCCATGTCCACCAGGGATCTTTTGACCTGTTGTAGCCACCTGATCTTATGAGAAGTGTCAATTCCCCTGATGTCCATAAGAGCTGAGGCATAATGGGCTAGTTCCGGAGTAGACCAGAGCCTTCTCCAATAGGCCAATGGTTTAAACCTAGCAACCTCTGTTAGTGA
Organism: Calotriton arnoldi; assembly: GCA_963921515.1. Taxonomy (NCBI): domain Eukaryota; kingdom Metazoa; phylum Chordata; class Amphibia; order Caudata; family Salamandridae; genus Calotriton; species Calotriton arnoldi. The sequence goes on along the minus strand of CAWUFW010004324.1, from coordinate 1,313,570 downwards.
ATGGCACCCCAGATCAAAATATAAAGGAGTAAGAGGAGTACTCTGAGGGAGACCAACCAAACCTCTCAGGAAGCTTTTTTGGGCCTGTGCTAGGGTGGACAGATTTTCGAACCCCCAGAGTTCTGCCCCATATAAGATGGACGCCATAACCTTTACATGGTAAATCTTGAGTGCAGGGCCGATAGGCTTTGTCTGAGAAAGCCTGTGTTCTTTCAAAATCACCCCTGCTATCTGAGAATGTTTGAGCGCCATTATTTCAATTTGGGGCTTCCAATCTAGCTTACGATTGATATTTACTCCAAGATAGGTAAATAAATCTGTTTGCTCTAAAGACTCGTTGTTCATAACAACCCTTGACTTGATAACTTTGTGGTTATGTAACACCATAAATTTAGTCTTATCCACATTTACCAATAACTCATGTTCCTTGCAGAATTTTTCAAAACATATCAGGGCTTTCTGCAGCCCAGCTTGGGTTTTGGATAAAATTAAAGTATCATCCGCGAACATGAGAATTGGCACTTTGATACCTGCAACAGAGGGAGCATCAGTTGGGTAATCAGAAAAATATCTAACCACACCATTTATAAAAAGTGAAAACAGGGTTGGAGCCAGCACACATCCTTGGCGTACCCCTTTTAAAATTGGAAATTTGGGGGTAGTATTCCCTTGGGCTCCCCATCGAACCTGCGCAAAGTTTGATTCATGCAATTTTACCACCAGCTGCAAAAGTTCAGGGGAATTCCCAGGTCTCTCAATACGACCCAGAGCTTGTTTCTCGGGACCGTATCGAAAGCTGCTTTAAGATCTACGAAAGTGGCATAAATAGTTCCACCCGCTAACAATACAACACGCCAATAGATTAATACAAAATAAAAAACTTGATCTATCGTGCTTACAAAAGCCCTAAAACCTGCTTGGAAGGGGGATAGTATGTTATTCTCAGTTATCCATGTCTGTATTCTATTCAGAACCAATCTAGCCATGATCTTTTGGGTGGAATCGATCAGGCTGATGGGCCTATAGTTTTTGGGGCTGGAACGGTCCCCCTTCTTATAATTAGGGAGGATTTCCGCCCCACGCCAAGAGTCAGGAATAGTAGCTCCCTGGCAATCGCATTTGCTAGAAACAAAATATACCTAAACCAATTTTCTTTATCGGATAAAAATAAGTCCACTGGGATGCAGTCAGGACCGGGTGCCCTACCTTTTGGTGCTGAGGTCACAGCAATTTCGACTTCCCTTAAAGAGAATTTTACCGGGGTTACTACACTTGGAACTATAAATAAGAGAGTATTCTCAACAACAGCAAATTGATGCTTAAAAAATGATACCCATTGGTCTGGGGCAATATGATTTGACGGGGCATTTCCTTGGCCTTCACGGCCCCATTTTACAAGCTGCCAGAATGATTGTGTGTTGTTCATCTTGCTAGCTTGCAAAAGATCCTGCCACCTTTTTCGTCCCATGCCTTTTTTGCCAGTATTTGTGTGGTTTTATACTGCTTTCGGGCTGTTCTTATCCTATCTATATCATTGGATTTTATAGCCCAGGACAACTGCTTGTATGCTGCCTTACATGCCTTATTATACCAATGGTCATACTTTGGTAATGATCTCTTAGGGGTTTTATAAGGTTTTGTAAAAAACGCCTTATATTTTCAAACATAGATTCATGAATGTATGTTATATTATGATTGATTTCATCCTGGTTTTTAAATTTTTCGAGTAGGTCTAACGTGTTTGAAACCTCGGCATTCATGCTTATAAGGCAGCTTTCGTTTTCAACAACCCGGGACCACTTAACCCTCCTCATGTCATTGCTAATTGTTACATCGGCGGTCTCAATTACCTCAACCGGGGGCAAGAATGCTACATGAGCTGGGCCTTTTATTTTCAACAGTAGTGGGTCATGGTCACTTTCAACCCTTGTACAGACCTTCATATCCACTACTGAAGACCAATACTCTATATTAATAAGGATGTAATCTATTCTACTACTTCTCAGGTCATTGTTATAAGTATGTGATCCTGAGCGGTCGGATGGTGTACGTCCATTTACTGCTCTCACACCCCTCTCTAGGCTAAAAGCTTTCAACTGAAGGGCTGCCTCGGTCCATTTTTTAATTGGTGGAATTTCCAATTGGGGAATACCCCATTGGGCGTCTTCGTCTGCACTTAGGTGGCCATCCTCAAAGTCCAAAGGCTCAAATGTGGTATTGAAATCTCCAGCAATAATTGTGTTGAACCCTTCTCCCTTTCCGACTAAGAAATTACTAAGATCGCTAATTGTCTTTGAGGACCTGCCGCCCGCCAGACCCCTAGCGTAAACATTAACAATGAGTAACTTAGGCGAGTTTTTAGGACAAATAAGCAACGCCAAAATATCCTTATTATCAGTCTCCAATTCGGTTATCTTAGAAGTGGAGCTTTGCCTCACCCATAATGTTAATCCTCCGGAAGGTCTTCCTTTATGCCCACCTACTGCGGATTTGTAAAAATTTAGGTAGCCATGGTGAAAGACCGGGGCCAACGCCCAGGTCTCCTGAAACGCAATAATGTCCAGTGTTTCTATAAAATCTATCCAATCGGATGAATGTATCTTATTAGACAACCCTGCTATATTCCACGATACCAATCTCAGTAGAGATGGATCATGGTAAACTATGGAATTGCCTAAGCTAGCCACCGTAGATGTGCCCAATTCAGGAGTAGCTGGGACTGGAATATGCTTTCCTGTTTGACTAGAATTACCCCTTTGAGTATGGACCACACTAGAGTGTTTAAACAAAAAGACAAAGGTAACACCTGAAAAAGTGAGCAGCGCAAGGATGCAGTAATGTGTCAATGCTGTAAGGGAGCGACAAACACAAGAAGAGGAAGGAAAGCCCACACACGCTAACAAACAAAAAGCAAGCAAATGGGAGTGACAATGAAGATAACCAAAAGTAAGCAGTGGACGGGCTTTAAGCCCACTTTAAGCTAACAATATATCTCACAACAGACAGCACATGCGCTGTCTAGTAGGTGAGACCTAACAACAAAAGTGACCAATTGAATTCTTCTACAGGTGCACCACTGTGTTCTCTTTTGAAATCACAGGAGGTACATTCAAGGTAGGCAGTGCTACCAAGCTGTGAACTAGATTCAAGTGACAAGGAGGTCTTTCGGTCAGTTCTCTTTTTTTTCAGCCACTCAACTATTAAGGTGGTGAAGACTGTAATTTCACTTTTACTACTATATTTTGCAGGTTTTTAATAGCGCAAACTTGTCCCATGGCATAAGAGCTCTTTACATGAGCACTAGAATACATTACACGAGGTCAGATTTCTGTTTTAGACATGGGGTGATTAAATGATTTGCCTAGAATTACAGTACGTTGAGCAGACGCCCGGACTCACACTCCCACTTCCGAGGTCACCAGCTCTGGCTTCTGTATTGATGCTGGTGGCTGAAATACGATAACCCAAATTACAATGAAGCATAACCTGCATGCTTGGTGCAGTGCAAAGTTGAGCAGAGGCTGATACAATATGAAAACGTGCGCTGAAAAAGTACACATACTGCAAAAAACAGACTTACAAATACTGATTGCAAAAATATGGAAAATACAGAAATATCTTCCCACAAAAATTTCAAAATGCAAATAACTCAGCTAACAAGCACTCGTCTCCATATACACTAGGACCGGAGTTAGAATAGTAAATTAAGCAAGTTCTGGAATAGATGGTGTGAGAAATTGAGTTACTGGTTGAGGGGGGTGAAACCCCACTCAAGCAGCAACCACAATCCTTTTTTTTTAATTTTTATCAGTCCTCATATATGACAAAGGCAGAGGCCAAGATCTTTCTGAAGGTCTAAAGGGTCTGGGCGCCACAACTTCCATGATCTCGGCATCATAGAGCAGCCTTCTTCAACTAACAGTTGAGGAGGGGTCTAATGGTAGCCACCACTAGCCTCGCCAACCCGTTGAAATTTGTCTTAATCCTTGGACTTAGTTGACCTATAGCCCAGAAGTTCTGGGATTCCCGACCCTCTCAAAGGGATGCAAGCACTCCAATTATTGGGAACCACTTGCAAAATAAGGCCTTCATTTTTTCTTTCTTAGGGGAGCCCGGTTGACAATCTAATCTAGCTATGTGCCTTAAGAAACTTAGCCAACCCGCACAAGTAGGAGGTAGTTCAGAGACCCATTTTAAACAGATTTCCCTGCATGCAATAATTAGTAATATTAAGAGTAAAGATGCCCTGCTTTTCCCCAGAGCTAGAGTCTCTTCCTTCAGCACTCAAAATATAATTAATGGTATGCTTACCTCAAAGTTGCACCCCATAATTTTTGTTAATACTTCACCCACATCTCGCCAGAAGGACTGGATAGCTGGACACTGCCAAAATAAATGTATATCATCCGCATTCTCCAGTTGGACTTCGGGCAGCATCTTTTTTTGCTTCCTCCCATCTTTGCAAGTTTCTTGGGGGACCAATAAGCCCTGTATATAGTAAACAAAAGGTTCCTCCTGAGTGGTGCAGATATTACTGATGACCATAATGTAGCTACAGATACTTGCCATAAGTGGTGAACATCGCAGCCTGGCATGTCCAGCTTCCAGCTCTCTTCTGGCGGCGTCAAAAGGCCATCGCCCGCTTGTACCAGTGCCCAGTACCACTTTGCAACTTCCTTTGTGTAGGTTTGGTTGTTTAGTAATTCCGTCTCAATTTCAGTTTCCGTCCCTAGATTTGATTGAGTTCATGACCAGCTAGTCAACTGGTAGTATTTAAATCTGGATAGGTTATAGTTGGTGCTTTGGCACAGCACAGGCCACGGTACCAGAACACCATGCTCAGCGAGTTGGCCCCATCTTAATAGACCCGCATTTAACATCGGGGACGCTGAGCTATCCTTCAAGCAAAGATGGGTTCCTGGGGATCTCCAGATTGGAGCCTTGTTACTATAATGTGGGATCTCTAACATTCTCCTACACTGAAACCAGACTTTGCATGCTGCGATTAAATTCTTAAATTAAAAAAAAAAAAAAATTCGAGTGGCCAAATTTAAATAGAAAATGTTTGCCTTCTTCTCCTAGGTTGCTTATTAAGGCTCTATATCTCATTATCATGTCCTGAGTTTCCATCAACAATCGTCTGGCGTTTTTCAAAAAGAAGGCCCAATAGTAACATTGAAAATCAGGGAGGGCTATTCCACCCTCCAACTTTTTCTTTCTAATTTTTTTCCAGGAGATTCTCAAACTCTTGCTCCTCTATATAAAACTGCTGAGATGGCCATGTACTTTTTTAAAACAAACTTGTCTATAGAATATGGGGAGAGCATTAAAGATGAAGGTACATTTGGGGAGGACCATCATTTTGACTAAATTGCAGTGGCGGCTCGCAGAGGGAGTGCTGCGGGCGGTGGGACGGGGGAGGGGCAGGGTGGGGGGGTAGTGGATTCAGACATACGACGGAACGGAGTAAACTAAGTAAATAAATAAATAAAACTATTTACCTTGCGCACGCTGAATCGCAGAGTTGGCGATGCAGCGCTCGCAAGGTTAATAGTTTTATTTATTTATTTACTTAGTTTACTCCATTCCGTCGAATGTCTGAGTCCACTACCCCCCCCACCCTGCCCCTCCCCACCGCCCGCAGCACTCCCTCTGCGAGCCGCCACTGCTAAATTGCCTCTTCCTAAGATGGAATTCGGAAGCGAATCCCAGCTTTGTAAGAGTTTTTTGGTCTGCTGAATAAGCCTACTAAAGTTGATATGTGCCATTTTCTCCAAGTCCTTCGTCACCCGTATTCCTAGATATCTAATCTCTGTTTTATCCAGAGGCATGAGGTGACTTGGGATGGGTCTATTCCATGTCATAGTCCCTGTCTTATCTTCATTTACTAGGTATCCCGAAATTTTCCCAAAACTGTCCACTACTTCCATAATTATCGGCAATGATGGCTCGAGGTTACTTGTATAGACTATTAAATCATCTGCATATAGAGCCTCCTTTTTATACCAATCCTGGTATTGAAATGGAGGGATTCTTTGCTCTGCTCTTATTTTCCTCGCAAGAGGCTCTATATAGATTAAACAATAGCAGCGAGAGCGGACAGCCTTGGCGTGTTCCCCTGTTTATCCGGAAGCTAGTGGTTAAAGAGTCGTTAACCAGTGTCTTTGCTGGGGGAGCAGAGTATATACTTAGGATAGCTTGGAGAAAATTACTACCCAGACCATTTTGTTCTATTACTTCAAAGAGGTAGGGCCAACTAACTCTACCAAAGGCCTTGGCAGTGTCTACCATTATAAACGATAATGGGGAGCCCACAACAGTTGCCACATCTATTGCACACGCCAGATCCTGAGTTAGGTCAGAGAGCTGCCTTCCCTTCATGAAGCCCTTCAGGTTTATATCTATAATATCTCCCAGCACCTTGTCCAACCTTTTTGCAAGAGTCTTTGAGTAGATTTTATAATCTGCATTAAGCAGAGAGATTGGCCTGTAGGATTCACATATTTTTGGGTCTTTATCAGGTTTGAGTATTAAAGTAATCACTGTGTCATTCCAAGTAAGTGGCAGGGGAGCTTGATGTGTGTATATATTATTGAGTAAGTCAGCGAGGAAGGGGGTAATTTCCTTTTTCAGAACTTTATATACTTCATTAGGTAGGCTATCAGGGCCTGGTGCTTTCCCATTTTTTAGGTTATTAATGATGCTATCTATTTCGGAGTGGAGATCTCCTGATTGAGAGTTATCTGCTGAGTGATATCCAGGGAGGGGAGTTTATCCTGATTTAACCATTCTCATATTTCTGTTTGTGTAACTTCGGCATCATCAGTGTATAAGTCTTGGAAAAACCCCAAAAAAACTTCCCCAATTGATCGATCTTCCGTACAATTATTTTTTGTTTTGTTGTTTACCACTTCCTTTTTCTCATTTCTGACAAAATCTTGCCTCGCCTTCCACGCTAGCATCTCTCCACACCCTTCCCCATATTCATGGTTTGCCAACCTACTAACCTCCCATCTCTGTTTCACTATCCCTTCCAAATAATCTGGTAAACTCTCCTTTGCTTCTCTCAATTTATTTTGTAGTTCCTCTTTTCTGGAGTCCTGCATAGCCTCACTATCTGCTAGCATTCCCTGAACTTCTTCAATGGACCGTTCATATTCCCATAATTTGTTCTTCCCAACCTTCCTTTTATACGCTGCCATGCTCACTAATTTCCCACGGAGATAAGCTTTATAAGCATTCCACACAATATGTGGTGGGGCCGAATATTCATTTTGTTTAAAGAAGAAAAATGTATCATCTTTTAGGGTTTTTATTATTTCTGGATCCCCCAATAGGGTTCTGTCCAGAGTCCACCTGTCTGTAATGAAAAAGGCTCTACCGACATCTTTAATTTAACCGCCGCATGATCGGATAATGTGACGGTTTATGTGCTACACTAATAATGCTATTATTGAGTTCCTGATCAGTAAGAAAGAAGTCGATTCTTGAAGAATGAGTCAGCTTTTTATTCTGAAAAGTATACCCTCTCTCCTGTCCTGCTTTCAGTCTCCAGATATCTACCAAAGCTAAATTCTTTATCATATAATGTGCATAATCCCTCATTTTAGGTGAGTTCACTGCTGGTCTGATTTATCCATAACTGGATCCAACAATGTATCAAAATCTCCTCCTATAATAATATAATATTTTGTTTCCAGAAGATGTTGGTATAATTCCCTGAATGGGGAGGGGTCGTCGGTGTTTGGGCCATAATAAGCCACAAATGCTTAGCCTATGTTGTGAATTTTGGCATAGCTTATTAACCATCTACCCTTTGGATCGGCTAAGAAGCCCTGGCTTGAGCAGATTTCTTATATAGAACTGCCACCCCCTTTACATTACAGGACTGATTTGTGCACACAAGGTGGGTGATCCCTCTGTTTCTCTCTAGAACTCCCTTACACTCTTCCCATCGTAAATGTGTCTCCTGCAATATTATGACATCATTGTCGGAAAGTTTGAGGAATTCTAAAATCTTCCTTCGTCTAGAATTTACCCTTAAGTCATTGACATTCCAAGAGAGTACCTTTACACTACAGACCATTCTTTACCACTTTCTCTACTGTGATAGTCTTCAGACCACCCTCTTCTGCTAGTATTCTTTTCCTTTGCACAAATGAGGACCATATTTTTTTTTTATTTTTTCCCCGAATGCTCCCCACCCTGTGCTCAAATAAACTGAAACATGTAAAACCTTCTGTGTCCCATCCCTCCCTCCCGCCCTAGGGAACCCTCCCTTTATCCAAACTGGGTATTCCATCATACCCCATTTGAGCTTCGTATCTCCACCCTTATATAATAAGTTGAAAGTTTTTATGAGTCTTTGTGAGACTGAATATGAGAGATGAGATTTCCGACCTCGGTTACCTCTCTTAAGTTGTACATTTTATTATTCCACATTATTCTGAGAGTCGCCGGGAATTTCAACTGTGCTGTTGCTCCTAGAGCCTTCAAATCCTGAATGTGCCTTCCTAGTTCCCATTGGCGAGTTTGAGTTACTTTGGAGATATCTGATCTTATCGTAAAGGACCATTCCTGTTTTTTAAAATGCTTAGCCCTAAGGGCAGCTGTGGGATTAGTTCTTTGATTGTGTAAGTTCGGAAATTTATCAGGATTTTCCTCGGCTTTCCTTTTTCAGGGATTCTTCTTAAGGGATCGCGATGCACCCTCTGAATGTCGTTTTCTAAGTCTAATTTAGCCACTTCTGGGAAGTACTCCTAAAGTAAGTCCACTACAAAACCCTTTAGATTTCCGCCCTCCGTGCCTTCAGGAATATTCAGGATCCTTAGATTATTTCTTCTAGATATGTTCTCCGACATTTCGATTTTGTCTCTAAGCTCCTTTTCTCCTACCTTTAATTCTGATATCTCCTTCTGGTTGCTTTTTACTTCCTCTTGCAGGATCCCGAGGGAGGCTTCCATAGTAATAAGTCTCTCCGTGATATCAATCAACTTCTCCTCTAAACCCTTACATGCTTACATTCCCTTTGATATCATTTGAGAGGGGGAGCAGCATCTGACTGATATCCATATTCAAAGTTTTTTTTTTTTGCTGGCGAACTTGCTCCCTGTAAGCCCTGGTCCCTGCCTATATTCTCCCCTATGATTTTAGTGTTATTAGAAGCGACCCCTGCACCTATCTCGGCAGTAGTTGTAGGGCTATCCACGGGGGGGTGTTATTACTGCACTCGTCATTCACAAGAGGAGAGAAACTGTTAGTAATCTGTAGGACCTGAGGTGTATACTGCGAAGGTAATGCTAGCTCCATCTCCTGTGAAGAAAGGGGGGCTCAGTTGTCTGGGTACTAAAGAGATTAGTCTGTGGCCATTCTGTGCTCTTAATTTTAAAGTATGACCTCAGTGAGGGGGTGTTTTTTACTCTGCCTCCTGAGGCGCTAGTAGAGGGCAACAAAGATTGTATACCCCTTTTAGAAGTCTTACAGGTAGCTACTTGCGAGGGGCTTTGCTAATGCGCACCTTCCAGACTGACCTCAGTAGGAGAAGTAATTGTGCTGAGGGGCTTCTGATTAATCCTACTGCACTGTGCAGAGCATGCTTCCCCCCGCCAACCCTTGTATTCATTAGAGTGTATCTGTTTTTACCTGATTTGTGAGAGGAGGTGGAGGGATCAACTGGATGCCCTTCTGCAGTCCCCTCTTTAGTAAGTGTACAACCTGCCAGGTCAGACACTTTAGTGGCGGAGGGGGGCTTTAATTTCCTACAAGAGCGAGGTTTTGATCCTTTTTTGGGGGTCATGGGTGTTGAAAATGGTCTCCTCTTCACCGCCTCTACCTTTGTGCTATTGGAAACTGCATTGAGCGCTGGGGAGAAAGTGCTGACTCTTCCCCCGGTGACCTGGAAGCTAATTCGCGCTGCCGCTCGACAGCCCCATCGGAGCACTGAGGCAGCGTGAAGGCACTGGGATCCCATTCCTGCTGTTGCTATTCACCCCGTGCGGAGCTGCCGGGGGAGGCACCGGTTGTGCAACGAAAAAAAGACACAGACGGAGGCTTAGAACAGCCGGTGGAAGAAACCGCAGGCCGACATAAACGCGGTAAGTATCAGCATGGCGGAGATACGAAGACTCACGGCCAGCGCATTAGCAAGCTGCCATGTTCCCAACACACATCCTTGTCAGGGTGAGGCACAATCAGACCCCAAATTAACCTGTGCTCAACCCTCTGGTAGCTTGGCACAGACCAGTCAGGCTTAACTTAGAGTCAATGTGTGAAGTATTTATGCATCACTTCAACTAGTAATAAAGTGAAAACACACCACAAGAAAAATCTCACACCAATTCAGAGAAATAGAGTAAATTTTAATAAAGAAAACAAGACTAAAATGACAAAAAGTCCAAACAGTAATACTGAAGATATGCAGGTTTAAAGATTTCAGTGAAAATAGAGCCACAAAGCGCCAGCTGTTGATATCTGGATGTGCCAGACCAGGACAAAGTCACCAGTTCAGGCTGATCATGATGGAACGCGGGCGGGCGACAGGGTCCCAGTTAGGCCCATGAACAAGAGTACCTTAAATCCTGGTTGCAGAGCATTGGGTGGTCCCGCACGCGGATGCGTTCTGCATCAGTTCTGAAAAGCTGTGAGGCTGCAATGCAAGGGCCTGCATCATAATCCAGGCTGCCGTAGACAACAGATTTGTGATGCAACTGCCTGGGTCAGTGAAGCTTCGCACAGCAGCAGTTCTGATGTGGTCTGCAAGTTCGATGTGGAGTCTTTGCACTGGGAGAACCCTAGCAGCAGAGGCGATGCATTGATTCTGCTCCGGATCTTGGATCCACAGATGAGCTAGCAGAGTACTTTTAGGCCTACTTCCAAGGCTCCAGTACTGGGGTGGCCCCACTTGGCAGGGCAGGGCTCAAAGGTGGCAGAGTTCAAGTGCTGGGTTCAAGGTTGTTGGAGTCTTCTGTCCCTGACGCTCGAGTCAGGAGGCCAGCCAGCTAGCCCTTAGAGTCACTCTGGGTCCTTGGTTCGACAGATATAGGTCCAGTGCTTCTTACCCAAGCAAGAGGGCAGCAGGTCAGCACAGCAGGGCAGTAGTCCTTCATAGAAGCAGTCTAGCAGAGTAGCAGTACTTTCAGCAGCACAGCAGTCCTTCCCCCTGGCAGAGTATCCACAGGTCCAGAAGTGTACTGAAGAGTTGATGTTCTGGGGTCCAATATTTATACCTGTGCCTTCCTTTGCAGCGTCCTGGCTCCAGACTAACTACAGGGGGTATGCAGCCCTTTGTGTGGAGACAGGACACAGCCTATTCAAGTGTAAGTAGGGCTGTGCCGAGCTCCGTCCTCCCATTCTGCCAGTGAGGGCCAATCCAGGCGCACCTAAGCACTCTATTGCGTGTGGCTGTCTAGGAAGAATACATAAAGCCCAGCTGTCATCTACACCCAGTCATGTGACCCAGAGACAGGCTGCAGGCACTAAATAGCTAAGACAGGAAAATGGCAACTTTCTAAAAGTAATAGCAACAAGGGGTTTGGCCCTAGGTGGCTGGACGGGGCCATATTAAACTAAGAGCAAGAAGTGTATCTTTGTATACCCAGATCCCACAAGAAGAAGCATTGGAAGCAATGGAATTATTTTTGGAAACTAGAAATCGACCCCACAGAGTCCCCACAAGTTTCATTCTTCAACTAGCTGAAGTGGCACTTAAGAAAAATTTCTTCCGGGTTGAGGAGACATTCTACTGGCAAACCAAAGGGACTGCCATGGGTTGTCCCTTCACCCCAGAAATGGCCGTACTCTACATGGCTAGGTACGAGGACAAATTTGTATATAATAACAACCCATACAAGAAGAACCTTACTCAATGGTATCGTTATATCGATGACGTGTGGTGTCTCTGGAGCGGGACGGAGTTAGAACTGAACAATTTTCATGAGTGAATTAACCATCGGCACCCAGCTACCCAATTCACGCTAACTAAGAGTTGTACAACATTAACGTTTCTTGATGTAGAGGTCTTCCCCCATCAGTATAAACTTGCCACTACGCTTCACAAAAAAGAGACAGACAAGAATGCCATCTTGCATTATCGCAGTTTCCATCCTAGGAACCTTAAAGATAATCTTCCCTACGGCCAACTACTTAGGATCCGAAGGAACTGTTCCCGCAATGATGATTTTCAAATACATGGAGAGGCATTTTGAGAACAAATGAAGGAACGGGAGTACCTGAAAAAATTGCTGAAACATGCATTTAAACGAGCACGGTGTACACCAAGAGTCTTTGCTTATCAAAAAAGTTAAACCAAAGATGGAGAAGTTAGTGTGCGTCTCGACTTATGGACCGCACACTAATGCATTCCGGTCAATCATAAGAAAGAACTGGCACCTAATACAAAATTCTGAATTACGGATTGATGTCCCTCTCTTCGCGATGAAGAAAAACATGAGCATTGGACAAAGAATCATAAGAGCGGACTTACCCCCTTCCGGTAAAAAAGATCTCATCATCATTGTTCAACATGAAGCCGTTGACGGGCCACCATAAATGTGGCACCTGCACAAACTGTAGCAGTACGATTGCAGGTACTGACTTCACATACGATGGCATTAAGTGGACAAGGAAACAGTTCTCTAACTGTAAATCAAAAAATGTAATTTATGCAATTGTGTGTCCCTGCCCAAAGATTTACATTGGTAAAAATACGCAAGAGATTCGTCAACGCTTAGCACAGCATCGTTCAAGAATAAAAAATGATGTGGTAACAGCACCTATGGTAAACCACTTTATTGTCTCCAACCACCACGAACTTGAGTTCAAATGGACCGTGCTAATGGTCACAAAACCACCACCAAGAGGGGGTGACACTGAGGCTTCACTAATAAGAAAAGAAGCTTATATGATAGCCCGTTTCAATAGTATTACCAAAGGACTGAACAAAATGTCTGAAATAGGTAGATGCTAAAACCGTTCCGGTCCAGGTTTTGCATTTCCAATGTGCACCATGATCCATACATTCATAGGAAATCAAAAGATAGATCTTAATATCAATGCATACATAAAATTCTGATAGAGACTGGTAGGGTTTCTCCCCTCCGTTTGCATGTTGTACCTCCCTTATACATTATAAACTCACTTAACCATAATGCAATGTGAGTAGGTCACCTCCCTTTTAAAAAAAAAAGTTCAGTGACCAGGAAGTGATTTTAGTGATTGAAACTGGGAATGAGGCACCACTAGAAGACTTGCTTAGCTGAATACAAGTATGTCCACGTATATTTTTTAAACTTAGGGACATTTAAAAACTCCCACATAGAACAAGACACAAGCAGATATCTCGTTTTTTTGTTGTGCACAGAGAGACGCGATGCGGTCCGTTGTTTGTGAACTTTAAAGCAATCTGAGCCACCGCTGACAAAACAAGCTGCGGAACGGCCTCGAACAAAATATCCGACATCGCCGGCATGGCAAAAGTAAGTGTTGCCTGTAACTTATAAAGCAACAATGTGCCATATTACCGTATATGCAATTCAATGACGTGGCGCTCATTTCCATTCATAGATCGCCCCATGGAAGCTCAACTAAGCTTCCATTTACCGCCAACAAGCATAACTACTGCATTGGTAGAAGTATCGCCCGATTGGCGCAAGTAAGCGCCCCTTCTTTTTTCCTTCCAGCCATAAAATAATGAAAACCACTAAAACCCAACATGTGACTGATGGTAGATCCCTTCTTATTTTAGGTTGTGATACTTACATTTTAACTTGCATCTTTTCGCCTGCAACACACGAATTGCTTACTCAAATCGATCAGGTACTTATAAAACATTATTTTGTAGTTTGAGTAAATTGGAAGTGTAAAGCCCCTTCACAGGTTCAACTTATGCCCCCTTTGTTTTTTAGATAAACCAGTCCACACCCTGAAGAGAATTCCATAAGCCACCCTGGGAATCGAAACGCGTCGGCATTACACAACACAGGGACTGTTGTATTTGATAAAAATTTTCCGCCAAGTGGAAATGCTTTTTGAATTGTCTCACTACTGGGTTTGATTGTTTTGTTCCCCGTGATAGCAGCTACTTAACTCAGTTATACAATGTGGATGTTAAAGGATATCCAAGTAGCTGCTTTGTTTGTGAATTAAGACTGGTGATATAATGTTTGACATAATGTTTGTATAATTTGTTGTTTTGTATCACTTGCTCATGTATTGTTTTTTACATCACACTACTTCACCACGAAGTTTGTATGTTTTTGTTTGATCTGTGGCATAAATAAGTGTAATTTGTTCTAGACTAAAACGTATCTAACTTCTCTGACCCATGATTCAAACGTGGAGTAAAGTACATAGAAATGAGCAGCAAATAAATGCCTCAAGCCAATATCAATTGAATTGTTGGTTCATAGTCTGTTAAATTAATGTAGCAGCAGAAAGGAGACGGCTAGGACACTTCCTGCTCTTAACTTTCTAAAAGTGGCATTTTGAAAATTGTAACTTGAGATCCACCTTCACCATGAGAGAGGATTTTTCATTACACTTCCAAAGACAACAAACATGAACTGGTTACCTGCTCCCATTTGGAAATTGTCATGTATTAGATGTAATAAGGTAACTCCAACATCATCCTATTAGAGAGGTATACCTTGCAGTAGTGAAAAACGAATTTAAGAGTTTTTCACTATTAGGACAGGTAAAACTTAAAATTACATGTCCTACTTTTTAAGTACATTGCACCCTGCCCTGTGGGGTGTTTGGGGCATATGCTATCAATCAATCACTGGCCATTTATAAAGCGCAAGGCTACCTCGACCGAGGTGTCCCGGTGCTAGCAAAAACTGACTAGAGAGACTGAGCAGCTCATGATACTACTCCCCCAGGTTTTTAGGGCCTTTCTAAACTCATATTCCGTTTCTAACAAGCGCAGATAGCTAGGCAAGGTGTTCAATAGTTTGGCAGTCCTTACTGTGAAGGACCTGCCCCCTTGTCGCATCTTTGCAAAACGTGGGGCACAGAGGAGACGCTGATGATTTGATCTCAAGGTCCGATCCTGTCGAGATAGGCTAAGCCTCAACCTGGGGTAGCCTGGGCCTTTGCCATGAATGGCTCGAAAAGCGAGGGTGAGTGCCTTAAACTCAATCCTCCTGGCCACTGGGAGCCAGTGAAGCTGTCTCAAGTGCAGGGAAATGTGCTGGCGAAAAGGAACCCGGTGGATTAGCCTCGCAGCTGCTTTCTGAACCTTCTGCAGCCTGTGGGTCAGGTAGCCAGGCAACCCCAGGTAGAGGCAATTGGCATAATCCAGCTGAGAGGTTACCAACGCATGGACCGTAATCCTACGGCTCTCTTCTGGCAGAAAACGTAAAAATTTCCTGATGGATCTAATGTTCCCAAAACAGGCAGCAGAGATTTTCTGCACTTGCGCTGTAAAGGAGAGGTCCTTCTCCCACCTAACTCCAAGATTTCTAACTGAGTCCTTAGGTACGGGCGGGAGGCCCAACTCTCCCGGCCACCAGAGGCACGATGGGGGAGGAGATGCTTGACTGAAAAACAAGAACTCGGTCTTGTCTGCATTAAGTTTCAGACAATTTTCGTTCATCCAGATAGCAATGTTTTTTAAACATTTCTTAAATTTATATGTGTTATCCGCATAGGAAAGTACCTTCACCCCCAAGTGGAAATAAGAGCACCAAAGGGGCAAGGTAGATATTAAAGAGCAGCAGGCTCAATGCAGAACCCTGAGGTACTCCACATATTAGTTGTTTGAATGAGGAGGAGAAAGGGCGAAGGAAAACCCATTGAACACAGTCTTCAAGATAAGACCGAATCCAATCGTGTGCCACCCCCTGCACACCAATATGTGGTTGGAAAAATTCCAGTATTAAATGATGCATTCCAGATTTGGTTTAGTACGGGATTAAGCCGTGGGGCCTGTGATCTAAACCCCCGAGGGGTGATTTATATGTATTAAAAATGTTTGGACCTGGCAAAAAGTCTTATTTTGCCAGTTTAAAATGGTAGTTTAAAAACTTCATACACAGGCTGCAATGGCAGACCTGAGACATGTTTAAAGTGCTACTGAAGTGGGTGGCACAATCAGTGCTGCAGGCCCACTAGTAGCATTTAATTTGCAGGCCCTGGGCATAGGAAGTGACACATTATTAGGCTCTTGCAAGTAAATTAAATATGCCAATTGGGTATAAGCCAATTCTGCTAAGTTTTAGGGAGAGAGCAGAAACACTTTAGCAGTGGTAATGTGCGCAGAGTCCGAAAGCAGGAAAAACAAAGTTAGCAAAACAGGAGGATTGAAGGCAAAAAGTTAGGGGGAAAACCACGCCAAGGATGCCAGTTTTAACAGATGGAAGTGAATTTTCATGGATTAACCAATGTAAAACTGGTTGTAGTTTTTGTAGAGAGATTTTAATATAATGTAAACATTTTGGCAGTCTTTATTTTTTAATCTACATCACTGCTATCAAGGTTGCTCTCACTCCTCTGCAGGCACTAATCATTTTTGGGGTGCAAGCAAAGGTGCGTGCCAACAAGAGTTTCACCAGTTAAAAACTGTTGTAAATGTTTCAGGTACATTTTGTAATTTCTTTGTTTATTTACCTCAGAATGGGGGAAACTCATGGTTTGCATAACTCAGAATGGTGTGCAAATTGCGCACTAGGGCCTGTATTACAAACAGTGCCCCGATGCCCCACACGCAACAAGCATGTGCAACCATTTATGCACCCCTGGGACACTGTTGTTTTATAAAAGAGGTCACAGATGCTTGTACTGCCCCTTCTATAATATAGATAGTGCCCTTTACCATCTTAAGAGAGCATTCCCTCATTGGCACTGGGTAGGAGCCCTATGCAAATAAAGGAAGCACTTTGATTCTGCACCCGTGCCTTATTATGGACACAGGTGCAGAGGCAAAGAGGCCAGAAAGGTTGTGACCAGTCAGTGCACCCCTTGAGGGCAGCCCTTTGGAGGGTTTAGAAGGAGTCCCATGAACAATTGCACCCCCAGACATCCCTCTCCAAATGGGTTAAGTCAATCATTGCACTTGCCTGCATGGGGATTTCTGTCCCTCTTGAAAGTGCAGGACCGGTGCTGCCTGCATTGACAAAGGTGGACCTGCTGCTTCAATGAACATGTTTTCTTGCGCTGTGCAGCACTCTAGAATTATAGGAGGGCCCACAGACACTGGTGCAGCCTCTTCTTTAATAAAGATAGCACCAGCACACATTCAGTGCCGGCACTATCTTAAGAGGGCATTTTCTCATTTGAATGAGGGTGTGGTCCCATGCAAATGAGGGAAACACTTTGCCTATGCACATTGTATGATGGTCACAGGCAAATAGGCAAAAAGTCCTTCAGGAGGTACACTAACTGTCCCCCACAAACGTGGCACACTCAGTACGCCCATGAAGGCAGCCCTCTGGAAGTGAAAAAGGGGTCCCATAAACCCCCCCCCCCCCAGACATTCTCTGAAGTCGGATGTTGTCACTCGCTCTGCCACCCCTTTGAAGTGCAGGTGATGTCACCTACACATTGAAAGAGATGAAGCAAGGATCTAATGATGGAAAGAGGTTGGTCATCTCTTGGCATTGTAAGTAATTTCTATTGTTTTGTGTCTGCAATGCCCTCTGTTCAAGAAAGGTACCCCACAGACAAGAATAGCCTCTTGAGTGTTAATGCATGGATGACTCAAATAATAAAGAAATGTGATTGGGGTTGCCTGGTATAATGAACTATCTCTAAGTTTGGCATCAATTTTACATCCACAATTGCAGCTATCCTTTGGACAAATAAGGGTCCAAAACATCTGTAAAATTACCTCACTATAGGAGTTTTTCAAGGCTTGATTCAGAAAATATATCATATTACCATCAAATAAACCATTCGTCGGAGTCTGGCATAGAATGTGTCAACACTGTACATCCATAACTTTCTGCCTTCTGAAAAGGGAGATCTTGCCTAGATGTACTGTCATAGGTCTCTGAGTGTGGCATGTTTCATGTGTGGAGGACATGTATGTAGATGATGGGATTGTCACCCCTTGAGTAGTAACATTGTTGTCATGTATGACATAAGCGAAGTATGAGGAATCCAAACTCTCTGATATGCACTGAGGTGTCCTCTGCGCCAGGAGGGTGTGAGCTAATTTGTCACTCACTTTACATTTAACTGAATTGAATATTATTTTGTCACTACAGATGCATTGTGTCGCGTGCAGTGCAAAGTCACAAAAAGAGACACAAACCGGTGCAAAGTCTTTCATTTATATGAAGAGATTGATTTGTAGGGAAAGTAGTGAGAAGTGCTGTGTGGGGGAAGGCAAGGTCAGGATCGAGGTTTAGTATAGGGGTTGTGTAGGTGAAGGTTCCCATGGTAAAAGAAGGCAGACACTCCAATCTGGTAGCAGCAAAGGAGAGGCAGGAGTAATGTTTGACACACAAGGATGTGAGTGTGTGGTACAAGGCAGCCTAAAGTGCACCAGTGCATGGGGGAGAGAACAACAGAGCCATATTTTAGTAGATTTGCCTCAAGGTGTTCCTCGGTTTCTCACCATCATGTCCACAGGCATACTGGAAACTTTATGTGGCTATCAACATGGGGTCTGTAATCTAATGTATTCCTATATGGAGAGGGCCCAGAGATAAAGGGAAAAGGGACGCTGTTTAGCTGTTGTTTGGGAACTACGAGTCCCATAATCCCCAGGAGCTAGCGGGAAGGTGAGGAGGAGTGGACCCAGCAACACTTGCCTGAAGCTATAAAGCGCAGAGACCAGGCCCACTGCTCTGGACAGAGGGATGCTGTCCAGTTGTAGTTTGGGGTCTATGAGTCCCATAATCCAAAGGAGCCAGCAGCAAGGGAAAGAGCAGTGGGCCTAGCAACCCCTGCTTAGCGCTATAAAGCACTCAGAGTAGGCCTGCTGCACGGGGCAAAGAGAAGCTGTCCAGTTGTTGTTTAGGGACTTTGGGCCTCATTTATGAGGTTTTGCCATAGGGCAGTGCTGCAGGCTTTTCTGCGGCGCTGTTCCTACGGCAAAAGAAAAGGGCAGGAATGCGCTGTATCTATCAGATACGGTGCATTTCTGTCCATTTCCCCTGAGCCGGCACACAATGGGCTGCAGTGTGCCAATGCAGGCACCTTTGAACCATGGTGCAAAGGTGCCAGCGTTGTGTGTATGATTATTTTTGTGCAGCAAGGGAAACCTTCCTGCACAAAAACAATCAAAAGCGGCTTTTCCTCTTTCTATGTGTGCTGCAGATTTCTCGTAAATCTGGGGCAGTGTCAAAAAGCCATGGATGTTGCTGGTAACGCCTCCAGCAACCCTCATTGCATGCCCCTTTAACACAGAAAACTGAGCAAAAGGGAACAATATTTACGAGGCAGCATTAAGCCAAAAAAAGTGGCTTAGTGCTGCCTCGTAAATATGGAGCAGGCTCGTGTGCCACGGAATGTCACAAAAAGTGACGTTCTGGCGGCGCAAGTGGCCTCATAAATGAGGCCCTAAGAGTTCCATAATCCTAAGTAGTCAGCAGGAAGGGAAGGAAATATCGGCCCTACAGCCCCTGCCTAGGGCTATAAAGCGATGCTACACAGGGCAAAGGGACACTATCCAGTTGTTATTTGGGGACCAATAGTTCCATAATCCCAAAGAGCTAGCAGGAAGGAGAGGAGGAGTCCCTCAGCAACCCCTGTCTATTGCTATAAACAAAGAGACCAGCCCCACTGCATGGGACAAAGGAGTGATGTCCTGTTGCTGTTTGGGGACTACTAGTTCCATAATCCCTAGGAGCCAGCAGGAAGGGGAGGAGTAGCAGGTTGCTCGTACAACTCCTCTAACAAATTCTTTGATTCAATCAAAATGCAGTCCCCCAGGATCCCAATATCTAGTCTCTGAGATCTCATGTCTAAAGAGGGAAATTGAGATGAGCAATTAAGAATCCGACCTTGCTAGAGTGGACTGACCAGATACTATAGGTATAGATCTAACTCAGAGATCAATGTAAATGTAAATTGAGTACTCTTCTCACATTAACGCAACAGCCTAAGAAGGAAAACAATATTGTGTTGCCTGTAGACATATTGTTTGCAGAATTCAGTCCAAGAACCACAGCGATCTGAGTGTGACTCACCCAGAAATGTTACTTTATTAAGTTGGAATATTTCCAGGAATAAAGACATAGATTTATGACATTGATTGGCAGCAGCTCCTTGATGGATTTGACTTCTCCCTAATGCAAAAAACATAGGCAATAGATTTCCCCCAGAGATTGGGTTATAAAACTTATCAGAAAACAGACTAAATTAAACTGCAGGCTGGGCCTCGGGTGACCAATGCAAATGTGTTAAAACGTTTCCTCCACTGCTCAATTAAACAGATTCTTACCAATTCTTTGGATATATTAGGTCTAAAGATCCAACTGACTAAAGAAAAACAGCTACTCCAACTTAATATATATAACAGAAGCCACAAGTCTGTTGAATCTCATATATTGCAATTACTTGATGATATCATCAATTTACACAGTAAAGATACATATATCAGCATTGGTGGAGACTTCAATATGACCTTTGAACCCTCATCACTAGCCTGGGACCGGACACAGGGTGAGGATGCATGTTGGGGTATGTCAGAATTAATTGAACCTTTTAGGAAACATCTCCATAGGTCTTCTTTACAACTAGCAGATATCACTCTCTCACATGCCTTATGTGCCTGCAATGGACTCTCTATTTCTGATACTGATCCAGCCCCCACTTTAAAAAGAAGCTCATGCAGCAGTAACATTGATTACATTTTGCTAGATTTGAGGCTGTGGGACAAATGGATGATATGAGTTCAAGGTATGAGAAGGTATGAGAATGATCATGTCCCCTTGGTCCTCTATCTTGACCCTTATTAGTGATTTATTTGATCCATCTCAAAATATAGATAAAGACTTAATTATTGCTAACAACAGATGGAACGTAAAGTGGGGGATGTAATACAATGTCCACTCATCATAGAATCAATGCATAGGAGTCTAATTCTACTACTGCTCCTTTTTCAATCTAGACAATGCTCCGCTTTTACTTGAAACTTATAATAATTTGTTTCTTGAAGTAAAAGATTTCTTCCTAAAGATCTTAAAAAGGGGAACAAAAGGACATTTGGAGCAAAGGAGTGGTTTAACACTGATTGCCAGGTAGCAAAGACCACGCTCATTACCACTATCAAACAGGGGGATAAAAGCGGAACAGAAGAGGTTAGGTGTGTCTATCAAAAGAGGTTAAAAGAGGCTAGAGCAGCTTGGGAAACGGGATTGTGGGAGGATTTATCAGAAGCAGCCATATCTCAAAACCCTAAAACTTTGTTGTACATAGTTGCCCATAACAGCCCTTTGAAACTAGTCCCACATTCAGCCCTTTGAGTGGATTGCGGACTTCAGGGGTTTGTGTACAGTGCCTGCTGAGAGAAATACTACTGACACCTCCACTAAAAACTCTGGTGATGCCCTCACGTTCATTAAAGCATGTTCCTCCAAGCCATTTAAGGAAACTACCACCGATGGCTCTCTTAAAAGCCCCTATGATACTCCCAAGTCCACAACAGTGTGCCTTCTTACATTCTCTATGTCTGACACTCATCTAGCTGTGTAAGCCCAGCAAATGAGCAGGCACCTGTTTTAGATAAAACCCCAGCCATTCAGAACCCTCTGTATGGGTACCATATATCAATGCACTTTCAAATTTTACCAACGTTTGCTCCAATTCCTCAATTATGGAGATAATCACAATTTATACGAAGGGGTGTCGTAATGTAACTGGTAACACGCACCCTATTAGTTTAATTGAAAATATCCAGAAGACTTTCTGCAAACCATCCTTGACAAACTGATAACCTGCATGTCTGAGAAAGAGGCTCGGTCATTTCTAGATGGGGTTTAGATCAAGGACAGGTAGAGTGGACCAGCTCTTCTGCTTCCAGATGAGTAGATGGAAGACGGTGGATATTGATCAGGGCTGCATTTATGTTGCTTTTGTTGAATTGAGGGCTGCTTTTGATATGGTCCCATCAGAGACGCTCTGGGAAGTGCTAATGGGGTTGGGAACCTCATCTGATCTATCAGATATAATTAGCTGCTTGCATACAGATACGTTTGTGGAAGGTATGATGGGGACCAAATGGGGAACTCACTGAGAGAATTGCAGTTGGCAAAGGAGTACTACAAGGTTGTGCGCCACCCCATTCCCTCCTTTTTATAAATGTTTTCATCGATTACTTAACTAACCGCGAGAATGATTTGCCCATTTTGGCCGGTGTGAAAATACCTGCTTTACTGTTTGCGAATAATACCCTATTCATTTAAAAAACACAAAGAGGGCACCAGATCTTATTAGATAGGCTTGTGTTATTATATACCACCAATGAATTCGAGATCAATGGTTTCAAATCGAAATTTAGGTCGATCAACCCAAACTTTAGGGGCAAACTAACATTAGGTGACACTTTTTGAAGAGAGTGACAGAATGGTACTACCTTGGAGTCAGACTATCCGACTCCCAGTCATGGATTTCAAAAATCTTGAAGAGCACCACTTTGCAGAATCATAAAGCTTCTGCTATAACCATGTTTGACAGGTGCTCTTAATGTCATCTAGTGTCCCCGGCCCTTAAAATTTATAGACCGCAGGCAGTTAGTGGGGCACCTTTATGGTTAAAAATTATGGGGGCGTTATAATGCTGATATTCGTGGGGCAACTGAAAATAATTTTTAAAGTTCCTTACTGAGGCAAGATTCACAAAAAGTACACCGCTACGATCTACTGAGAATGAACCTAGCATTGAAGCCAATTATTGGGTTTATCACATTGAGGACCATACTTTTTTGGTTTCACATTGGGATCACAGATGAGCTAGAACCATACAGGAAGGCCTTATGTGATATTGTACTAAGACCCCAAGCATTTAAAATACCTTGGTTGAAATACATTAAGATCTCCCTGACAGCCCTATGTTTTGGGTTCCTTAATTTCTCTCAGCACATGTAATACAGCGAAAGAAAGATTTTTGTATCACAAATGGGAAAGTTTGCAATCAGACCCATCCTTGGGTAGTTGGTCGTGCACATTCTGGCACTGAAATGCGAACCAAGATTCAAAGAGTTTGGGAATTACATCATTCCTACTTTAGCAAGATATTTGTACATTAAACTAAGGTTAGGAATTCTTCCGTTAGCCTCTTTTATTGGCAGGTGGCGGACATAATCAATCTAATGTAATCAGTGTCTCGCATGCCAATCAACCGAGAAAAGTGAGGAACACTTAGGACCCAATTACCAATTTGGCAGTGCAGCACAGGGTCTGCCCCGCTGCTGCACCGCCAAACGTGTGGTGAGGACACCCGACAGATTAGGAGTTTCCTCCTGTCTGGCGGGCTTTCTTTTGGCTTTCCCATTGCGCTGCCTGTAAAAACCAGCTCCGCATTGGGAACACCAAAAACAGTTCCTGCACGGCATGGACTGAAAAGTCCATGCTGTGTAGGAACTGGTGTGCATGCACACAGGGGGTACATGTTGTGCCCCCCTGTGTGCATCCACAGGGCACAGAGGCACCAGGGGGCCCTGTAGGACCCCCTTTGTTTCCTCTCCGCCAGAGTTTACATGGAGTTGGAAACTGCCCTGAAAACCCTGGCAGAGAGGGAACTTCTAATATGCTTGGCGGCACCACAGAAGTCCCACCAAGCATATGGATGCCTCTACACCGCTGCAACACCACCAGGAATGGTGGTTGCCTGGGGGCTGTGACAGGGCTGTGGTGGTCCCACCACCCACCTCGTAAGAGGGTGGTTGGGAGACCGCCACCCCTGCGCCCCCCTGAGTGTGGCAGTCCATGGACACCCAGACTCATAATCAGCCCCGTATTGTTGTTTTACACAGCTTATTTAAGGCAGCGAACTAGATTGTATCCCTTTGTTGCTTGATGGGAACTAGACGATACAAAGAAGCATTGAGGAGATGTAAATCTGATTCTACTCCTCACGTAGAAATCTCTGAATCGAATTTTTTAGAACCAGCTTGCATGTGAGATCTGGGGACATCAGATCATATTGCCTGAGACAGAAGTGGTTCCCTGTGTTAACTGTATTTGTAAACACTACTAATACTATTTGTAAAATTACTGTAAGTACTCTTTTAAATATGTGGTTTTATCTATTTTTGGCAATTTATTTTATCTGATGTGACTATGCATAAATGAAAAATAAAATGAGATAACCTAGAGGGGAAAAAAGGGAGGAACTGGACTAGATATTCTCATTTCAGGACCAGAGACTCAATACCAGGCTCCCATGGTGGTAATTACTATTCAGTTTAAGTAAATAGCAATATAGAGGCTCATACACACATATGCCAGTTTGTCGTTTCTTTTTTCCCTGTCACGACTCTTTATAGCTGTGAAAAGTCTGAGAAGTAGAAAACACAAGAAGTATCTTCCACTGGTTCTCCCCTAAGCTGAGTGCTACCCTTTGGCACTTATAGAAATTCCACAAAGTTTTTCCAGTTAAAGTACTGGTTTGTGTTTGCTATTGTGGCAATTATTCACAAAAGATTGTTGAACATATGTGATGATACCAACGCTAGAAAAATATGATGCCACTGCTGAAAATGTACACGTTCCAGGATGTGGCGTTATGGCCGGAGTTGCCGACCTTGGAGCTGGAGAACTCTGGGGCATATTATAGCAAGGGCAGTATCGCCGCTTTAGCGGCACTTTTTGCCGCTTTAGCGGCGATATTTGAATCGCCCTATTAGCAAGCTGTCGCTAACAGCTGTTAGCGACAGCTTACAGGCGATAGCGGCCGTTTTTCTTGCCTCTTTGCATGTCAGCGATATTTATCGCGAATGACATGCAAGGTAGGCGTTCCTCACTTAAACTATACGAAAACACTCGCAAATACAGCTTCGCACTATTAACAATGCAGGTCCAGACCTGCGGAGCGATTAAAAAAGACGCGCCAACCGCGGTTATCGCAGGAATTTTACACCTGTTCAAAAGTTGACTTAACCATCTTTTGCATTGGGGGTGGATTGTGTGGCTAAGTTCACACATGCCTATCATCAAGCTTTTCATTAGAGCTCACTATTAACGCTTGATTTCTCACGCTATTGCTGCTTATCGCCGTCTATCGCTGGTTTAGACATCGCCTCTGTTCAAAGCGTTGCTAATACGCCGCTAACACGGCGATGTCAACCGGCGGTAGACGGCGTCAAAGAATACGCGCTAAGCGCGATTTGCGATAATTATCGCATTCCGTTGATACTATGCCCCCAGGTTCGAGTCTTGGCGCCGGATCAACAACCTGTGATTCTGGGCAAATCACTCAATGTCCCCATGCCTACCAAAAATAAATGTGTTCTTGAGTAACGTAACTAGTGCTCATGTAAAGCGCTCCAATACCTTCGGGTACAGTTCGCGCTTTATAAAACTACAAAAAAAACGGAGAAGTTCCTAAAGATATTTTAATGCCAGCTGGTAATTAATTTATTCAAGCAATACAAGAGTAAATAATGTATGTGCTTCAGACTAGGGAGCATTGTTCAAGTTGTAAGAAAAACGGAAACAATCAACTCTGTCCTTCAGTGTTTTATATTTTTGCATGTTTCTTAAAAAACCTTTTATTTCCTTTTTAATTATTAATTTTGAGGGTCAACTAGTATAAGACGCAACCAGACGGGTTTATTGGATTGTTGATCACTTGCTTAAATTATTTAAGATGCTGCTGATTGTTGTTGTGAAATTACATGGCATTTATTTTTAATGACCTCTGTTCTCTGGTTGTGAAATTTATTTGTGCAGCATCACTCATCCCCACACGCATGCACACACAAATAAATACCACCTTCCTCCTTGATCTACGTTTTATCTATGCACACAGCCCTGCTCTGCTTCCCACGCTACCTCTCCACGTCCCCGGTCAGCCTGGCCGAGGAATGCTATAGTGACTTGGAGCCTGCTGGAATGCATGGTTTCCTATCCCTGTTTCACACAGGAGAACCATCTGTACCCACTTCCAGAGAGGCGCAAGCCCTCCAATGGGCTTGCAGTGCAAACATTGCCCTCCATAGCAGCTGCCATTACTCTCTGTGCAGAAACATACAACATGCAAGTAGGAACCACGCCATATCCATCCCCACCTGCCCTGACTAGAATAACTGACTATGAGATGAAAAGGATCCCGCACAGCACCCACTGTGCAACTGCACTGACAGAGACTATCACTGTCACCTATGGTCACCTTAATGGACTGGAAGACATGCACAGCGGCACATGGGACTTCTGAGAATGGTACAGGGAAATACTGGTTCAGGAAGGCACTGTGATAAAAAAAGGCACTGACACTGGAAAGTGAGACACAGACACTTAGGGGCTCATTACGAGTCTGGTGGTCCACGGACCGCCAGAATCGCGGGGCGCGGCGGTGGCAGCCTTCCGACAGCCCTATTATGACCAGGAGGGTCGGGGACCAACGCAGCCGCCAGGGATCAGAGATCCCTGGCGGTGGCGTAGCGGTCTTGAGGCCGCAATTTGCTTTGCGGGGCCGCTGTGGCCCAGGCAAGCAAATTACAAGTTTCCTCACCGCCACACTTTTCATGGCAGTGTGACCGCCATGAAAAGTGTGGTGGTGGGGGGCCCTACAGGGCCTCTGCACCATGGGGTGCATGTTGGGGGACACATGGTGTGCCCCCCTGTCTGCATGCACGCCCATGTTCCTGCATGGTATGAAATGCACAACATTGTGCATTTCGGTCCGTGCAGGCCCATGCTTTGACGTTCTCATTGCAGTGCCTATTTTAAAGGCACTGCCGTGGGAACACCAAAGAACTGTCGGCCAGCAATTTAAAAAGCTGTAATCTGGCAGTCGGTGTGTTTTGGCTTTGGCGGGGTGGCAGCGTGGCGACCCTGCTCCCACACCGCCAAAGTCATAATAAGGCCCCTAGATATAGAGGCAAGTGGGATGCTGAAAGGGAGGCGTGACACCCCGTACTTCTCTCCCTATGGGAGGATGTGGTCTTGAGATATTTCTTCAAAAACTGAAATGTCAAAAGGAGACTCTCTAGTGCCCCCCTGCATGCACTACTTATATTATGACCATTCAAATCTGGTTTAAATATGTGCGTTGCAATGATTCACCAGGCTTATGTAATAATATTGCAAGGGTTTACAGAACAGGCACTATGAGGGGTTTGTGGCGGATCTGCATGGGATTGCACAATGAAATTCAAACCCTCTGCCAGCCAGCAGGAGTGTGCCACCACCAGGAACTGCGGTCAAACAATGTTGACTCATCTATAATGACCTTGTGGTAATCCTTGAAGGTTACATAAGTCCTGTAACGAGGCCTCCTCCCATTCCCCACCTTCCTCATTTTATAATTGCAGTTTTACACAGGGAATTGATAAACTCTTCTGAGTTTCTACTTCCGCATTTCACAGCTCTTGTTTGCATGTATTACCTCCTTTTCCTGGTTTCAAAGGTTCCCCATTTGGAAAGAGATACAATTAATCCCAGTACCTATTTATACAGTTTGTTGACTGTTCTTGTTTTTCTATGGCATCATCATAACAAGAATTTGGCCGTGATCCATTTAAGGTATTTTTATCTTTTTCTTGCTTGTATGCTGTTTGCATACGTTTGCAGTTCTTTGGTTTTTTTGTTATCTTTCTCTTAGGAGCTTATTGGGGCTTCCGTCAATTGAAAATTCTGACAGATTTCAAATTTTTTTGTAGTTTAGCCTGTCACCAAAAATTTAATTCTGACAACTATGTTTGTTTTATTAGAGAGATAAGGGCCCAACCACGTTTTGGGTAGAGCACAACTGCAACATATTTCATAGGGTAATTCTGATCTGGCTGTTTGCTAGTTGTCCAGTAACATTACACGTGGTAATGTCTCCCTGTATTAACCGGTGGAATTACAGTATTTGATGATTTCACAAGCAGAATCACACTTAGGCCTTGGCCCCTGTTCCAAGATTACAAGTTATTTGCATAAAATTTGAACTAACACACAAACCGTGGAATACCAGGTCCAATTTCTCATGTTTTTAGCACTTGCAGGGGAAATAACAGGCCCAAATCCGCAAAGATTTATCACTTTCTTGGAGCAAGTGGTAAATATTGGTGGTAGCTTTTTTGTCTTGGCCCTGGGGAGTGAAGAGGCAGTGGTGGCGGGAGGGCAGAGTTTCTTTTCCTTTAGGTGGAGGGGGGTGCTCTTTCTGACTCCCTCATCCAGATGTATGAGAGCGGGTGTGGGTTGGGCATGCAACGCAGCTACCAGCAGCCACCCCTGCTCCTCACAGGTCCAGTGATCTTGGGCCTGAAATTATCAGGTCCGGAGTTTGAGGCCAGAACATTTCTGGCCTGGAGAAACTGGAACGCCTGTTGTTGCCTCGAGCAGTACCTGCACTGTACTTAGAGCCCTAGTAATGCCAAGTGATAATACTTCATGCGGCAACTAAAGAACAGCAATTATGAGTTGTATAGTAGCTCCCGAACACATGAGTAATTACCTGCAAAGTCGTAATCAGGTGCTAATCATTGTCAAAATCCAAAGACATACCATTATCTAAAACACCTCTCAAAGCACTCATAGCCTGAACCATTGTGAAAGCACACATCGCCCATTTCGGGCGGCTACATGAAGTACAAATAGTCATCTAGCATGTCCAAATGTAGATGCAGGAGGAGGGAGTAGGCCACTGAAAACAACATATGCCAGACCCTAGATGCAGGAAAAGGATCAGACTGTTCAGGACTTGCTTGAACCCACTGAATGCATCATCTGAAACATACTCAAGACAGATCCTGGACATAAAAACCATCCAGAACCTCCTCGATTCCATAAGGAATGCACTATAGCAAAACGTCACCATAGAAAATGCGATCGCTCTGTTAGGAAATATATGGCTGTGTTCCAATTCATCACCACTGTTGGATACCAGAACACTGGAGAACATCTCCATGCCAATGTCACTGCCCGCCTAGGGTTAGGTTGTGAGGCAGGTGATAACTGCAGTACTTCCATTAGTTCCCCAAAACATTGCTTTCCAACAGATTCCCAGATAGTGAATACTGTGAAGCTTACGTCTTTATACCACTTGGGGTTTCCCTTATATAACTGGGACAATGGGCTGCTCTCATGTCCCAGTAGATCCTCCATAGGCCTCTGAGCTAATCTACAGGGACCATCAGATGCATCATGCCATCAATGACCAGATGATGTGCATTGGAGATCTGCTAGTAACCCACTACTCTGTCTGAATTTCAGGAGCCAGAAACACCTCAATGATCTTGAGGCGCAGCTGACTTCCAAGTAACATGGAAACCTACCACCCAATCAGGACAGTCTACAGGGTGAGTACAACAACCCCATCTCTGAAGTCTCCAAACAGACTAAAAGTACTAAAAATGATGGGAGTTGTAGTACTCCTGTACTTTTGTCTGACGTCAATCAACATCCATAAACATGAAAGACCAGAAGGTTGTTGTCATGGTCTAATGAATGTCAATGACAAAAAAGACATAAATCAGGCTTATGAGGTAAGTAACTTTGAAGTAGGGAACACATCAATCACCAATGCCTCATGACCATAGTTGTGCTAGCACATATACAGGCATAGCAAATGTGAACACATGACTATGCACTGAAAAATCATTTCCGGTCAGTGTGGGCTAAACATTCGCATACACATATCACCAACTGTCCATCCAAAGATCATTCCTGTGTCCACTTTGTCATAATTTAACTGAAAAAGACCAGACACCTACTTCTTGATCTTTCAACCTTCAACCTTGATCTTTCAACCATGAAATATGTCTTCTACTAATTCCAACACTTTTCTGAAAAATCTCCATGAACCTTTTGTTCGGATGTCTGTCAGAATATCAGGACCAAAAATATAGAGGGAAACAATTATTGTGTCAAACATATTATTTACAATAATAGCATGTTCCTATACTCATAATGAGAATAACAAAATATTGTTTCAAAAATATTGTGGTAGAGAATATCGACCAAAAACAGGTAGGAATATGGTTTTCCCAATCAATCTCGACTTTAAAGTAATTAATTTAATGTAGGTAATTAGTTCAAAGTAATATAATATTAAATATATAGTTATTCTCGTTTTTTAAATTATATATATCAAAATATATGTATACATTTATATATATATATATATATATATATATATATATATATATATATATATATATATATATATATATATCCAATTAAAGTTCCGTGTAGTACACTCTCAGGAAGAAACAGACAGAGCACAGGCTAGGTATCCAAGATTTAATCCACACAACGCGTTTCGGCGAGAGCCTTGATCACGTGTGAAAAGTGCACACTACAAGCCGTTACTAATAAAGTTTTTGGCCACAATCATCAACATCAACAAAGGACAACATATACTTCGTTACCACCAGTTTTCATGGCCGCCATCTTAGACTAGCAAACGAATGTCTATATCAATACATTGCAGCCTAGAAGTAACGAGCAATTTATCAGATACAGTGCGAAATAATATCACTGATGATTAATTGGTTGCCACTAAACAGAATAAGTTATTGTGATCCGTGTAGGAAAATTGATGAAAAACGAATTAAACATCGACTTGCTAGGCTACCGTGATGCAATATCAAAGCATGATTAGACATAGGAGTAACAAGCAGCGCAGAGATTTTCAAGATAATCTATCGTTCAATCAAAGACAGGCACTCAAATCCCTTCATGAGGACACAAATATTGTGATCCGTCCAGCAGACAAGGGGGGGAATGTGGTTATTCTGAATCGTGATGACTACATCAATGAGGCCTTACGCCAACTCAATGACACCAAATTTTACATACAGATCACATTAGAGATGTATAATCGGAGCATCACTGACATTTGGGACAAATTGATCATGTGGAGGGATAAGGGGTTTTGACATGGGAAGAATATTGTTATCTGAAAAAAGATCATCCCAAACTCCCCATATTGTATTTGATACCGAAATTACACAAGGATAGCCTGAAACCACCTGGGCGCCCTATAGTGTCGTCGATTGGCAGTGTGAGGGAACATATTTCCAAATATGTTGAAAACTTCTTAAGGGACTCGGTTACTTTCTCAATTTGGTAACTGGCATCGGTGCTACAATTGCGTTTAGCACGCAGCAATTCCCCATACGGAATGCTGTAAACCAAATTGCGGGGATGAGAACTAGAAGCGTTCAGGATGCTATTACCCGCAGTCTGTTTCCGAAAAAGTTTAGATTGTACCATGTTATATTTTATACCTTATTTGGGTCCTGTTTTTGACATTGCCATTCTTGGTTGCTGTACAGTTTTGCTTTATTGGCCCTGTCTGCAAGGTACTCTTATAATCCATAAGGCCACGGAGCTTTATTGTACCTTTGATTGGCTTTTTTTACCTTCACAGCATTAAAAGTAATAGGTTTTGTAATATACAACAACTTGCCAAGATGGCCGCCGTTTTTGTACTGGTTTTGTGTTCACATGTACCCCTCTTTTATGTTCACACTTTATTTATAATGGTTGCTGTGACAATGCACTCTTGAAACGTGATCAAGGCGAAAGCTGAAACGCGTTGTTTTTGAGCCATCCATTAAATCCTATTTTGCAACTTCCAGGAGCGTCCGAGTTATTTTCTGTGACTGCAGATTAACTTTGGTGTATTTATCGGGTTGCCGGTAACCCGCACTTGGACCGCCCGCTTTGACAGTCTCCTTCTCCCACCGGGCTCGTGAATTATATATCTATATATATATATATATATTCGAGCTCCGAGTCCACCATAAAGGCTGAGCACTCCGGGGTGGGTGCCCGTCTAAATCCGCGGTGGTGGATCCGCGACGAACATCAAGCTCCAAACTTCAAAAGAAGAGACAGCACTCACGAGTGAGGAGAATAACCCATTTTTATTCTCGGGTTACTAGAACAACGAACGCGTTTCGGCAAACGCCTTTATCAACATCCAGTGCATTGCAGTTTTACCGTGTTTTTTATATACAATCCATATCACTTCCTATGTAAACATAGTCATAGAAATAGGACACAGATGCAACGAAGAGCTTTACAAGACAGCGGGCGCCATCAATGATATATGGGAAATGCAGAAAACATGTCAGTACGAATGTATTGTTTTCGTAACTTTGATTATTTTAATGCCGAGCATTTAAAGATGGCGGCCGCTGTCTTGTAAAGCTCTTCGTTGCATCTGTGTCCTATTTCTATGACTATGTTTACATAGGAAGTGATATGGATTGTATATAAAAAACACGGTAAAACTGCAATGCACTGGATGTTGATAAAGGCGTTTGCCGAAACGCGTTCGTTGTTCTAGTAACCCGAGAATAAAAACGGGTTATTCTCCTCACTCATGAGCGCCGTCTCTTCTTTTGAAGTTTGGAGCTTGATATATATATATACATATATATATATAACCACCAGACGGTCCTCTCTCGACTCCACACACTTGCTTGCTTCCGCCGAAAAAGAACCACGAACCACTGGATATTCAGGCAAATTTAAATATTTATTGTTTTCCTCAGATTACGCGTTTCAGGCAACACTTGCCCTTGATCACATACTCGTGAGGTTTAAACGCCTTCTTTTTAAAGTGCAAAACCACGTGATTAAACACACACAATAGACACTGTGAAAATACTGTCACCTTTCTTAATAGGGCACAACATCCGTTTTTTCTTTTCTTTGTGCAGAAACAAATTTAGCCATACACCTGACGCAATGTCCATAAATAACAATGATCCATCTATAAAAGAATAAAATTCGTTAAATATCTTTAAGATGAATTTTTAGCAATTGTCATGATTCTAACATCACTGATGCTCCTTGGCTAGGCATGTAATATATTCCTTTGTTGCTTCCGCTATAGCCGCCGCTCTCTTTGCAGCGGGCGCCTCGACACGCGAGAGCGGACTTGCGTAGAATACAAATTGATGCAGAGAAGACGTTGAGCACTCCAGGCCAGTTGATTTTGTAATATTTTATTTTACAAGTAACCCCTAGTGCAAAAAAGCTGACAGACGCGTTTCGGCCTCCTGGCCTTCGTCAGTGTCAGTTTGTAATGGTGAATGACCCCCTTATAAGGTAACATCCTTCTGGTCAGCAGCACATTTCATAGGACATTGAAAAAGGACTTAACTTGTCCTTATACCGGATCTAGTAAACATCGCAGCCATTTTAAAATGTATACTATGCAATTGATAATGAAGGGTCTTCCATTACAATTTCCTAATTCATTAAAGAGAGCCGGCTATCATTACCATGATTTTTCAGCCAGAATGGAGCACAATCAATAAATGAATATACATATAATATGGCTAGTGGATGGAAGCAATTATCCAAAAATTCTTAGAAACATTATTAAAAGTCTCGCAGTCATCTTAACATCCATAAAGCGCGATTTAAAAATCTAATACCGATATTAAGCAATTAGTGATAAAGTGTCTTCTCTTATAGTTCCCACATTCATCAGAAGGAACTGGCTATTGTTGCCATGATTTCCCAGTCGAGATAGTACAAAATAAACACGCATACGGTATTGCGATTGGGTGGAAGCAATTATTAAAAATCAATAAAAATTAGGACTGCGCTTTGGAAAACTTGTGATTCTCTCTGGCGGTATAAACCTCCTACCCATTCTGGACATATTGTCTGTTTGACATATTACTCCCTGTGTACTTAGTTTGGCAGGTAACCCCCTTCTTGCATAATCTCTATGTGGGTTTGGCCGGCATGTAGCCCGGAATGGGCCTGCTGTTTATGCTTAAAGTGATCTTTATAGTGTGGCATTTTTTCATCCTATTCATGCTTGATGTCTCCCCCTGTCTATTGCTGTTATATCCCATCTCCCTTTTATGAGCATGTCGGGACCCTAACCCTGTGCCCGAGCCTCATTCTCCCTTGAAAGGATTTCATCCTATGTGTACCCACAATTCCTCTTCGGTGTTGAGTCCTATTGGCACCTTGGCTCCCAACTTGATTATGTATTTGGACTCCAATTGCCTCAGCGATCTAACTCTGTCTCCACCTCGTTCTCTGTGTGTTATCTGATCTGGATAAAAAAATTTTTTAGTTTGTCACTTTTGCTCTGATGATGCTTGGCGAAGTGTCTCGCCACTGGATAGGTGTTATCCCGATTTGTAATTGCCCTTGTGTGTTCTAGGACCCGCTTCTTGGCAGCATGCACTGTGCTGCCCACGTATTGTTTTCCACATGGGCAGACTAAGCAATAGACAACGAAGTCCGAGTTGCAATTGAGTAGTTTCTTAATTTTCGACTTTTCTATCCTGCCAGGGAATTCGTACTCCTTTACTTTGGTGCTATGTTTGCACGCTTCACATTTAGTGCAAGGATAAAAGCCTGCCAATTCTATCTTTTTCAGTGGTTTTTCTAAAAAATGACTGTGCACCAACATGTCCTTAAGGGACACACCTTTCCTATATGTTATAGCTGGTCTTTCTGGTAGTGTTTTCCCCAACGTCTGTCTGGAGGATACCCCAATGTTTCTCCACTATCCTGCGTATTTGCCTAGAGTCGTTAGATTTACTATTCCTTACTATTCCTACTCCAGTCTAAGCAATCGTAAGGAAAGTGTGTATTTCAGAGGGGTTAGCTTTACTATTCCCACTCCAATGTATACAACAGTGGGTACAGTGATGGACTTCGGAGTGGTTACACTTACTACTCCCACTCCAGTCTAAGCAACAGTAGGGAAGGTGGTGGACTTCGGTGGGTTAACTTTACTATTCTCACTCCAGTCTAAACAAAAGTAGGATAAGTGTTGGACTTCAGCGGGGTTAGATTTATTATTCCCACTCCCATGTATGCAATAGCAGGGAAAGTGTTGAACTTCACAAGGATTACATACACCATTCTAACTCATAAATATTTTCTAGAAAACATTGAAATGCCTAATAACAATGAATGTTGTCAATCATATTTTATATAAAAAAATTATACAATATAACCTTAAACAATAAATAAAAACATGATAAATAATTTAAAAAACAATTAAGCAAAATTAAATTCACTTCACTCGCTACATCCCCAAAAACATAAACACCAAAAAATAAAAGGTATTTAAATGAAAATATTACTAAAAAGACAAAAGATACATCTTACAATTGATAATAAAAACACAGCAAAAATAATAAATAAATCCAACAAAATATGTAAATAAGAAAAAAAACAATACAAATGTACATAATTAATATCAACAATAAAGTAAGATTAACTGGTAATTGCAAAACAATATCATTTTAATAACTTCCCACCCTATTCCCCTACAAACCCAAACACCTTCTACTAAAGTATAAATTACTAACAAAAGTATAAACATGTAAATATGCTTTATAACTTGCAAATTAAATGTAAACACATAACTGAAATAAATAAAATAACAATTAAATAATCAAACAATTAAATAAAGTATTAATCAATTAACTATTTACTTTACAATTAAAACTTAATTACCATATGCCTAATTTAATTTTCATTGAATTACCTTCCCACCCTGTTCCCCTGCAAACCCATCAACCCACTACTAATATATGAGTTAATAACTTAAATTTAATAATTAATAGAAAATTACAAATAAACTTAAATAAATAACATACAAATTAAACAAATACGTAACTAATACTCATATAAATAAGACATAATTTACATTGCAATTAAATTAATTATAATTTAACTTCCCACCCGAATCCCCTACAAACCCAACAACTCACTGCTACATTATAAATTACCAATTAAGTAAAAAAAAAAGAAATATTTAACAATTATACTAACAATGCTAACACCTAAAAATAATATACAATGTTGTATATAATAAATTAATTTAAAAAAGACTCTATTTATTCACAGGCATTGGCATGCTGGCTGTGTTGAGTCTGGGAGGGTGTGGGTGGCAAGGTGCAGTACTTGCAACAGAGCCAGCCACAGTGGATTATGGCCTCTGGTAGTGTGAGTGGTGGGTGATGGTGCAGATGAAGAACTGGTGGCCGTGTGTCTTTTGGTGTGCAGGTACATGGCTTGTAGAAGACACCTCACTGTCCCTGTGCCTGCAAGTACAGTAAGTGTAAATTGATTCTGACCATGGCTGTGTCAGCTACTGACATACAACAACTATGACATGAGTGTCGACTGATTAAAAGCCTTGCTTCAAACAATTCATTTTCTGATACCAACCTGGCATTAAATGCCCATTACTGGATTAGTCTGTCACCTGTCGATCCTCATTTGAGTCACTCGTGGGGATGTGGGGCAAGGGGCTGGGATAATTCAATGCACATGGCACTTTTGCTGAAAGCCTCCTGCTTCTGCTCCACCTTCAATCCCTTCTATGCTTGTTACACTTATAAGGCTGCTTGTTGCTTATGTGCTTCTCCTATGGCATCAGGTACGAGGCTGGTGCTGGGCTTCCCCCATTCACTAGACATTCATAAAATTCTTTACTGTAAGGAGGTACTAGGGTGGTCCCTCATGCATCATTTTATATACTTGAATCAATTTTTGCTATCTCCTACAGTACGAGGATAGGAAGAAATTACATTGATATTTTGGGTTATTTCTTGCCAGATCTATTTATTTGACACATTTTTGCATGAGTTGATCAAGAAGCCTGGGCTCCTTTATGATGATCTCTTCTGTGAATATTTGAAGTTCGTCTTTACAGAGCTTCACTTTTCTGAGGGATGCAGCAGCCATGTTGGCAACTGATGTGGATTCGAAGTGCACATGGCTGTCAGAGGCCATCGATTACAATGTATCGCAGCTGGCAAAATGGCTGCCAATAACTATGCTTTCTGAGAAAGGCTTCCAAAAAATCAGTGTGAAGCCAGTAGAAGTCTGAAGACCCCGAATACCTGATTTGCAAGCAGTTAAATGGTCTGGTAATTCTGGCTTGTAATTCCGCATTCTGGCCCAAAACGTATAATGACCAGTAAATGGGATGGGGATATCAGCGAGATCCGATAACACATTGGGCCCAGTAATAACGGGCAAGTCTTATTGGGGCCCTGGTGGATGATTTGATATAGATGGAGCGGAGGTATCCAAATAAATAAATAGTTCATGTCCTTATGATGTTACTTTATTATTTGGTATTGAAGAGAGGAGCAAAGCAAGGTCTTCCGAAGACTTATCAGCAGTTGAGAATCTGGTTGTGATTTCAGTTCAGCTTTGCTCCTTCAGATTTTTAATCAATATCGTTACAGTCAGGTGACACGGAATTCTGACTGTGCTCTTTGAGGCATTGGAATATGGCGTATAAAGTTTTGAATTCTATATGTTCTTTAAGTTTTCTTCTGTTTATTTTTGTGTTGGTCACTGCATTCAATTTATCAGTTGCTTCTCAGGGCTTTGAAATATGTTGCTCCTGAGATGGCGGCTAGAGAGATGATATATGTTGACACCAAGATTTATTCCATATGCCTTATTGTTGATGATTTTGGTGGATAATGTTTTACTCATGGTTGAGGGTAAAATCAAATGTTCCATGCTGGAGTAGAAATCTACCCAGAATCTTCTATTTGAAAGTAATGTGTGAGTTTTCTTACTAAGGATGGCTTTTTTACTGAATAACCTTCTCACTATCCTTGCATTTGCCTTCACCTGTTGCTAGAGGTGTCGATTATGTTGGGTTTAAATTCTAATGTCTCTTTTTAGGATCCCTCTTTTACTCACTTTCACCGTTGTGTATATTGTTTTAAAGTCAGTCAGATTTCGCAGAGATTGTAGGTATTCGTCCTTGGCCATGCTACATTCACAGCCCAATGGTAAGGGCGTAATTACGACTTTTGGCAGTGCGGGGGCAAGCAGCACACCACCGCCGCGCCCCAGCACCTTCAAGAGTTGTTGCCGCCCGCCTGCCAGATTACAACTTAAAAGTGGTCTGGTGGGCGGGCGGCGTGGCAGTTCTGCGGCGGCGTACATCCATATAGGGGGGCCATGTGCCCCCTGTGTACATCCACATGGCATGAGGCAACAGGGGGCCCTGTAGGGCCCCCTTTGTTTCCTCTCTGCCACGGTTTTAATGGCGGATCTATGGCGGAAAGGAAACTCGTAATATGCTTGGCAAGCCCACGGAGGTCCCACCAAGAATATTGCGGCCTCAGGACTGCTGCACCACCTCCAGGAAAGGGTAGTTCCTTGGCAGCGTTAGAGGTCTGACCGCCCAAGTCGTAATAGGGCGGTCGGCCTGCCGGTGCAGCGGTGGCTGGACCGCCACTGCTGCGCCACCATGAATTTGGCAGTCCTCAGACCGCCAGACTTGTATTTGGGCCCTAAGTGTTCTGTGTGCATGTCGCATGAACAGTGCAACCTACCAGTTAGGGTTCTCAGAGCACTACTCCCCTAAACTGTTCTCAGGTGTTT
This sequence comes from Calotriton arnoldi, assembly GCA_963921515.1. Taxonomy (NCBI): domain Eukaryota; kingdom Metazoa; phylum Chordata; class Amphibia; order Caudata; family Salamandridae; genus Calotriton; species Calotriton arnoldi. The sequence goes on along the minus strand of CAWUFW010004324.1, from coordinate 1,275,120 downwards.
CAGGCTAAACTGTGGTGGATGTTGCTCATTTAGAGATGCAGGTAGCGGCTATCAGTTGCTGGCAAGTTTCACGACAGGCAAACACTGTGACAAGAACACACAGATAAGAGACCACCCCTTAGGTAGTGTATGTCTTATCAGTGCAGTCACGTCCAAGTCAAACAATGTGGGCATAGAATTTAAAGACATGTCTCTCTGGTAAAATGACCTCTTTATAAGAGACTACAACAAATCAGTCTCATTCCCCCTTCACCCTTTTAGCTCTTATAGCGGTACTGACCAGGGAGAGTGCACTGGTGGTGCCAACCATTTACCATCAAGCCTTGAAACATGGAAAATTATGTCAGGATGCAGAGCTGTAACATTAGAGTCAAAACCCTGCAACCATTGTCCCACACAACTGACCAAAACGTACCATGTTTCAGGTAGAAAGGAATTAACTTAGGAGGCATGAAACCCACACAGTCTTGGCAATCACATTTGCAATTCCCAAGAAAGAAAAAACTTCTGCCCTCAAGAAAAGAGATAAATTCACCTACTCCCACATCACCAAAATACGAGCTGCAACAATAATTCCCTGGGAAATACACTCCCTGGGAAGTTTACACCCTGTTGCTTCACTTTTTGTGAAGCTGTGGATACATAAAAAATGCGCCACACTGCGCCATATTTGCAAACTGACGCATCTAGGCAGATGCGTCACTTTGTACACCCCTGAGCCACATTATACCTCAGTCAGGTATAATGTATGCAGGGTGGGTATTCCCCCATAAAAAAGGCTCGTAGAATTGGCGCAGTAAAACCTATGAGATTTCACTGAGCCACTTCTACAAGTTCACTGCGTCAAATCCTTACTGACGCAGGCCCTATTACATGGGACTCGCCCATGTGTAATGACACATTGCTGGAGTTGCGTCTGTTTTGCGATACACTCCAGCAATGCGTCATTACTGCGCCACCAGATACGTCAGGATTCCTGACGTAGCTGGTCAATCTTTGCGACATGGAGCACCATACTGTAAATACGGCACATCCAAGGTGTCACAATGAGGGTGCAATGAAACATGTCGCGTCATTGTTTTCAACTAGCGATGCAACACTTTTCATAAATGAGACCCGAGATTTGGAGATCCAAAGCCTACAAGTACACAGCCATCATAACGCCTTTTAAATCTCTGGGACACCTCCCCAGCCTCAATTTAAGGCAATACACGCAAGGGCAAGACCGCCCTAATGCCAGACAACCAACCCAGTAAGAAGAGAGCATCAGGTGGACGTGCCCGCCCCCAACCAGTAAGAAAAGGAAAGGGTGGGAGCAAATGCAGCCTTTGCAAATTTTTGCTTAAAATAAAATAAAGTAATACAAATGGTGAAAAAAGGTGGCTATGCTTCTACAGCTACTTAAATCCAAGAGAGGTATGAATCCACTTTTATAGGTAAACAGTGTGCCAAGGCGAAGGGACAAAGTTGTGATGCAAGTCTGAAAAAGACAGGATTAGGTAAAAAATAAATGGTGGCTCAAAAGTAAAACATTATTTTACATTGGCCAGTTGATAACCATATTGACCAACACAGAGGACCTCATTTATGAGCACTTTTGCGCCACCGCCACATCACTTTTTTGACGTTCCGGTAGCACAATGTGCCCCGGCATATTTACAAGGCCACTTAAAGCCACTTTACATGGCTTTTCATGGCCTTATAAATATGTGCCCCTTTCACGCAGAATACTGCGTAAAAGGGGGATCACTGACAAAATATCGAAGGTCAAAAAATCGACCTACAAAAATATCGCAACAAAAATATTGATGTCAATAATATCGAAATCCTATCTACAACATGGTAAGTATAAAAATATCGAAAAAACAATATCGATGTCAAAAATATCGTTATCAAAAATATCGGGTTTTTTTTGTTAAAAATAATATGTAAAATAAACTAAATAATACTTATAATTAAAATAAACAGTTAAAAATATTTTATAATTTTTAAAATTAATAAGTAACATATATAATTAAATAAAACATTAATGAAACATATACATATAATATATAATATATATACTTACTTTATAATCAGTTTGAATAATTATTTTAATAAATTATAAATTATTAAAAAATATTATAAATTACAAATACATCTATACACATAAAACAATAACATAAATAAAAATTAAATAATTATAATAACAAATTAAAAAATTTAAATTTACTTTTAATATTTTGAAAATTAATTATATACTATATTAACTAAAATAATACAAAAAATATTAAATAGCGTAGGGAATAAAACTACTATTACAACCCCCAAAAAAACAACAGTAAGAAAAATGTTGGATAGCGTAGGGGTAAAATTACTATTCCCACTCCAGAGAGTGCAACAGTAGGGAAAGTGTTGGATAGCGTAGGGGTAAAAATTACTATTCCAACTCCAGAGAGTGCAACAGTAGGGAAAGTGTTGGATAGCGTAGGGGTAAACATTACTATTCCCACTCCAGAGAGTGCAACAGTAGGGAAACTGTTGGATAGCATAGGGGTAAAAATTACTATTCCCACTCCAGTGAGTGCAACAGTAGGGAAAGTGTTGGATAGCGTAGGGGTAAAAATTACTATTCCCACTCCAGGGAGTGCAACAGTAGGGAAAGTGTTGGATAGCGTAGGGGTAAAAATTACTATTCCCACTCCAGGGAGTGCAACAGTAGGGAAAGTGTTGGATAGCGTAGGGGTAAAAATTACTATTCCAACTCCAGAGAGTGCAACAGTAGGGGAAGTGTTGGATAGCGTAGATGTTACAAATAACATACTTATAAATAAATTAATTTTTTAAAATAATTAATGAATTATTAAATAACTCTAAACTATTTACCAATACCAATAAATAATTATTAAAAACATAATTACCAATAGAAAATGTATTAACAATAAATTAATAATAAATACCAATAAATAATAATCAATAAATATTAATTACTAAATAATAAATATTGAACAATAAAATATTTTTAATAACAAAAAACATATAAATTATTAAAACTTAATTACCAATTAACTAATATTAAACAATTAAGGGGCCCATTACGATACCCGGCGTAAAAAAATCCGCCAGGCATGGAAGCGGCAAAAATCCGCCCGCACACACCGCCTGAACACCGACCACGCCATTACGATTACACAAACCGAATACCGCCATCGGCGGAAAAAGCACACAAAATACCGCCCGCCAACGTCCGAGTCGGAGACAAACCGCCCTCCACGGACGGAAACACGCACGACAACACAAAACCGCCCGCCCTCACGGCCGACACACCGCACGTGAAATTACGATCGCACCGCCATGAGCGCGGAAAACCACAAATATACCGCCCGCCAGCGCAAACAACGCCGATGAGAATCGACACGGCAGAAGCCATGGCGCCCACGTACCTGCACAGAAACCATCCGCACACAAAACCAATAGCACACAACATGGCCAACAAGTCCACACAGCAAGGCACGCACAAATACACAAGCACAGTACATATCCCGAAAACACCCCCCGGACAAACAAAAAATACAAAGGCCAGAACCCCAGACACAACACACCTGAAAACAACAGACCATGAGGACACACCCACATAGGTGAGTACAAAAGCAGCACTCCCACAGACCACAACCCCTTGCTACATTGCAAACCAGAGAGGAGAGGAGAGGACACAGTGACACAGCAAGGACAGCAGCACACCACAGAAACGCACACATCACAACCACCACCACCACCACCACCACCACCAAACACCACCACCACCACCACCACCACCACCACCACCACCAAACACCGGCACCACAAACCCCCTGCACATTACACAACACACACCGCACCAGCACCACAAACACCATGGCACCACAAAGGATGCCCAAGTTCACGCCCATGGAGCTGACGGTCATGGTCGACGAGATCATCAAGGTGTACCCACAAATCTATGGGAACATGGTCCAGCACACACCACTAGCCACCAGAAACAGAATGTGGAACCGGATCGTAGACCAGGTCAATGCAGTCGGGACCCTGCCCAGGAACAGAGTCGAGATTAACAAACGTTGGAATGACGTCAAGAGCCTGGTCAAGAAGAAGGAGGGCAAAAACAGAGAGCTGGCTGCCGTCACTGGCGGAGGGAATCCCGCGCTCTTTAAGACCTTCAAAGCGTGGGAGGAGAAGGTGCGAGTCGTAATCCATCCGGAGATCCTCGCCGGATTAGCAGGGGGAGTGGAGGCTGGTAAGTACAAACTAATGTATACCAGCACACCGCTATGTACTCACATGCACTACCACCATGCCACAGCTCCCAGGGACAAACACCCCCATGTCCAGCACACAATACACAACACATCACACACACATGCAACAGACACCACCACACACAGCCCAAACCGAACAACTGCAAGATGCGTGGGGACATGTGTACACTAAGCCAGCCACGTAACCACCAACAGGTCCCCAAATATGCCAGAAGCGCCACAACGAGCACCCACCACACCCATGTGTCCGCCACAGCTGCACCAACCGACAAGTAACAGGTAAGTGGCAGGAACACAAAGTGCAGTGGGTGGGACGGTGGACAGCCCAAGTACAACACACACCAGGCCCCAGTCCCACAGCACAGCAAGGAGGAGCATCCCCCACACCCCACACCCACGTGTCAGCCACCGCAGTGCACAACGACAGCCGAAAGGCAGACATCACGGTCCACAGCAATCGGTGTCAGTGGGTATCCAGCCACCCCCACGACCCACAACACCCTCCCACCCCCACAGACCTGCAACATGGAGCACCCCCGCTTAGAGCCATGTGGCATCCAGTACAGTGCACGCACGAACAACTTGCAGGTGGGAAACTGGACAGGGCCGGATTACTGGAGGCATGAGGACCGTAACACGACCAACACATGGGACATGTCACGTAGCAGACGAACACGCAGCACCGCCCACCGTCACGAACAAGTGAACAATGTGCACACGGACATGAACAACAGACTCACACCCCACATGACCCATCACAGACATAGCAACACCCAAGGAGCCACGTCTGCATGCACAAGCCACACTGAATATAGTACCACACGGCAGCCACTGTGCAACTCATCACACACAACCGAAACACCATTGAAGTCCTGTCCATGTAGCCCCAACTGCCTGTCAACCACACACCCCACAACTACGCCTATGTAAGACAAACAACACTAGACGCAACAGAGCGGAACAACATAAATGCACACGAACACCACTGAACCCATCAAACACACAGACACACCATGCACAAACAACATACCATCCATCCCATCCGTCAGCCCCAGTCTCATGAAAGGCATGTCATCCGCACAGCTGCCACACATACAGCAGTCACGCTAAGATACATGCCCATTACCAACCATGTGCCAGAAGTCAATGAAGTGCACGACACACTGTGAGCAACAACACACAACATGGGCCACACCCCCCGAGCACTGCAGTGATGCACATGGCACAGGGCAGCACGCACACCAAGGAGATGGGACAACTGCAATACGTTGGCTGGCACACAACCATCACTCACTCATAACGATGCGTCCAATGCCATGTCCAGTAATCACAACAGACAGCAAATATGCAGGCCATGTCAAGCATGCACACACCTCAAACCATGCACTGTCATGCTGCCACAACACATGTCACGTTCGGCACCCATGGCTCACAGCATGTACCCCAAAAGCATATTCCCTCCCAAATGCGAATCTGAGGCATGGCCCCCATGTTGCCATATGGGTTCCTAAGCGTTCCATTTGAACCCCAAAAGCATATTCCCTCCCAAATGCGAATCTGGGGCATGAGCCCGCATGTTGCCATATGCGTCACTAAGCGTTCCATTTGAAGCCCAGCAAGCAGATTCCCATCGCCAAATGGCGAATCTGGGGCATGGCCCCATGTTGCCATATGCGTTCCTAAGCAGTCCCATTTGAACCCCAAAGCATATTCCTCCCAAATGCGAATCTAGGGCATGGCCCCATGTTGCCATATGCGCTCCTGAAGCGTCCATTTGAACCCCAAAGCATATTCCCTCCCAAATGCGAATCCGGGTCATGGCCCCCATGTTACCATATGCGTTCCTAAGCGTTCCATTTGAACCCCAATAAGCATATTCCCTCCCAAATGCGAATCTGGGGCATGGCCCCATGTTCGCCATATGCGTTCCTAAGCGTTCCATTTGAACCCGCACAACGCATATTCCCTCACAGTGCAAATACGCGAATCGTGGGGCATGGCCCCCATGTTGCCATATGCGTTCCTCAAGCGTCCAGTTTGCAACCCCGAACAAGCATATTCCCTCCCAAATGCTGAATCGCGGAGCATGGCCCTCATGTTGCCATATGCGTTCCTAAGCGTTGCTCATTTGAACCGCCAAAAGCAAAGTACAAACCAGACCCAGGATGGGCCAGGAGCCCGCATACACCAGAGTCACAATAAGTAGGGGCAGCAGCAACACACCCATCGGCACTGGCCAGATCCGTCCCATGCCACATGTGCACAGCACAGCATCCGGCATTGCGCAAGCACACAACAGTACAGATGCTACAGCCACACACACGCCTCCGGGAAACCGCATAGTACGAGACTGCACGAACTGTCAGCTGTCAGACGACAAATACATACTTCGCCAGGTGCAACACAATAACTAATCTCATTCTCTCCACAGGTGACGAACTGCTGGATGCTGGGGATGGAGCCAGCAGCCAGCACAGCCAGCCTACAAGCCCCCAACGAGGACACACGGATCTGGAGGATCTGTCCTCCTCTTCGGACACGGACAACCAAGCAGGCCCATCTGGTGTGGCAGGGCCCAGCCGCTCCCCAGGACCCCTCCTACCCACCAACCCATCATCCAGGGCTGCTGAACATTCACAGCCCCCTGCTGCCACTGTCGTTGCGGCCACACCCACGGTCATTGTGGCCACTACCACTGCCGCAACCGCCACCATCGCCGCACCGACCACCACCGCCGCCACCACCGCCACGTCTCCGCTGGCACCAGCCCCAGCCCCAGCGCAGGTGGTGGCCCGGACGACTGGATCCACCCTGGGAGCCACAGCGAGGACCGTGGTGAGCAATGTGGCTAGTGGGCAGGGCCGGTGGCAGCAGGACTGGTAGGAGGAGCAGGGTCAGGGAAACGCCAGCCTCCCCTGGGAGCCATGCCCTGCCTCACATGGCCAGAGTCCTTGGGGCCTATGAAGAGGCCCAAGGACAATGGGTCCGGTCTGCCTCAGACACGCGTGAGGTGCTGGGGGTGTTGAGGTCCATGGACGCCCGTATGGGCCAAATCGTGGACCTCATGGGACAGCTGGTGGTGGCGGTGAGGTCACAGCCAGGGACAGCAGCTCCCCTCCACCACCACCTGCCGGGGCGCAGGGTGGAGCAGCAGTGTCCAGTTCCCCTGCGTCCACAGCCAGTGATCACACCTCAACCACCAGCATGTCGCAAGCAGGCACCCCCTCGTAAACGTGGAAGGGGCCGTCCGAAGAGGAAACAGATCTCCCGGGAGGACTTCGCACGCTCCAGTCGCAAGTGAGGCAGCCAGCCAGCCTTCCGCCAGCCTTCCTTGACCAGCCACTGCATTGACTTGGACTACGATCCCACTCCACACAGCCATCTGGATGGCATGTGTGTGTTGGACTATGGACATAGAACCAGTGGGTACACCCTGATCATCACGCAGCCATGACCGACAGCTCATTGTCACTGCACGCACCACTTTTGTCATCATCTTACACACAATCACATGTCACAGTTTGTAATAAATGCACCTTTTTCACTAACTGCTGTTTGTGCCCTGTGTCTTATTTGTACGGATTACAACGGCCACCTTGGGCGGAAAGGCACCTGATGCGTGGCATGGCATTTGAATCCGGAGGGCCTGTAGGGACCTAGGGGTGGGAGACAGAACAGGAGCACATTCAATGAGTGTGTCACACACCCATCACACAGTACATGTCAACAACTACAAGCAATGTACACACATCGCACAGAGCAATAGGGCACAATGCCACAGCCACCAACAGTGGCATACTACCCTGGCCATGGAGCGTTGACACACAGCACGCAGTGAACAAACGGCCACCCTGACACAGCACACACACACCTGCACAGATACTGCCACATCAGCCGTCGTACATGGACACTCACCGTCAAGTGAAGTAGCGGGCGATGAGCTGCTGCCGCACATTACCAGCTTCCTCCTCTCCGCTGTCCTCCTCACTCGAGCTGTCCTGGTCTGCGGGCTGGGGCCCTGGTTGGTCTCCGTCATCCACGATGAGGGGGATCTGCTTCCGAATGGCCAGATTGTGCAGCATGCAGCACGCCACCACTATCCGGCACACCTTCTGTGGGGAGTACGCCAGCGCACCCTCGGTGCGGTCCAGGCACCTGAACCTGGACTTGAGGAGGCCAAAGGTACGCTCGACCACACGTCTGGTCCTCCCATGTGCCTCATTGTAGCGATCGTCTGCTGGGGTGCGAGGATTCCTCAATGGACTGAGCAGCCATGCCCCATTCGGATACGCAGAGTCACCTGGGTGTGAGGGACACAGAGCACCGTTGCTAATCCAACTGGACAGGGGACAGCATCGCACAGCCAGCACGCTACACCACTCCACATACTCACCGACAATACAGGCACGATCCTGTTGCATATTGGACATCAGTCGTGGCAAGATGCTGTTGCGCATTATGTGTGCGTCATGGGCCGAGCCTGGGAACTTTGCACACACGTGGGTGATCACCATGTCCGCAAGGCACACCACTTGCACATTCAGGGAGTGCGTGTGCTTCCTGTTGCGGTACAGGTGCTCAGTGGCCTGTGGTGGAACAAGGCCGACATGTGTGCAGTCAATGGCTCCAACGACGTGTGGGATTCTGCCAAGGGCATAGAATGCACCCTTCACTGCCGCCAATTCACGAGCCCTGGGGAAGCGGATGTACCTGTTCCGGTACAGCATCATGGCTGCCAGTACATCCCTCAGCACCTTGCTGAACATGGGCTGGGACATCCCTCCTCCACTGCCCACTGTGTGCTGGAATGACCCAGTGGCGAAGAAATGCATGGCGGCCATCACCTTAGCCGTGGGGGTGACAGCAGTCGGATACACCCTGCGGGGACGGAGATGGGGTTCTAACATGGCACACAGTCGATGCAGGGTTGGCCTGTCCAGCCGAAACTTCCTAATGACCTCCGTATCCTCCATGTCTGCCAGCAATTGGTATGGGCGGTCAATGTTCGGTCTCCGCCTAGGGACAATGGCAGAGGACACATGTCAAAGCAACACGACACATAGCAATTTCGCATACACATCACTGACATGACTGAGCAAGCACATGAGCCACAGCCCAGCTGTCAAGCTGGGACGGCACGGCCACAATACACTTACACAGGTCTCCCAACAATGGCAATGGCTAGTGATACAAACCACTGCCATGTGCATGCACATGGGGATCTAGGCCCCAATGACTTGCGGGCGTGCTGATGGGGACTGACTGCATATCCGTCAAGCGGCAACGCCACGGCAACATGAATGTCTGCTGAGCATGGAACTGCTTCCGCGGCTGGATGAGTATGGCACACGACGACGACGATGTGGGCACAGGCTGAGCGGCCAAAACAAGTGGGACCTGTGGCACGAGGGGATATGAGACAGTAGTAGGTGTCAGCACTGCACCCTATGTACAGCACTGTACGGATCACACCTCCCGAAACATTGACAGGTGTCCACATTGACAGCCCCATGCCAAGACGGCTGTGTGCTTGCAGTCACACGTCACAGGTGAGAGGTTACATTGCACGTGCCAGGTGGCAGACGTACACAGTGGGAGCTGGCATGTGTGTGCATGTGTCTCCTGTTCAGGATCCATCAAATGGGCGCTGACTCTGTACTGACCATTGGACACAGCATGATCCATGGAAGGCTTGTGTGTGTGGGATGGTGGCACTGGATGTGCCTCCGTTGGGTGGGGGCCATGCACAGGGCGGGTACGTCGATGATTGCGCATTGTTGGTCACGGTGGGTGCACCAACTAAGATGTGTTGCCCTGTGTTCAATTCCTATGTCCACATGATGATGGACTGTAGATGTGGGCAGACTACACATTGGTCGATGTGCTGTCTATATGCATGTGCCTTCACACCAGGCACAGCTGCCCCTGCACATGTGACCCCTGCTGGACTCGCTGCTGGGTCTGTGGGGCTGATGCACCTTCTGCGCGTGGGGCGGACAGCTCTCCTCACTTCCCTCATTGCGCATGTCATGACTTTGCCGCAGGTGACATGGATCATGGAGGGCCCACATGTACGCGTGGGTAGGCTACACATGATTGTACACTGGTCGCCACCCCCAGTCAGTGTTTCGAATGGGAAGGTTGTCGTGCTGGTGGTATGTTCGATGTGGCGGATGGGCGGGCCTAGGTGCGGGCTTACATTCCGGACATGGGGGGTAGTTGGATTGGCGACTAGTTGCAGTACACACGGGACACGTCTCTTCCTTTCCACATTTGGGTCATCCCTTGTACTTACTGACAGTGATACAGTCATCTTCGCCCCAGCCCTCATGTCCTCCCCTCGCTCCCCCAATATGCATGCTCACCTGCGAGGCTAGCGCTTGCACAGGCAGCCCCAAGCTCGCACCAGAGAGGGCAAGGAGTGTATGTGTGGGTCCAGTTGCACGAGTGGGCTGTCTCAGGGTATGATGTGTCGCGGGACGCCGTCCACCTGCGTGGTGCCCCAAATGGAGACCCGGCCTGCATGGACTATGCATCACAGTCTTCGCCTTCCGGATCCGCCACCTGCGACACCCAGTGGCTGTGGCTGCCCTTGCGGCCATGCCGCGTCCGTCTGTGGCTGATGGCCCACACATTCACTCTTTGGCCTCTCTGGGGAGGGCTCGGGGTGGTGGCGCACGCGCTTGCACTTAGTCGCAATGGCATGTGGCGTGGTTGGTATGATGGGCAATGGATGGGATGGTGCGAGCCACCTCCCGTGACGTCAGTGCTGCTCGTGCTGTGGTGCGTCCCCCTACACTTCCATCTGACTTGTGCCATGCTAGACGTTGAGGTTCTATTGCCTGCGTGATATGACCAGGAGGAGCGCGAGGAGACCTCTCACACACCATGCTCCACTGCCATCCCGTGCCCTGTATCGCCTGTGCGGATTGACTATGTTGGGGTTACACCTGGTCGACTGGGGCTGTGTGTGCCTTGTCAGGGGCATGGCGGGCGCACAACAGGATCCAGCTTGTCCACAGAGGGTGGGCTGAGGTGCGCCTGGTACCGCTTTGTACGTGTGCCCGGCTGCTGTGCACACACGTGTTCACTCCCCCCGACAGGTGTCCTCTCACAATGCCCAGGGAAGCGGTGGTGTACTGTTCATGACCCCTCCCAACACGGCGTGCTCCAACTTGGCATGTGCGCATCTACCCGTCGCACCCACCCACCTGAGCACTGCGTCCATACGACTTCACACGACACATGTGTGTCTTCCACAGTAGTGCTACTCATTTGCGTTGACATCCAATACCAGTGGACTACATGGTCATGTCACGACTGCCGTGTACTTCACATACTCTCATCCTCTCTCATTCGTACTTGTGAAATGAGTCAGCGGAGACAGTTTTGGTTTCAAACATTATATTGAGTCTTCTGTCCTCTGTGATGCAGTATAGTGGACACTACTGGCAGCGGAATACATGTTGAGGATATACTGAGCATGATTGCAAATGGGATAGGGAGTGGGGTTACATGTGATTGGCTGTTGCATGTGGGATGTGGGCTTCAGAGTGACATCTGCTTGGCCAAGGCTGTGCTAATGTACATTTACGTATAGCTGCGGAGCTGCGGACTTTGACACAGACGGTATACATGTAGCCTACCAGACCGCTTGGCATCATGGGCACAGTCCATCTCAGTTCCATGTGACAGGTTTGCTGCGGTTGTTCCTCATGCACGCGTGCATGTGAGATGACATCAGGGCATGTGCTTGCGTGCATGCAGCGGCGTGCCACTTGTTGTTGCACTGTGGTGGTTACTGGACATGTCACAGTCACTGGGGTCGTGTTGTTGTTGTATGCACTTGTCGTCCATGCAAAGGTCCTGGTATGGGATTCCCGGGGCGGGGGTGGGAGGGGTGCAGCACCCACAGACTCCAGGCGACCTATTCATGTCCACTGAGCGGTGTGTGTGTCCATGGGCGCTGGATCCATGTCGTGTCCTGGTTGTTCGTGCAGTTCCGTCCATGTGGGTGCGATACACAGAGCCCATGCCACTGCCTCCCACGATGCATGCGGTGTTCCTGGATGTGATGGGGAACAGTGTGCATGTCCCGGTCATATCCGATGTCATGGCGATGTCGTTGATGGTGTGGTTACAGTTGCCGGTCGTTTGGTATGGCTGTTGTGGTGGTGACTGGCCAGTCCGTGCGGAAGCTAAGCATGGGTGCGGGGTTGGACATCATAGGTCACTCGGGGAACCTGCGTTGTGGTCCGACGTATTTACAGGTTGTCAGGTATGCGATGCCGTCCAGCAGGGCTTCCATGTCATTGGTGGTGTACATGTTTGCCAGCCAATGAAGCGGATGGTGGCTGTCAAGGTGTTGTTCGTAGGTTGTCCCTTGGAGGACCATGATGGGGCATGCTGGGTGACATTCGATGTAGCTGTTATCGATGATCCGTCGTGTGGAGGCACAGTGGTCCCATTTCAGTGCGGGTGCGATGTTGGCCACATACGCCATGCCCCCATAGGCAGAGCAGGCCCTGTCGTGTGCGTCCAGAGGGAGGAGTAGTGGTAGCAGGTCCGCCTTCAGACATGCCGGGTTGGAGAGGCATATCTCGACGGGATGCTGGTAGGGACACCTCCGACAGTAGAAGACGGGCATGACGCAGCTGAACAATGTGATGCGGTAAGTCAGTCGGTAACTTACGTTCAGCAGGGACAGGAGATCGCATCCCAATGTATGGCACAGGTTGGTTTTGTACAGCTTGAGCTGTTCGGCGTAGTTGGGTAGGTGTGTTGCGGTTGCCATTTCGCAGCGGTTCGTTGAGGTGGCGTGCTCCGGCTGTGTGTGCAGTCTGCAATGTGCACGCTCCGGGGTTGCTGTGAGCTCTGTGTAGTCGTAGGGAGACAGGACTTGTGTTCTGTTGGCTTGTTTGGAGGACACGGGCCCTCTTCCCACATGCTTCTCAGACAGTTCAAGGTCAGTGCTGTGTGACTCCTTCCAATTAACTTGCATGTGGCCGACATGGGGGAGTGTTTTCTTCTTTCTTCCCCGTCCGTTATGTGCTTCTGTGATATGCGCTATCTGCCGTGTGGTCGGTCTCCTCGGCATGCCTGTGTTGGTCTATTCTTGGACAATGGCTGTATTCACCGGCTTCTGTCGTAGGGCTGTGGTTTCGGAGTTGGAATGGAAGGTCATTCAGTGCTGTCTGCTCTCCCTTGTGTGGGCGGCAGGCTGCCTTTCCGCTCTGCGTTGGGCCTTGTGTGTGGATGTTATTCTTGGGCCACCTGTTGTCGGTCCCCGGGCTCTTTGGTGTTCCGTTTTATATGTCTTGTTCATATGTGCAGGGTGGTATGGGTGTTTCTGTGTGGTACTGGCGTTCCTCTTCCCGAAGGGGCCCTGCTTCTCCTAGTTGGTGTTGCCGCCGCTGTGTGCTACGCCATGTTTGTTACACTGGGGTGTGTCCTGCTGTTGCGTGTCTTCACTGACATGTGTGCGTCGGTTGTGTGGCGTTGGGTGTTGTCCGTGAATTGGGCGTTGGGGACATGTCTGTGGCCGGCCTGTCACGTGTCATGTGCGTTCGGGGTGGGGCTGATGTGTGTGCTGCTTGGTTGTGTCCCTGTGTCTGTGTGCGACGCATGCATGGCGCTGCGGTTGGCCTCTGCGTTGTGCGCATGTGTGGCGGCGTCATCGCCGCTTTGGGGCCGTGACGGGGTGGTTGGTTCCTAGTCCCAGGTGGTGTGTACACATGTGTTCTGCGATGTTACGATTTGGCCTGTGTGTCATATGTGGATGCGATGGTGGATGTGTTGTGTACACGCGCTGGTGGGGGGTTGTCCGCTTTTTCCGCCCTTGCACTGTGTGCGCTGTTTGAGTGCACTTGTTGTGTGTGTGCCTACCTGCGTCTCCGCGGTACGTTGCGTCCTTGGTGGTGCATCAGCAGGAGCATGGGGACGGCCTGCAGTGCTGGATTCATGCTCGGGGAGCCGCTTTTCGTTGTCCGTGCTCGGCGTCCGTGTTACCGCTTCGGTTTGTCGTACGGTATCTCTTGGCCGTGGGAGCCGTTTGTTTGCGGCATCGTAATTTATGCGCCGGGCGGGACGTGTTTCGTCGGACGGTGTGTGTCAGTTGGGCTGCGCCGCTACGTGTACGGGCGCACTTTGATGGCGGACGGTGTTGCTGGCTTGCCGGCGGTGTTTGGCCTGCTTTTCGCATCGTAATTGGGCGGGCGTGTGGACTGCTGCGTGCCGGCGGTAACTGGTGCTTTTTGCATCCGCCAGCACGGCGGTTGTGCTTCTGCCCGCCATCGTAATGGGCCCCTTAATGTCTAGTTATTCTACAATATGTCATGATGTGCAATATGTAAATACAAATGTGAGAAACAAAAATGTTGTTAGTGGAATTTGTAATAATTAAGGCCTGAGAATAGTTTATTCTCTAACGCAAAACACAGAGGTGCATATTTACGAGGAAGTGGCGGAGCAGCAGCGTTAGCCACCTTGGCTTAACGTCATGCTCCGTCATTTCCAAAACGCAGGGCTGCACCGTATTTACAAGGATACGGTGCAGCCCTGCATTTCCCCCTGCGCTGGCGCTAATTTTAGCTGCCTAGCACCAACGAAGACACCCTTGCACCATAGTGCAAGGGTGCCTGGGTTGTAGGGGAAGATTGTTTGTGTGCAGGAAGGTGTTCCTTCCTCCACATAAACAACGTGAAATGGCATTTTGAAACTTCTATGTGGGCTGCTTAATGCAGCACAAATAGAAGTTGCAAAACGCCATTTTTGTAATTGATTGTTTATGTGCTGGAAGGGCCACCTTCCTGCACATAAATAATCAATATCCTTTTTCTGTTTCTATGTGTGCTGCACAACGCAGCACACATTGAAACAGCAAAAACGAGGTGAATTGAAACATTTCTCCTCGCTGCGCCTGTTTAAGACCAGGTTTTCCCTGGTCTTAATTTTGGCACTGCCCCATATTTACGCTGCCCTTGTAAATATAGGGAAGCGTCAAAATCAATGGGTGTTGCGGTGGAATGTCCACCGCAAAACCCATTGCCCACCCTTTCATGCTAGTTATAGTGTGAAAGGGGGCCTTATTCATAAGGCGGCGTTAATCGCCTTAACGCTGCCTTGTGAATAAGGCAAAGCCCCTAACGCCACCACAACATCAGAAAAAGTGACGTTGTGGTGGCGATAGGGGCTTGTAAATATGCCCCAGAGTGTCTCAGATCAGTTATCGTTTCAGGTCAGTTATCCTATATTCACACCCCCTGGATGTATGTTGGTCCAATTTTGGGGCCTGACTCATCTCACCCGGTCTTAACCGGTGCCAACCTGTGATTGCACCTTTCAGATCTCTAATTATTGCTTGACTGTTATAGTGCTTCGAATACTAGGACGAGTTAGCAAATGTAGCTATTTTAATAGTTATAAGTCCAAATGCTTCCTTTATCACTTCATTCCATCAGCATTAGTTTATAAGTTATTCCACTCCATATTCCAGATGCCTGGGAAGATGCACTCATCTGGTGACGACGGCACAGTTTCGTGTGATGTGAGTTTTGTGAAATGCCAGTCTCCGGCTGGTATATCACGTGACTTTTAAAAGCGAGGAATGGCCCTCTCATTCAGGGGCTTATGTACAAACCCCTTGCGCCGCTGGTGCATCACCTTTTACTATGTTCCTTGTCAGTAAGCCCCTCAATTTTAAAGTGACAAAATATCAAGTGAAGTTCATGAAATTGCAGATAATTTCTCATAATTTTCATGAATAAACGCGGTTTCACCCACGCCTAAACGGAACCCAACCTTGTGGTCTCCCGGCAGGCTGGATTACCTGAGAGGTACATTTACAGCCTTTGTGTCCTGCACTTAGGACAATATTTGGGCAGCTGTTTCTTAATCTCAGATGTAGACAAACTGACAAAGAAAGACCCCAGCACTTAATACAAATCAGGGACATAGTCGGTATGGACTGCAGCGTCTCAGAAACCCGTTTGTCCTCATGGGGCTCACTTCACAGACCCCCTGCCCTGTCTTAACCTTCTTTTACAGCGCTCTGGGGATTAGGAGAGAGTGTTTGCACTTGGATTCGCCAGCTAGACAGGAGACATCTCCAGGTATGCAATAAGCTGATGGAGACTTCGTCCTCTCACATACAAAAGATGCATTTCAAGCGGAATATGTTTATCTAGGTAAGTCACTGAAGAGTCAGAAAAGCTAGGTGAAAATTCTTACTGCAGAATATATAGCTTTACGTAAACTAAAAGGCTGGCTGGTTAGGGCATCCGGGTGCCAAAAAGGGAGGAAGGGTAGAGCTTGTAAAAAAGCAGTAACATGAATGAGTAAACTTCCATGTTGTAGGAGTTCATGAAAATAAACATGTTTAGAGGTTGCTGTCAGCTTCAGAAAGCGGGGGTAACAATGCTTTGTAGCAAAGAAGGAGAAAGCACGGCCACCTCGACATACTTTCTCCATCCTAGGGTCCACCAGAAGGCTGACAAAGGAAGACCTGAGGTACGCCAGAGGGCCTGAAGTGAAGCACAGGCAGTAAACATTCTTGGAAGAAAAATGTGTCCCTGATGGAAAATGCCTTAATGGTAGATGCAGAAACTCTTATAGAATACACGCTTCACCGTAAGAAGCTAATGGAAGGAAGCCAGATGTCCTGAAGTGCAGGTAAAGTAAGGAAGACCCAAAGCAACTGAGGGGCATATTTACAACGAAGTGATGGAGTGCGGCGTTAGCCTTCTTAGCTTAACACCGCACTCCGCCACTTCAGAAACGCAGGGCTGCACCATATTTACAAAATATAATAAAGCCCCGCATTTCCCCCTCCGCGGCCGCTAAACTTAGCAGCCTAGCGCCAACACAGGAACCCTTGCACCATAGTGCAAGGGTGTCTGCATTGAGGGAAGATTGTTTATGTGCAGGACGGTCACATAAACAATCTTTAAATGGCGTTTTGTAACTTTTATGTGTGCTGCTTAATGCAGCACACATTGAAGTTGCAAAACGTCATTTTTTAAAAATTGTTTATGTGCAGGATGCAGCGGCGTAGCTAGGGGGGGCAGTGGGGGCGGTCCGCCCCAGGTGGCACTATTTTGAGGGCGGCGGCCGCGCGCCACTGGCCCGTGGCGGCGGCCTTTATAATTTATTTGGGGACACTCACTGACACTACTGTCAGTCAGTGCGCACCTGCTTGCAAAAAGCAAAAAATGCTGCCTGCAGCGCACGCACCACCACCTAGCTTAGTGGTGGTGCGGTGCACTTCGTACCTCCGCGTTTGTGGTTGTCTGTGGGTCCGTGACGTCCGTCCCAGGGCCGTCAATCTTGTAGCGCGCCAGCGCTACCAATGACGGCCCTGGGTATCATTTTTGGCCAGCCCTCGCGCTGAGAACGTAGCAGTGACGCGTCACACGCTCCACCACTACGCGCTCTCGTGAGGAGTCGAGTCTGTGGCAGTGGCAGTGCTGGGAGATTTGCTGCTGCAGCAGAAGAGAACCAACCCCTACTTAGAGACCCTGGCTGCCACCACTGTGGAGTACTGGAGGCTGAGTGAGGTAAGAGGGAGCTTAAACGGGTTTCAGAGGGGAGGAAAGGATCTTTGGTGAGTGGCAGTTCACAAGTCCTATAAAAAGAAGTGGGGGTCAGAACTTATTTTCAAGGGCAAGATTTAAGCAGTAAAGTGAAAGATGGTCTGGACACTTTTAAATATACCCCCATGAGTTTGGATGGGCATTCCTAGAAGTGGGCACTTGTCCATTCAGTATCGCATGGCAGATAAACATCCCAGGACAGCAACATTTGTGGGCAATGGAAGGAGGGCAAGTCAAGGCTTCTCAATGGCTTAAGTCCTCCAGTCCTCCCTCCGTTGCACACAAGTCCGAAAACGAGACAGACAAGCCACGGTAACTTAATACCTCTTGGGAGCAATTAGCTTGAAAAAATCTCTCTGGGACGCTTTCACGTGCTGCTTTATACCACCCTCTTACCTTTTCTAGGAGCAGTAAATGACATGTGGTACTCGGTTTATTTCATAGTGATGTACCAAGGGTACATTTTCCTCCACCTGCGAGAGTGGTTGGGTGAGAGGGGCAGCCGTAGCGTGACAAGAATAAAGTTCACCTTTTTCTGAGGTAGGAAAGGATGACTCAGCATTCGGCACAGCGCACTTTGTAACTGACATCTGTGAGGTAGACGAGGAAGGTCATGTGTTGTGGAACAAGAACTCATTCACAGAATGATGCTGAGTCACGGAGAGAGGTGGATTCTAAAGAGGGTTTGCAGACACTTAAACCAAGGATGAGGGCAGCACCGGTGGGTGCCGCAGGACCCAGGTAAGGTCGTGAGAGGCAGGGGGAGGAAGGGGGGTTCTTGTCATCGTGGGTTTGAACCACACCAGAAGCGCAACTAGAGCCAAATTTCGGGGGGGGGGGAGGGAGGGCTGATTCTTCCAGCAATAGTCAGAGTGGAGATGCAGGGGCTCTAAGAAGGGGTGAAAACACAACAAAGCCTCGTTAGCAAGTAAATGGTCTTTTAAAGACCTGTGAAGTACTCGGGTGCGGCTGTGTGTGTGCCCGGGAAGCTGTCTCCGCCGGGCTGACATACACGACGGGGGGGCTGAAGCCCTTTCAGCCCAATGGGCGTTACGCGCCTGAACCACACCCCATTGTTTATGTCGAAAAAGAAGGAAAAGAGAGTGAAAAATCACAAGTAGTTCGGCGGTCCAAATCCTGGAGAGCCGACAAATCGTCTCTAATGAAATGTAAGTGTCCTCTGCCTCCTTGTCCAAGGGAGATGGTCAGGGTGACTTTTCTAGTGAGATCTTGTAAATTTAACCAGATCAGCACACCCTAAAACCAGTTCTCTACAATCGCAGCTTATGCCTAGAGGAGTAGGTGTTCGTGCCACAGAAGCTGGGCACGTGATGAGGTAGGTGGCTTGAATATGACCAGAGGACAGGGGTCCTGCACCAGCTGTGATGTCATGGATGAGATGTCATGGATGGGACAGGTAAGGAACAGGGGATAGAGGTCCTGCACGTGCTGTGATGTCATAAGTGAGATGTCATGGACGGGGCATATAGGGGACAGGGGACAAGGGTCCTGCACAAGCTGTGATGTTATGAGTGAGATGTCACAAACAGGGTAGGTAGAACTGATGTAAGTTTTGGGTTTCCTTCTGCTTTTCCTTCAGCAGCGTAGCTAGGTGGGGGCGGTCCGCCCCAGGCGGCTCTATTTTGGGGACGGGGGCTGTCTAGCCCTGGACCGTGTCATGTATGTGCATGTAACTTGCATGATCGAGGTAACTATTAGCGGCGATACTACGTGTCTCTCGGACCTCTTTCAAGTGCTCGCCGTCCTCCTCCCTCCCCCCCCCCCCCCAGGGCGGCAATCTGAGGGATAGCCCCGGGCGCCACAAGCTCTAGCTACGCCTCTGGCAGGAAGGGTTACCTTCCTGCACTGCACATAAACAATCAATGGCAATTTGCTGTTTCTATGTGTGCTGCAGAATGCAGCACACATGGAAACAGCAAAAACGAGGAGAAATAAATAATTTCTCCTAGTTTCGCCTGTTTAAGACCAGATTTTCACTGGTATTAATTTTGGCGCTGCCTCCTATTTATGCCACCCTTGTAAATAGGGGGCAGCATCAAAATCAATGGGTGTTGCAGTGTAACGCCCAGCACAACACCCATTGCCCTCCCCTTTCACGCTAAGTACAGCGTGAAAGGGTGCCTTATTTAGAAGGCAATGTTAAGCCATGTTAAGTGGCTTAACGCTGCCTTGTACATAAGGCGCAGCCCCTATCGCCACCACAACATCGGTAAAAGTGACGTTGTGGTGGCAGTAGGGGCTAGTAAATATGCCCCTGGGTTGTTTAATTTTCGATCAGTGTTTCCCGAGCAAAGCTTAGATGAATATCGGCATAGTATGTTGGAGGAAATTGTACCAGTGACTTCTCTGGAAGTCGTACTTTGTCTAGAAATCAGATGTTAATAATCACAAACTTCAAAATTAGTCACCAACTACGTAATACTGAACAACCTCATGAGTTAAATGTCGGGGCAAACATCACCAGTGATATGAGATACTTCTTGTAGCAGTACTAAGAATGTAACCCGGGGACTTAAGCAACAAAAAGGCTTTGAATGTAGCTGAAGGTCAGAGGCTCTTGAAGGCATTTGAGGCCCATTAGTGACCAGCAGTAGTGCTAACAAGCAGAGCGTCCATCAGTTTTTGATACTACAGACAGCAGCGGCCCGTGCAGGTAAGAGCGGTGAGGCCGGGTGGGGGTGGGATTTCGACAGACGATGACGAGGGAAAATTAATTATTTATTTAATTTTCCCTTGTGGTTGTCTGTCGAATCCCCCCCAACCCAGTCCCACCACCCCACCGCTCTCACCTGCACGGGCCACTGCTGTCTACAGATGAGAATACAAGGCCCATCATGTTCCAGCACACCTGGTTATGTTATGTTATGCAGAATTGTAGAGCGCACTATCACCCAGGAAGGTATAGTTGTGCTCAGCAGGTGTGAGCGTAGGCACACCTAGGGCCTAGTGGGACTACTAAAAAAACTAGGTTTTTTGCTTCTTGCGAAATTCAAGAACTGAAAAGGAGACTCTTATGTGTAGGGACAGATCGTTCTACTCCTTAGGAGAGACGATGGAGAAGGCTCGACCGTCAGATCTGGTTTTCCATATGAGTGGGATTTCTGTAGGCAGAAGTCCAGGACTAGCAGAGGTGTCTGGAAGGTTTGTGAAAGCAGATAGTATTGTTGAGGTATGCTGGGCCAGTATTATGTAGTGCCTTCAAAAGTGTGGGTGAGGAGTTTGAATTGTGCTCATTTGTGAATGGGGAGCCAGTGGAGCTCCTTCAGCTGTGGTGTGATGTGAGTGCAGCGTGGGAGCTTGAGAGTGATTACGGACACCAAGTTCTAGATGATCTGCATCCTTCTGGAGAGTTTTTTTTTTATCCTGGCTTAGAGGGTGTTCCCATAATCCATCTGGCTTGTGACTAGGGAGTGTGTGACGTTTTTCTGGGTGCTGAGTCGGAGCCTCTAAAAATCTTCCTCAGCATCTTCAGGGTATGGAAGTATGAGGCGGTGACAGCATTGACTTGGGCAGTCATTTCGAACTTGCTGTCAATGAAGATCCTGAGGTTTTTGGCATGGGTGGTGGGTGTCTGTCCTTGCTCTTTTAGATGCAAGGTGGAGTCCCACAGTAATATGCACTTACAGTAGATCATGATTTTGATCTTGTCGGTGTTCAGCTTTTAGACAGTTGGGGGGGCAGATTTATCATTATTTTGCGCAGTGCACCACAGCAAGTCACCTTGCTGCGCTGTGTGAAAGGGAAAGGGCAGGAATGTGCCATATTTAATATTATACGGTGCATTCCTGTCCTTTCCTTGCACTGGGGCACAATGTGCTGCCTAGTGCCAATGGAGGCACCAATGTGTCATGGTCCAAGGGTGCTTGCTTTGCAGGCAGGATTGTTTTTGTGCAGGAAGGGACACCATTCTGCAGCACACAGAAAGAGAAAAAAACGAGAAGAAATTAAGATATTTCTCTTCATTACGCCTCACATGGGGATGCGCAGCATTTTGACGCATTCCCAGGTCTACTAGTAATGGTAAATCTGGGAATGTACTAAAATCCATGGGGAGATGAGTGGGAACACCCACGCTCCACCCATGTAACGCCTCCCTGGGGCAGAGTAACGCAATGCATCGATTTACGCTGTATTGTGCTACTCTATATTATTTTTATTCTTTCTATTCTACACACACAGACTTGGCGTCTATTCATGGTATCACAATGTAGATGTATCTGGAGGCTTTATTGAAAGTGACTTTGCTACTGACAACTATCTAAATAGCGGAGGGTCAAGCTCACCATATATCACTCTTTAGCCCCAGAGACCTTGAGATATCGCCCTCCTCCTCCCCTCTCCTTAAATCGTGGATATCTATTAGTCACTGTGGACATTTGTACTATAGAGAAGACTTATGGACATTTGTTGAACATCGATATAAGTGTGGAGAGTGTAGGGAATAAAAGCAGACATTGTTTGTAAATAAGTTGAGATTCGACTTAAAATGGCTTCCCTGATGAAGGCGTTTCTGCTGAAACGCACAGAGGGTGTTACAGCCAACCAGCAAATGAATATGAATGTATTAACTGTGAAATTATTTGAAAACTATACAGGATTCACAGTCACTACATAGCTTTGGATATAATTGTGAAGTTGCCTTTTATAAAATACATTGTGGAAATTTTATTGGCAAAATATTATCAATTCATTTGACGTGTTTTGATTTATCAATCTGTGAGACAATGTAGATTGAGGTGTTTTTATAGGTTGTAAGAGTGTTGAAGTATGGGATTGGGAAGTTGACTAGGAGGATTGTAGTATGTGTATTGACTGTGTGTGTGAATGCAGGTTGATTTTTATGTACCGTTTAGACTTGGATTCAACACGTCTCTATCACCAAGTGTACGGTTTATAATATGTGCTTTTGTAAAAATGGTTAAATGTAAAAACAATCTCCATATGTCTGTACAAAATTAACAAGAAATTGTGTTTACAAAAAAGGAAGAAAGATTTTGTAATAAAACATACATAAGATTCATGGAACCTTTCAAGCGTGTGATATATATATATATATATACTACCCAGAGTTCTCTGCTTCTATTTTTGCATAATTTATTCGTCACTCTATGCCTGAAAGGGTTTTGTTTTGACTTATACTGGGTGCTCCCTTGTGTCTGGACAAAGCTATACCTCTCTGAAGAGCTCTAACGAGAGCGAAACACGTGTCAGGGGTTGCTTTTATTCATTTCAGGTTGACTTGGATGGAATTTTACCAATCCAAAGCTGTAATACTCTGCCTGGAGTGGTAAAAGGCTTTGGCCATTTTACAGCTCGGCAGGGATAGCACTGTGCTAATCCTATGCTTAAAGACTTTGCTGTAAAAATGGCAAAAGACTTTGTCCCTTTCTATCTCGGCGTGGATAGCACTGTGCTAATCCTATGCTTAAAAACTTTGATAGAAAAGCAGACATTTGAGGTGAGCAAATTTAGAGTGTCGCTGGTTTTGAGAGTGCTCTTACTGGAGCTGCTTTCCACCTAAACTTGAGAACTACCCAGAGTTCTCTGCTTCTGTTTTTGCATAATTTATTCATCACTCTATGCCTGAAAGGGTTTTGTTTTGACTTATACTGGGTGCTCCCTTGTGTCTGGACAAAGCAATACCTCTCTGAAGAGCTCTAACGAGAGCGAAACACGTGTCAGGGGTTGCTTTTATTCATTTCAGGTTGGCTTGGATGGAATTTTACCAATCCAAAGCTGTAATACTCTGCCTGGAGTGGTAAAAGGCTTTGGCCATTTTACAGCTCGGCAGGGATAGCACTGTGCTAATCCTATGCTTAAAGACTTTGGGGCATATTAGCAAGAAGAGGCGATAATCATCGCTAACCCTGCTTTGCGTGATTTTTTTTATCGCCGGCTATCGCTGGAATATATCGCCACGCTAACGCTGTATTAGCAACGATTAGCGCTATGGTGATGAATATTCCAGCGATAGCGGGGGAAATGGGCCAACATCGCTGAAAAACCAGCGATGTTGCATGGAGAAGGGAGAACACCTTGCTGATACGACCCTGTGGTCGTATCAGCATAATCCACCCCCCCATGTTAGGTATGGCTAACACCTGCTAATTGCAGGTGTTAAATAAATGGCGATGACCCCGGTTAGCGTGACTTTTCACGTCGCTAACTGGGGCCATGGCCACCTTGCTAATAGGCGATAGGCCTGTTAGCGAGTGTTTCCCAGGTTTGTTCGTCGGGAACGCCCACTTTGCATGTCATTAGCGATAAATATCGCTGACATGTAAAGCGGTAAAAAAACGAGCACTAATGCCCGCAAACTGTCGCTAACTGCTGATAGAGACAGTTTGCTGATAGGGCGATATAAATATCGCCGCTTTAGCGGCAAAAAGTGCTGCTAAAGCGGCGATAGTGCCCTTGCTAATATGCCCCTTTGTCCCTTTCTATCTCGGCGTGGATGGCACTGCGCTAATCCTATGCTTAAAAACTTTGATAGAAAAGCAGACATTTGAGGTGAGCAAATTTAGAGTGTCGCTGGTGTTGAGAGTGCTCTTACTGGAGCTGCTTTCCACCTAAACTTGAGAACTACCCAGAGTTCTCTGCTTCTGTTTTTGCATAATTTATTCGTCACTCTATGCCTGAAAGGGTTTTGTTTTGACTTATACTGGGTGCTCCCTTGTGTCTGGACAAAGCTATACCTCTCTGAAGAGCTCTAACGAGAGAGAAACACGTGTCAGGGGTTGCTTTTATTCATTTCAGGTTGGCTTGGATGGAATTTTACCAATCCAAAGCTGTAATACTCTGCCTGGAGTGGTAAAAGGCTTTGGCCATTTTACAGCTCGGCTGGGATAGCACTGTGCTAATCCTATGCTTAAAGACTTTGCTATAAAAATGGCAAAAGACTTTGTCCCTTTCTATCTCGGCGTGGATAGCGCTGTGCTAATCCTATGCTTAAAAACTTTGATAGAAAAGCAGACATTTGAGGTGAGCAAATTTAGAGTGTCGCTGGTGTTGAGAGTGCTCTTACTGGAGCTGCTTTCCACCTAAACTTGAGAACTACCCAGAGTTCTCTGCTTCTGTTTTTGCATAATTTATTCGGCACTCTATGCCTGAAAGGTTTTTTTTACTTATACTGGGTGCTCCCTTGTGTCTGGACAAAGCTATACCTCTCTGAAGAGCTCTAACGAGAGTGAAACACGTGTCAGGGGTTGCTTTTATTCATTTCAGGTTGGCTTGGATGGAATTTTACCAATCCAAAGCTGTAATATTGTGCCTGGAGTGGTAAAAGGCTTTGCCATTTTACAGCTCGGCAGGGATAGCACTGTGCTAATTCTATGCTTAAAGACTTTGCTGTAAAAATGGCAAAAGACTTTGTCCCTTTCTATCTCGGCGTGGATAGCACTGCGCTAATCCTATGCTTAAAAACTTTGATAGAAAAGCAGACATTTGAGGTGAGCAAATTTAGAGTGTCGCTGGTGTTGAGAGTGCTCTTACTGGAGCTGCTTTCCACCTAAACTTGAGAACTACCCAGAGTTCTCTGCTTCTGTTTTTGCATAATTTATTCATCACTTTATGCCTGAAAGGGTTTTGTTTTGACTTATACTGGGTGCTCCCTTGTGTCTGGATAAAGCTATACCTCTCTGAAGAGCTCTAACGAGAGCGAAACACGTGTCAGGGGTTGCTTTTATTCATTTCAGGTTGGCTTGGATGGAATTTTACCAATCCAAAGCTGTAATACTGTGCCTGGAGTGGTAAAAGGCTTTGGCCATTTTACAGCTCGGCAGGGATAGCACTGTGCTAATCCTATGCTTAAAGACTTTGCTGTAAAAATGGCAAAAGACTTTGTCCCTTTCTATCTCGGCGTGGATAGCACTGCGCTAATCCTATGCTTAAAAACTTTGATAGAAAAGCAGACATTTGAGGTGAGCAAATTTAGAGTGTCGCTGGTGTTGAGAGTGCTCTTACTGGAGCTGCTTTCCACCTAAACTTGAGAACTACCCAGAGTTCTCTGCTTCTGTTTTTGCATAATTTATTCATCACTTTATGCCTGAAAGGGTTTTGTTTTGACTTATACTGGGTGCTCCCTTGTGTCTGGATAAAGCTATACCTCTCTGAAGAGCTCTAACGAGAGCGAAACACGTGTCAGGGGTTGCTTTTATTCATTTCAGGTTGGCTTGGATGGAATTTTACCAATCCAAAGCTGTAATACTGTGCCTGGAGTGGTAAAAGGCTTTGGCCATTTTACAGCTCGGCAGGGATAGCACTGTGCTAATCCTATGCTTAAAGACTTTGCTGTAAAAATGGCAAAAGACTTTGTCCCTTTCTATCTCGGCGTGGATAGCACTGCGCTAATCCTATGTTTAAAAACTTTGATAGAAAAGCAGACATTTGAGGTGAGCAAATTTAGAGTGTCGCTGGTGTTGAGAGTGCTCTTACTGGAGCTGCTTTCCACCTAAACTTGAGAACTACCCAGAGTTCTCTGCTTCTGTTTTTGCATAATTTATTCGTCACTCTATGCTTGAAAGGGTTTTGTTTTGACTTATACTGGGTGCTCCCTTGTGTCTGGACAAAGCTATACCTCTCTGAAGAGCTCTAACGAGAGCGAAACACGTGTCAGGGGTTGCTTTTATTCATTTCAGGTTGACTTGGATGGAATTTTACCAATCCAAAGCTGTAATACTCTGCCTGGAGTGGTAAAAGGCTTTGGCCATTTTACAGCTCGGCAGGGATAGCACTGTGCTAATCCTATGCTTAAAGACTTTGCTGTAAAATGGCAAAAGACTTTGTCCCTTTCTATCTCGGCGTGGATAGCACTGTGCTAATCCTATGCTTAAAAACTTTGATAGAAAAGCAGACATTTGAGGTGAGCAAATTTAGAGTGTCGCTGGTTTTGAGAGTGCTCTTACTGGAGCTGCTTTCCACCTAAACTTGAGAACTACCCAGAGTTCTCTGCTTCTGTTTTTGCATAATTTATTCATCACTCTATGCCTGAAAGGGTTTTGTTTTGACTTATACTGGGTGCTCCCTTGTGTCTGGACAAAGCAATACCTCTCTGAAGAGCTCTAACGAGAGCGAAACACGTGTCAGGGGTTGCTTTTATTCATTTCAGGTTGGCTTGGATGGAATTTTACCAATCCAAAGCTGTAATACTCTGCTTGGAGTGGTAAAAGGCTTTGGCCATTTTACAGCTCGGCAGGGATAGCACTGTGCTAATCCTATGCTTAAAGACTTTGGGGCATATTAGCAAGAAGAGGCGATAATCATCGCTAACCCTGCTTTGCGTGATTTTTTTATCGCTGGCTATCGCTGGAATATATCGCCACGCTAACGCTGTATTAGCAACGATTAGCGCTATGGTGATGAATATTCCAGCGATAGCGGGGAAATAGCCAACATCGCTGAAAAACCAGCGATGTTGCATGGAGAAGGAGAACACCTTGCTGATACGACCCTGTGGTCGTATCAGCATAATCCACCCCCCCATGTTAGGTATGGCTAACACCTGCTAATTGCAGGTGTTAAATAAATGGCGATGACCCCGGTTAGCGTGACTTTTCACGTCGCTAACTGGGGCCATGGCCACCTTGCTAATAGGCGATAGGCCTGTTAGCGAGTGTTTCCCAGGTTTGTTCGTCGGGAACGCCCACTTTGCATGTCATTAGCGATAAATATCGCTGACATGTAAAGCGGTAAAAAACGAGCGCTAATGCCCGCAAACTGTCGCTAACTGCTGATAGAGACAGTTTGCTGATAGGGCGATATAAATATCGCCGCTTTAGCGGCAAAAAGTGCTGCTAAAGCGGCGATAGTGCCCTTGCTAATATGCCCCTTTGTCCCTTTCTATCTCGGCGTGGATGGCACTGCGCTAATCCTATGCTTAAAAACTTTGATAGAAAAGCAGACATTTGAGGTGAGCAAATTTAGAGTGTCGCTGGTGTTGAGAGTGCTCTTACTGGAGCTGCTTTCCACCTAAACTTGAGAACTACCCAGAGTTCTCTGCTTCTGTTTTTGCATAATTTATTCGTCACTCTATGCCTGAAAGGGTTTTGTTTTGACTTATACTGGGTGCTCCCTTGTGTCTGGACAAAGCTATACCTCTCTGAAGAGCTCTAACGAGAGAGAAACACGTGTCAGGGTTGCTTTTATTCATTTCAGGTTGGCTTGGATGGAATTTTACCAATCCAAAGCTGTAATACTCTGCCTGGAGTGGTAAAAGGCTTTGGCCATTTTACAGCTCGGCTGGGATAGCACTGTGCTAATCCTATGCTTAAAGACTTTGCTATAAAAATGGCAAAAGACTTTGTCCCTTTCTATCTCGGCGTGGATAGCGCTGTGCTAATCCTATGCTTAAAAACTTTGATAGAAAAGCAGACATTTGAGGTGAGCAAATTTAGAGTGTCGCTGGTGTTGAGAGTGCTCTTACTGGAGCTGCTTTCCACCTAAACTTGAGAACTACCCAGAGTTCTCTGCTTCTGTTTTTGCATAATTTATTCGGCACTCTATGCCTGAAAGGTTTTTTTTACTTATACTGGGTGCTCCCTTGTGTCTGGACAAAGCTATACCTCTCTGAAGAGCTCTAACGAGAGTGAAACACGTGTCAGGGGTTGCTTTTATTTATTTCAGGTTGGCTTGGATGGAATTTTACCAATCCAAAGCTGTAATATTGTGCCTGGAGTGGTAAAAGGCTTTGCCATTTTACAGCTCGGCAGGGATAGCACTGTGCTAATTCTATGCTTAAAGACTTTGCTGTAAAAATGGCAAAAGACTTTGTCCCTTTCTATCTCGGCGTGGATAGCACTGCGCTAATCCTATGCTTAAAAACTTTGATAGAAAAGCAGACATTTGAGGTGAGCAAATTTAGAGTGTCGCTGGTGTTGAGAGTGCTCTTACTGGAGCTGCTTTCCACCTAAACTTGAGAACTACCCAGAGTTCTCTGCTTCTGTTTTTGCATAATTTATTCATCACTTTATGCCTGAAAGGGTTTTGTTTTGACTTATACTGGGTGCTCCCTTGTGTCTGGATAAAGCTATACCTCTCTGAAGAGCTCTAACGAGAGCGAAACACGTGTCAGGGGTTGCTTTTATTCATTTCAGGTTGGCTTGGATGGAATTTTACCAATCCAAAGCTGTAATACTGTGCCTGGAGTGGTAAAGGCTTTGGCCATTTTACAGCTCGGCAGGGATAGCACTGTGCTAATCCTATGCTTAAAGACTTTGCTGTAAAAATGGCAAAAGACTTTGTCCCTTTCTATCTCGGCGTGGATAGCACTGCGCTAATCCTATGCTTAAAAACTTTGATAGAAAAGCAGACATTTGAGGTGAGCAAATTTAGAGTGTCGCTGGTGTTGAGAGTGCTCTTACTGGAGCTGCTTTCCACCTAAACTTGAGAACTACCCAGAGTTCTCTGCTTCTGTTTTTGCATAATTTATTCATCACTTTATGCCTGAAAGGGTTTTGTTTTGACTTATACTGGGTGCTCCCTTGTGTCTGGATAAAGCTATACCTCTCTGAAGAGCTCTAACGAGAGCGAAACACGTGTCAGGGGTTGCTTTTATTCATTTCAGGTTGGCTTGGATGGAATTTTACCAATCCAAAGCTGTAATACTGTGCCTGGAGTGGTAAAGGCTTTGGCCATTTTACAGCTCGGCAGGGATAGCACTGTGCTAATCCTATGCTTAAAGACTTTGCTGTAAAAATGGCAAAAGACTTTGTCCCTTTCTATCTCGGCGTGGATAGCACTGCGCTAATCCTATGTTTAAAAACTTTGATAGAAAAGCAGACATTTGAGGTGAGCAAATTTAGAGTGTCGCTGGTGTTGAGAGTGCTCTTACTGGAGCTGCTTTCCACCTAAACTTGAGAACTACCCAGAGTTCTCTGCTTCTGTTTTTGCATAATTTATTCGTCACTCTATGCTTGAAAGGGTTTTGTTTTGACTTATACTGGGTGCTCCCTTGTGTCTGGACAAAGCTATACCTCTCTGAAGAGCTCTAACGAGAGCGAAACACGTTTCAGGGGTTGCTTTTATTCATTTCAGGTTGGCTTGGATGGAATTTTACCAATCCAAAGCTGTAATACTGTGCCTGGAGTAGTAAAAGGCTTTGGCCATTTTACAGCTCGGCAGGGATAGCACTGTGCTAATCCTATGCTTAAAGACTTTGCTGTAAAAATTGCAAAAGACTTTGTCCCTTTCTATCTCGGCGTGGATAGCACTACGCTAATCCTATGTTAAAAACTTTGATAGAAAAGCAGACATTTGAGGTGAGCAAGTTTAGAGTGTCGCTGGTGTTGAGAGTGCTCTTACTGGAGCTGCTTTCCACCTAAACTTGAGAACTACCCAGAGTTCTCTGCTTCTGTTTTTGCATAATTTATTCGTCACTCTATGCCTGAAAGGGTTTTTTTTTAACTTATACTGGGTGCTCCCTTGTGTCTGGACAAAGCTATACCTCTCTGAAGAGCTCTAACGAGAGTGAAACACGTGTCAGGGGTTGCTTTTATTCATTTCAGGTTGGCTTGGATGGAATTTTACCAATCCAATGCTGTAATACTGTGCCTGGAGTGGTAAAAGGCTTTGGTCATTTTACAGCTCGGCAGGGATAGCACTGTGCTAATTCTATGCTTAAAGACTTTGCTGTAAAAATGGCAAAAGACTTTGGGGCATATTAGCAAGGGCACTATCGCCGCTTTAGCGGCACTTTTTGCCGCTAAAGCGGCGATATTTATATCGCCCTATCAGCAAACTGTCTCTAACAGCAGTGAGCGACAGTTTGCGGGCAATAGCGCCCGTTTTTTTACCGCTTTGCATGTCAGCGATATTTATCGCTAATGACATGCAAAGTGGGCGTTCCCGACGAACAAACCTGGGAAACACTCGCTAACAGGCCTATCGCCTATTAGCAAGGTGGCCATGGCCCCAGTTAGCGACGTGAAAAGTCGCGCTAACCGGGGTCATCGCTATTTATTTAACACCTGCAATTAGCAGGTGTTAGCCATACCTAACATGGGGGGTGGATTATGCTGATACGACCACAGGGTCGTATCAGCAAGGTGTTCTCCCTTCTACATGCAACATCGCTGGTTTTTCAGCGATGTTGGCCCATTTCTCGCTATCGCTGGAATATTCATCGCCATAGCGCTAATCGTTGCTAATACAGCGTTAGCGTGGCGATATATTCCAGCGATAGCCGGCGATAAAACAAATCACGCTAAGCAGGGTTAGCGATGATTATCGCCTCTTCTTGCTAATATGCCCCTTTGTCCCTTTCTATCTCGGCGTGGATAGCACTGCGCTAATCCTATGCTTAAAAACTTTGATAGAAAAGCAGACATTTGAGGTGAGCAAATTTAGAGTGTCGCTGGTGTTGAGAGTGCTCTTACTGGAGCTGCTTTCCACCTAAACACGAGAACTACCCAGAGTTCTCTGCTTCTGTTTTTGCATAATTTATTCGTCACTCTATGCCTGAAAGGGTTTTTTTTTACTTATACTGGGTGCTCCCTTGTGTCTGGACAAAGCTATACCTCTCTGAAGAGCTCTAACGAGAGTGAAACACGTGTCAGGGGTTGCTTTTATTAATTTCAGGTTGGCTTGGATGGAATTTTACCAATCCAAAGCTGTAATACTGTGCCTGGAGTGGTAAAAGGCTTTGGCCATTTTACAGCTCGGCAGGGATAGCACTGTGCTAATCCTATGCTTAAAGACTTTGCTGTAAAAATGGCAAAAGACTTTGTCCCTTTCTATCTCGGCGTGGATAGCACTGCGCTAATCCTATGCTTAAAAACTTTGATAGAAAAGCAGACATTTGAGGTGAGCAAATTTAGAGTGTCGCTGGTGTTGAGAGTGCTCTTACTGGAGCTGCTTTCCATCTAAACTTGAGAACTACCCAGAGTTCTCTGCTTCTGTTTTTGCATATATATATATATATATATATATATATATATATATATATATATATATATATATATTAGTAAAGTTGCAATGTAGGTGGGTTTGACACGGGTGTTTTTGTTAATTTGTAATTGCCCTACTCTGGTATCCTATTGATACAGGGGGTGCTTTGTTTTAATGTTACTCTAGGTTTATCAGGCCATGCAGTGCTATAGAAGATGGCATTCCGTAGCTTGATAATTCTTAGGTATTGCATCGCCCTTGCACCCCCATGTGTGGCGCAAGGGCGATGCAAAACCTTGATAAATCTGGCCCTAGGTCTTCATGCAGAGAGCGATTTCAGTCATGCAGGCAATGAAGTTGATCCGGGGACTGGGAGTCTTGTCCACAAGGGAGCAAATGAGTTGCATGCCATTAGCTTAGGAGAGGACTTTGATATTGTGAGAGTGGATGATGCTGGCTGGAGGGATCATGTATGCATTGAAGAGAGTCGAGGACAGGGAGGATGCTTGCGGTACTCAGCAGATGAGGTCGCGGGCATCCGAGGTGTACGGTGCTAGGCTGACTGATTGCATCCTTCCAGTCAGGGCGGAGGAGATCCATTGGAGTGTGTGTACTTGAATTCTGATGTTGTGTAGGTGTTAGATGAGAATGGGCTGGGAGACTGTGTCAAATGCTGCAAGGAGGTCCAGGAAGATGAGGACTGCCATGTCTCCTCTGTCCAGAGTCATATGAATATCATCTGTGTCAGCAATGAGGGCAGTTTATGTGCTGGTATTGGGTCTGAAACCAGACTGAGTGATTTTAAGGAGTTGGTGGACATTGAGGTATTCGGTGAGGTGTCTGCTAATGACTTTATCTAAGACCTTGGCTGGGAATGGTAGCAGCTAGATCGGTCTGGAGTTGGTGTGTGCTGAAAGGTCTGCAAAGGGTTTCTTCAGCAATGCGAGCGCAGAAGGTCAGGGAAGAGGTGGAGGCATTCAGAAGGGGTGTGAGCAAGGCGCTGATGGGTTGAAGTCCAATGGAGTAGGCATTGTGGGGGCAGGGGTCCGATGGGGCCCCTGCGTGGATGGGCTTCATAGTGGTGGTGGTTTCTTCTGTGGTGAGGATAGGCCATGTAGTTAGCATTGGATAAGATCAGGAGGCTTTTGGTGAGGTCTGCTGGGTCCACTTGCAGGCTGAATTTGCTGTCAATGGTGGGGATTTTGTTGCTGAATAATTGAGCGAGATTGTTGCTGAGGTCCTGTGAAGAGGTGATCGAGTTGGAGGCAGCTGATGGTGCGGCGAAATCTTTCACAATGGTGAAGACTTTTTCGCTTCTGTTGGTGCTGGCATCAATACTGTCTGCCAGAGCAGCACGTTTGGTGGTCCGGATCATTTGGTGGCAGCCTCTTAGGGCGGATTTGAACATGCTCCTGTCTGCATTTTCCTGGCTCATTCTCCATTTGTGCTCCAGTTGTTTGCATGTCAAGATCAAGGTTGAGCTCGAATGAATAGCTCTCATCTCCCTCATCATCTTGCAGTATATTAGGAATTCTGCAAATCAAGGGACTCCAACCTTTACCACACCCCTGGAAAGGTAATAAAAAAGCAATCTCCAGGTGACCATTGGGCTAGGGGAGTGCAGCTGTCCCTTGTGTTTGCGCCAGAGAGCACAACACAAATGTTACATGTCCTACAACAGCTGGCCCTTGTGTTTGCCCTAGAGAGCACTACATCAACTCAAGGTGCTCTGCATTTGCATGTTCTCAGCCTTCTAGCACTCTTGGTGGCAGTGTGCAGAGGGGATACTCGCATGTATAAAGCTGTACTCATCCCTTCGAGGTTGATGTGCACTGAGGAATGCTGAACCATAGCTAGGCTTGATGATGGTGATGGTGCAAAGGCAGCAAGACTTAACAGTGCCTTCTTCTAGATGATGCTGCAGTGCTAGTGGTGCCAGGGCATAGATATATGAAACTGCAGTGGCACAAGATAACAGGTCTGTGCAAAACCCAACTCACTGAACTGTAGCTGGAATAAGGACGTAGACAGACTGAGTGATGGAAAAATAGATGAACTAACTAGAACAATCTTTAAGATATTTGATAAACATAAACAATGTTTGGCGGTGGGGGATTAAGAATGTGGCTTCACTACGTATTACTTGACCTTAGGTAAAAAACATTTACACACAAACCAGCTGGAAAAAAATCCTCATTTTTTCTCTCTCAGGCAAGTTTCCGAGGCAAGGTACCCTTAATCACAGTCTGGGGTGAAAAAGAGCAACTGACTTTCAGTTCACAACAGCAGTAGCTGAATGCAGTCTAGATAGTCCAGTGGTGTAATGCAAAATGATGGATGTTAGAGCTGAGAGCCTTAGGATTGGACTTCCCTCAAACTTTTTCCTGTCCTCCTCCATTTTTGTTGATCTCGTTATTGTTGGCCATAAGGACAGTGTGCGCTCTACCACTGCTAACCAGTGCTAAAGTGCTTGTGCTCTCTCCTTTAAGCATGGTAAAATTGACTTGCATCCAATTGGCACATTTTTACCCTAAGTCTCTAGTAAAGTAGTACAACATATACCCAGAGCCTGTAAAATAAATGCTATTAGTAGGCCTGCAGCACTGATTGTGCCACAAAGTTAATTACCTGTAAACATGTCTCAGGACTGCCATTGCAGCCTGTGTGTGGAGTTTTAAACTGCCATTTTGTTCTGGCAAGATTAACCTCTTGCCAGGGCCAGTCCTCCCTTTTTAATACATACAAGTCATGCCTTGAGTAGGGTCTACATCACCCAGGGTATTTAAAAAGTTAGACATTTGCTTTTAAGCTTTAAATGTTCCAGTAGTGAAAAAGTGCTTAAATCTGTTTTTCCCTACTGTGAGGCTTACCTCTCCCATACGATAACATTGGGTCAACTTATTAAATTTAATAAGTGATAACTTTCAATTGGGAGCAGGTAGGAATGTCGGGTTTGGTTTCTAAAGAATTTTAATTAAAAACCCTCTTTAATGGTAACGTTAGAATTTAAGTCACAATTCCGAAAATGCCTTTTTAGAAAGTTGGCATTTTCTTGTCCTTACCTTTTGGTGTCTGCTGCCTGTATCCTGGGTCACATGACTGGTGTAGCTGGCAGGTCTTTGTGTATTGCTCCCAGACAGTGAAACAAAGGGCCATAAATGTTGGCAGGATAGACCATCCATGACTTGAGGGGGAGGAGCTGTCACCTACCATACTTGCACATCACAAAGGCTCTGCCTGAGCACACATCACAAAGGGTTTGACACTAGTCTATTGTGACCCCAGACAACCTGGGGCCAGGGCAGGTAGGCAGGAAATTTCAAACACATCTGGGGTGGAAACCTCCAGAACCTTCTTCTACTTCAAATCTGGCACCAGGTTTATATAATGGACCCTTCGACCCAGCTCTTCAGTACACCTTTGGACCTATAGAAGACTCAGAAGGACTGCTGTGCTGATCTGCAAGGAGGACTGCTACTCTGTTGCCCTGGTACCCTGCTGCCCATCTGTCTGAGTAAAGGACTGGACCTGCATCTTGAACCCAGGACCACCAGAGTAACTCCAATGGCTAGTTGGCTGGCCTCCTGATCAGAGCCTCAGTCTTTAAACAAACTTGAACCCAGGACCCAGACTCTCTCTGCTGTTAGTCTTACCCTCCCACGTAGTGCCACCCCTGTTCTGGACTCTTAG
This sequence comes from Calotriton arnoldi, assembly GCA_963921515.1. Lineage (NCBI taxonomy): Eukaryota > Metazoa > Chordata > Amphibia > Caudata > Salamandridae > Calotriton > Calotriton arnoldi. The sequence goes on along the minus strand of CAWUFW010004324.1, from coordinate 1,239,665 downwards.
AAGTGGGCCTGAAGGTGCTGTGCCAGCTCAGCTGTGGTCCCAGCAGAACCGACGCAGTGAGACTCAATCGCCCCACAAAATTCTGCATCATTACCGCTGCAGGACGCGTTCTGATGCAGGACTTTGCATCGCAGCCCGCGGCCTCATCAAAACCACCTCCATGCAACGCATCTTTGAATCAGGTCTTTGCACCGCAAGCCCCTTGTTGACAACACCCTTGACGACACAGGACTCCGCATCGCGAGCCCCGTAACTTCTTCAGAACCAGCCGGTGTGCGACATATCTCCGATGCAGAACTTTGCATCACAAGCCTCTTGTCAATGGCATCCTCTTCGACGATGCAGCAACTCGAGTCACAGAATCCCAGTTTCCTGGAACCGCAGCTGAACAACACCTTTCCACAGCAGGATATCGCATCACCTCTGCTGTGTGACGCATCCCCAACAAGGTATCTCGCAACTCTGCGCACCAGGATTTAAGGTACTCTTGTTCAATGGGCCTAACTAGGTCCCTGTATCCGGCCCGCTCTCCATTGCGGTTAGCATGAACTTGTGATTTTGTCCCGGCCTGGCGCGACCAGATAACCACAATTGACACTCAGTGCTTCTAGGCACTGTTTTTATTTAAATCTTTAAAATTGCATATCTTTGGTTCTACTGATTGGATTTTTGTCATTTTGGGTCTCAAATAATTTAAACAATTTTCCTCTGTTCTTCTAAATTGGTGTGGTATTTTTCATGTGTTGTAGACAGTAAGAAGCAGTTGAAAAGAGTGGAGTTTATAAAACTTTCAGAACTGAGATGAATAGAATGAAGATGCAGAGCTTCTGTGGTGAATTGATTCCACACAGTGGTCTTCGAATCCAGGATACCTGATTTTGTCACTTGGAGATCGTGAAACAATTGGCAAAAACAACAGCAGGCCATACATGGACCGGAACCTCTAGAGGGGGCCACATGGGGCGTTTGTCCCAGCGCTATTTGTCCTGGCCCCCACCTTTTGCCAGAACACCACAGCTGCTGAATGTGCCAGGAGGTGACAAAGTAAAAAAAAGACACTTCTCCTTATCAGTCACATTAGTTTGGGAATAACTAGCATTGGCTAAGTCAATAGTTCTGGCTGTAATGTGAAACACGTATAAACAGACATTCACAAATGCTGTATACATGTGCTGCAAGCAGAAATGCTATTTAGCACATTAAAGCCTGCGCTGCTGACATTGCCAATGCTAGTAAAATGTGTCAGAAAATGATTTCCTGAACAGAATACACATAGAAAATAAATAATTGAATGTGATAAACGGCGTGATGATTAGGTGTGCTTTTCAGAGGTAAAATAGTCCTTCTTGCATTCCAATAGAAGCACATCCTGGATGGCAGAATGATACACCAAATAGCCAATAGCACGAACTGAGATAGTAATGTTCATCTGGGTGAAGTCAAAGCGCACTCTATGTATATTTTAAAGAACTAGTAATAATATGTCTTACAGACAAGTACGCTGCCCAGACCTAAAAAAGAAGAGCAGATGGTGCCAAAAATTACTGCCAGAAAGAGTGAGCAAGCCATTTGTTAACTATTGTGAGATCAGTTTATATGCTACTTATAAGCTCATAATAAACGTTGACAGGGTTTACCAACTACAGAGCAAGCCATTTGTTGTTATTTTTTTATATCTGTTTTTTGAGTTTTGCCACCAACAGACAAATAACAAAACTGAAACATAGGTGCCACATATCCCAGCAAGGCTCCCCCGCTATCACTTTATCAAATTGTAACTCAGTCCTTCATATGTTCACATTCCCACAAGGGAGCCTGACAGTCTCGGAACTCCATGTGAGATTTGTTCCTGGCACAATCCCCCAGTTCCTTACTTGTGTTGAGGGCTGGCTCACTCTGGGCCTCCTCCTACTTCCCTCCATAGGCCCCACATTTTATCGAATTTGCAGGGGCACCCTTGGGCTTGGTAAACCAATTTCTCAGCTCTCATACACCAGTTCAAGTTCAAACTTCCAGTCTGCCACTTTTGGGATCGTGGCAGCTCCCCAGTTTCTGGTTATGTCTCTCCTTACCATCATCAATGCTACATTGCAAAATAATAGGGAATACCTATTCAAGGTGTTGAAATGTAAATGTTATACATTCACTCTGCCAGTGTATTGCTCTATGTAAAGTTAGCATTCGCTGCACCATCTTGTATTCAGCCGCCATTTTGAGTCATGATCGAAGCAAATTTCTGTCTCACCCTGTCTGTCTCAGCAGAAAGCAGCTGCATTATTTTTTCTTTTTGTATTTCTCCAAGGTTGAGTTTCGCGGTGCTAATGAATAGACTGTTTAGTCATTGCATAACTTTCTCACTAGATAGGCCTGCTCCCACCCTTAGAGCGGCGGGTACGGGCAGAGTAACCTTGACGTTGGGATAGCATGTACCTGGTCCTGGGATTGCAACTCATCTTTGTGTGTCTTCTTTGTTCACCAGCTACCAACTGGAAAATTCCAGACTGGGCGTGTCTTTAGTGATTCTGAAAATGTACAATATACGTTGTCCTGGGGGTAGAAGTCAGTCCCTCTGCAGCAATCCAAGGAGGCTGGTCAGACCGGAGTCCACTCAAGTGTATTACTAATAAATACTTTGGTTTGTCTTCTCTGCTGTCTGACCGACTCTTCATTTGTTAGGAAGGCTGAGAGGTGGTCACGAGAGACCCGGGTGGCCCTAATCGGGTCACTTCCTTCAAAGGTGAGTTCCCCCATATTCCCAACATCACTAGCAGGGGCGTAACACAGGCCCCCGCATCACCCGCGGTGCGAGGGGGCCCCCGAGCTGCAGGGGGCCCCCTCAATACAGTACTCAAGCCTGCGCGCTCCGGATTAAATCCGGAGCGGGGGCCCCTCTGTGTACATTGCAGGGGGGCCCCTTAAACTTTCGTTACGCCACTGATCACTAGGTGGGGCATAAGGTACAGTGAACTGCCAATAACCTGGGATATCCTGCCACTTACCCCTCTCCCATATTCACTTATCACAGAGCTGTCCCACAGCATGTGTATTAGGGAACCCTTCTTCCGACACCCAATTAAGCATAAGTCGTCCCCAGTCTTCCCCATTGCTAACAGGCGTGTCCGCCAGTGGAGGCTCGCCGAGGGAGTGCTGCGGGGCGGTGGGGCGGGGCGGGGCGGAGGAGGGGCAGGTTGGGGGTAGTAAACTCCGGCATGCGGCGGTACGGAGTTAAGTAAATAAATAAATAAATAAAACAATTTACATTGCGCGCGCTGCAGCGCCGACTCGGCGTTGCAGCGCGCACAATGTAAATTGTTTTATTTATTTATTTACTTAACTCCATACCGCCGTATGCCGGAGTTTACTACCCCCCACCCTGCCCCTCCCCCGCCCCGCCCCACCGCCCCGCAGCACTCCCTCGGCGAGCCGCCACTGGTGTCCGTGTGTAGAATGCCCTGTGGAGTATTTGTAACTGTATAAGCCGGAAGTCCACCCGTATAGCCACCATTCAGGGGTATCTACAGGCCTCCCCCATGCATCATCCTCCAACAACCCCCAACCTCCAATACCCCCAGGTCTTGTTCCCATCCACTCCAGAGCGCATCAAAGGAGGTTAAACTGTTGGCGAGGAGAGTAGTGTAGATTTGGAAAATTGCGTGATTATGTGGCGGGGATCCCAGTAATCTAAATTCCACTGGCGTCTCCTATACCACCTCGTTTAGTAGAGTCCCATAGCCCCAGGGTATGTGTTGTACTTGAAAGTACCAAAGAAATTGTTCCCCAGTTAGCTCAAATTATTGCCGGAGCGTCTTTGCGTCAGACGTGCCCCAGTTTTGAGATGTCAATGAGATCCCTTTTCCCATGACCCTCCGCTGTTTGCAGTCCCTTCAGCATCTCTGATTATCAAAGGGGAGTCTCCAATATCACCTTTTGCATCCAACATAGCAGGTTAGTCACCCATCGCCAGATCTTAACAACCCAGGCCATCGGGCAGCCATGTGAGTTATCCCGCCTGTCCTGTTGAGGTAGCCCAGGTAACCTATCGGCTCCATCGCTCTCCTGACTGCTATCAGTAAAGGTTTCTGTTGCAATGCGAATGCCCAATCGTTCACTACCGGCAGTTGAGTCACCCAGTAGTATAGATGCAGGTTGGGGATGGTGACCCCTCTCCCAGCCCCCACTTCCCCCCCTCCCTGTCGTATGGTTTCCTGGTCAAGGAGTTTAAAGCTATTCTGTGTAACCCCACATCCCAGAGCAACAGTCTTGTTACCGCCTCCACTTCACAGAAGAAGGAGTTTGGTACCGTAAATGGTGTGTTCTGGAGTATGTAGAGGAACTTGGGCAAGTATATCATTTTATACAGTGCAGCCCTGCACAGCATGGAAAGGGACAGCTTCCTGCAGATCTCTCCTATACGCCTCCAGTTTCCCCTGCAGGTTTTACCGGAAGAAGCAGTCAATGACCATAGTTACATAAATGCCCAAGTATTTAAAGCCTCGCGTCTCCCATCGTAGAGTGCGGGCTCAATCCCTGTGAGCATAGCTGCTAAGGTTTCAGATTGCTTATGTGTGACATTTTCATAATTTCAGTGTAATTATGAGTTACATTAAACAACTATGAGTGATACTTTCTCGCGAGCAAAATTCAAGCAATGAAGATGAAGGAAACATATACATATCAGAAATTACACCCATTCGAGCAATGAGAAATGCTAAAAAGATCTTTAAACTGCTGCAAAGCACCAGAAAGGGAAGGGGACTAACAGGGGTCTCATAGCTGCCAAGTTTTCATATTGCTTATGTGAGACATTTGCATGGTTTTAGTGTACTTATGAATGACATTCTGCTGACACGAGTGACACATTCCTGCCAGTAAAACTAGGCAATGAAGTCCCAATAAAAAGCTAAATATCCCAAATTACCACCCTTTGAGCAATGAGAAGCACCCATTCGAAGTAGCCTGATCCAACCCAGTGAATCCTAACTCCATTGACAGCATGAGGTCTTTCAGCATCAGAAACAGCTAGTCCAACCCAGTGTTCAAACCCTACACAAATCCAGCAGGTCTACCCATGCTCAATGCACTGTGACACTTTACATCCTTCAGAGCCAGCCCATCCAGTTTAAAGCAATTCTAGACACATTCACCAAAGCCAGTGTGGCCAGGTCCATTCTAGCCCCATTAACCCCCAACAGAACCAGCCTGGTCCTGTCCTGTCGCATTTCCATCCTGAACATTTCAGTCCTGCGCAGTTCTGTTCTAACACCATAAATATTCACACAACCCAGCCAGTTCAAGCCCTTCTAGCTGCATGTACATCCACCTGAACCAGCCAATAGCATTGCTAACTGGGTGTTCTTTTATTGGCCTGACCAGTATATTAATGGCCCAGAATAACATTTTTAAATCCCTTAAAGCCTGTATTTTACCCTCATATTAGCACATATTTAAAAATGAAAATATAAGAGTAAACATTTTAAAATGTGTTCCATAGCTGTTTTATTGGTCCGTGGCTGATAAAGTAAACAAATAAAGCAAAGCAGTGTTAAGAATGAATACGAACTATGGGGCATATCTACAAGGGCAGGCGATACAATTATCGCCGCTTTAGCGTCCGTTTTCGGACGAAAAGCGGCGATAATTTTAACGCCTTATTAGCAAGGACACGCTAACGCGTGAATCCATGCTTTTCGCCCTTTCTCTTATCGCCCAGCTTTGCATCTCTAATGAGATGCAAAGTGGGCGTTACTGGGCGTACCCCAGATGGGCTACGTTGTAAATATCGCCGATGTGCACATCGCGATATTTACAAGGCAGCCCACAGGATGATAGCAGACGTTAGATTTTGGCGAAAACGGCTGTTTTCGCCAAATTCTAACGTCTGCTATTATCCCGACTTAGCCATCCCTAACATAGGGGTGGATTGTGCTGATACGACCACAGGGTCGTATCAGCAAGGTATCGCTGCTTTGCAGGGAACATCGCTGGAAAACCAGCGATGTTCCCTGCAAAACGGCGATAACCTCGCTATCTCTGGATTTTTATCGCCCTGGAGAAGCGTGTTGTTAATAACGCGCTACCAGGGCGATAATTTCCGGAGATAGCCAGCGATAAGTAATCTATCGCTAAGCACGGCCAGCGATAATTATCGCTGGCCGTTGATAATATGCCCCTATTTTGTATAAACTTCAGTTTATCACGGGTGGGTGTTTCCCAGAATTTTACAACATAATTTACTTGGAAAGGTGGCGAGGCTACCGGCCTATCCCACTCCACCTTGACCCATGCACAGCACAACTCACCAGTGACAAGTGCTGCCCCAGTACTTTACTGCCAGGATGAGAGCCAGGGGGTCTTCTTCAGGCCGGGCCGGGCTGAGGGCGGCAGACGGTCTCTGCAGTGATGATTGCAGTATGCAATAACAAGCCTTGCTTCGGCCCGTAGGGCGATCCGTCGCTGCTGCAGGCTCTGAGGCCTTGGGCTGGAAGCACTTTTAAACGCCTCTTTTCATATGGCCAGCATGGACTTTCAAGGACACTGGTGTAGGAATGGAGAGAGGACAGATGATGGTGCTTTCGAATTGCTCAGCAAGCACACAATATGCGACGCTCTAATCATGCCCAATAGAGTGCAGCCTCGCCAGTCAGCACCTATGGGCCCGGGAATGCTTGCATTTATGTGGCTGCAGCGGGGGAAAGGGCCTTCCATGTATCTGTAAATGAAGCTTGCTGAAGGCAGCAGCAATCAAGTGTTAAAGGCCCTACCTTTTCTGAGGCAGTTGCAGAGTTGGGGATTAGTGCGTCACTGCCAAGAAGCACAACCGGAGAACAGGGTAGCTCCCCTCCCTAGCATAGAAGGGGGTCTCAAGTTCTGAGCCAGCGTCCAAGTGCAGTGTAGCTTGGAAAAAGGCATCTTCAGCACCACTGCAGCTAAGTACACAAGGGCGGGTCCTCCTTATCTCTGCAGGAGGTTCAGAGAAGCAACACGGCAAGCAGCATAGTGCCAATATAGGCAACCCTCCCCATGCATGATGAACATAGCATGCACTGCAATAAATAATCACACAAACCCAGGTTTGTTGGAAAACATTGTGCTGCAGGTTTATTTCATACAGGAAATATGCCAACTTGGTGGATTAACTTACAGGCGATCCAAGGGCAGGCAGCGGTGACTGACCTAAGCTGCCCTGCCCGCCTGATAAGCCAAACTGCACCTTGGCCAACCCAACAGGTGCTACCACTTACCTGGGGGAGTTTCCCCCGTTAATTACCATGGACCCCCAGTCCATGACTTTACTAACACCTTTTTACTGGCTGAGCGTTGCAAGGCAATCCCCCGGTTGCTCAGGCTTACAACCGCCCAAAGGACTAGCGGGGCGCTGACGTTTTCATCCAGGGTCCTGCCGTAAAGACTCCTGGGGTTTGGCATAGGGCACCCCTGTTGTGCTCCTGAATAGGGTACCCCAAAGTATCAATCAGCCTCCAGATCGCCCTGTAACTTCCTGCAACACAAATTAACATGTTAACATGCACCCTCCAGCCAGCACGCCGGGAATGCGGTAGGGAGGGAGATGGCGTGACCAGGAGAGACAAAAAGGAAGGCCAGTGGGCGAGGGCAGGTAAAAGTACCTTGCCCGACCTTCTGATCGCCGGAAGTGACGCAGCCTTGGCGCTGGACTTTGGGGGACTCCCCGGGGGTCCCCACGACTAGAGCATGGAGATGTGCCGTAATGCGGCACTAAGGTGGCCGCCCTGTTATATGGGCACACTGCGTGCGCCGCAGGTAGCCTCATAGTGCTGATCTAGGCAACCCTCCCCACGCATGATGAACATAGCATGCACTGCAATAAATAATCACACAAAACCAGGTTTGTTGGAAAACAGTTCGCTGCAGGTTTATTTCATACAAGAAGTATACCAACGTGGTGGGTTAACTTATTGGCGATCCAAGGGCAGGCAGTGGTGATTGACCTAAGCTGCCCTGCCTGCCTGATGAGCCAAAGTGCACCTTGGCCAACCCAATAGGTGCTACCATCTACCTGGGGGATTTTCCCCCGTTAATTACCTTGGACCCCAGTCCATGACCTTACTCGTGCCTTTTTAGGGGCAGAGCGTTGCAAAGCAAGCCCCCAGTTGCTCAGGCTTACAACCGCCTGAAGGACTAGTGGGGTGCCGATGTTTTCATCCAGGCTCCTGCCGTAAAGACTCCTGGGGTTTGGCATAGGGCACCCCTGTTGTGCTCCTGAAGAGGGTCCCCCTATGTACCATCAGCCTCCAGATCACCTTGTAACTCCGCCATCGCCCTGGATGTGGCAGCGTCACATCCAGGGCTCCTCCACCAAGTCAGGCAACTTTCTTCACTTACAACCCGCTGTTACCAGGGCTTTGCCCAGGTCCAACAAGAACAAGTCCATGGCAACCTTTGACAGGCATACCCTGTCTTTCTCAAAATACCCCTGGTGTTGGCATCTATCAGTCAATGTCTTATGAAGCCAAAACTCATCTGCTCCGTGAACTTGCGCATGGTGCTGTTTACCCTTCTGCAGGACTGTTGGATGGCCTCCCCCGACCTGGCCCCATGCCAGTCCCTCTGCGTGGTGATCTCTGACCACCATAACTCACATTGCCCCATGCATTTGCTAATCTTGCCCATCGTGGCTTTTATTTCCTGTATTAGTGCACCTCGCCCCATAGACGTAAGGTCATTGCCGCCAAGGTGAATGACTAAAATGTTAAGAGGGGGTCCCCCCCAGCTAGTCTCCGCTGCAGCTTGTTGAGCAAGCTGTGCCATTGCATGTCCGGGAACCCCAACCAAGCTATCTGTGTGCAGTAGAACCCATGCCTCCAGGTCCTGGTCTCTGCCCATTGCGCCAACCTAGCGATGCATGAGTGGCCGATCACCCACACCTTGAACCCTGACGGAATAAAGAAATGCAAATTTGTACACACCCTCTAATTTTACATACGAAATACACTATCGTGAATCCTGAGCATACACAATTTACATCTACAAAAACACAATTTAGGTAAACAATAACAACAGCATGCAGCAAGCTAATAACAGACTTCTTCAAACCACACTAATTTACATTGTTCCCCCCCTTTTTCCTTTGTGACCCCTCATGGGCGAATATAGCGCTTATAGCACTGGAAGTCCCACTGCCCCACCTTCTTGATTTAGTCGGGGGGAGGCCCACCTTAAAGACTGAAGTAGCCGCTCCAATCCGAAAGGAATGGCTGGAAAATAGCTTTCCCGCCCCAGAGTTTCCTGACAACTCTAGGCATGACCTCATAACCTGCTCAAATTGGAATTTGGTGAGAGGCATGAGATCCACATGTAGTAACAGGTAGCCCCCTGTATTGGAGTAGAGGGCCATGTAGTTATGTTATGTTATGTTAATAAATTTGTTAAGCGCACGATTACCCGAGGGTGTCTGAGACCAGCCCCACAGGGCAGTACATCCTGTTGCCCAGGGGCTGTAGCACTATGTCTTTCCCCTGCCCCGCCTGGTCCGTTTTGGATCTTCTCACAGATATTCTTAAGGTATCTCCTAGCAGCTGAATGCCCTGTCTGCATATGGCATCACCTGACCCATCCCTCTTTGATCTGGCTACCAACGAGCTGACTCTGAAGGCCCCAAAAAATGCCAGGCTGAATGCAGCAGCGAAAAGGCTGGCCTCGTAGGTGGAACATGTAGCCCTGTGCACATCATCTATCATTCCCTGTAGAGTGTGGAATTCAATGAGAGACCTGGTGTCCAGTACCCGTGTCTCTCCACTAGCCCATCCTTTAAGTGCTGCCCTTATGGGGAATGCCCTGGCAGGGTCCTGTTTTCCTCTGAGTTTGGCATGGTGGCTCACTGCAGCTAAGTGTCCCGTGATCCAGGAGTGGCTCTTGCCCTGATCCTTGGCCAATAGAACACCTTGTGCTCCATCATTACTGTATCTCCGCCCCATACCCCTGACACCCTGCAGAAAGTGGGGATGCAGGACTTGTACCGCCCAGTTGCATTAAACATTGGCCCACTGCAGTAGGTGCCAGAGGTGTGCTGGGAAGGGAGTAATCTCTGCACTCGCTCGCGGCCAAGCCTCCCGGAAACGGAGCCACTGAAAACGAGAGGGAGCGTCAGCTGCCACGTTCTTAACCCCTTGAATGTGTCGGGCCCGAAACTCTACATTATTAAGCAGGCAAGCCCTCAATAGTTCCCTCAGTAGGCAGAGTAGCAGTGGACATTTTGCAGATTGCGCATTTATGGCCTGCACTACTGCCATGTTATCAGACCAAAACAAAACCCTTTTTGCCGCCAAGGCCTCTGGCCATAGGTGGAGGGCTGCCACTATGGGAAATAGTTTCAAGACTGTGACATTGGCTGTAATCTTCCTTTTGCGCCATGAGTTAGACCATTTCTGAGCGTACCACTCACTCCCCATTATTGCGTCAAAACCTTCCTTGCCTGATGCGTATGTACAAAGGCATAATTCGGGGCTGCCCACCCAGGGGGAGCTCCATATCAGTGTGCCATTAAAGTTGGCCAAGAATTCCGCCCACATTCTGAGGTCCTGTTTCAACCCTTTGCTAAGTCTGACTAGGTGGTGTTTCTTTTTAACGTTAGCTGTGGCCCTGACCCTGGCCAGCTTTCTGGCAAAGCCCCTACCCACTGGGATCACCCATGCTGCAAAATGTAGTTTACCCAGGAGGCTCTGAATATCGCACAAGGACGCTTTGTCCTTCGCCAACGTTGTCTGGATGTCCTTGATCAGGGCCTGCACCTAGCCCACCAGTAGTATGGACACGCCCTCCACCGTGTCTAGCTCAATGCCCAGAAATGTCAGGGCCTGCACTGGGCCCTTGGTACCAAGGGGCCCCTAGGTGTTTAGTCAGTCTCTGGAAATTTGGCAGTGCCTCCATGCGGTCCTGTGTCCCCTCATCTCCGATGAGCAAGGAATCGTCCAAATAGTGCGTCACCCCCTTTACACCATAAGGCCATTGGAGTGCCCATTGCAGGAAGCAGCTGAAGGCCTCAAAGTAGGCACAGGACAATGCGGAACCCATCGGCATGTACCTGTCATAATAAAACTGTCCTTCCAACTTAAAACCCAGCAGGTGGGGCCTGCCTCGGTGAACCTGCAGCAGGCGGAACACTGATTCGATGTCTGCCTTTGCTGACCAAGCCTCCTTGCCCACTCTCCTTACCATGTCCCCTGCCACATCGAATGTGCACTAAGTGACAGAACAAAGCCCGCCCTCCAACCATGGGTTCACTGAATTACCCTCGGGGTATGACAAGTGGTGTATCAGTCTGAAAATCCCTGGCTCTTTCTTGTGGACCACTCCCAGGGGAGAAACCACAAAGTTGTCCAGCGGGGGAGAGGGGAATGGTCCTGCCACCTTCCCTAATGCTAGTTCCTTCACGACCTTCGCCTGTACTACCGAGGGGAGCTCTTTAGCCGACCTCAGCTTGTCTGCATCCCTGCTTCCTAATGGGCCCACATATGGAATCCTGAAGCCTTCTACAAAACCATTCACCAGCAATATGCCGTCTTTGGTGTTGAGGTAGTTTCTGAGCAATGGAAAGAGGTTGTGCAAGATTAGTGGTGAGGGGCCCTTTTCTGAGCTGGCGATGGCTAGGGAGCTGTCTGGGATGGAGGATTTCCCCTTAACTGTGATGGCGGCAGCTATGCTCTTGACTGGGTTGCAAAGGGTGTTAACGGGGGCAGGGGCTTGTCTATTGGCCGGTGCTTAACTGTCCTGTCTGTGGTTGTGTGGGGGGTGTCTCCTGCCTGCGTTTGCAAGATGCTGCTGGGTGAGGGGACCCACATTTGTTGCAGCTGTGGGTGAATTTGCAGGTTTTCCGCCAGGAGCAGGACCTGGTGTTGAATAGTCTGCAAGTGCCCTGGGGGGACCTTTTTACTGGTTGCTCCGCGCGCACCTCGAAAGGACTGCTTGAAGTAGCGTCTCCCTGCTTGGCTCTGCACCTTAAATGATGCTTGCCAGCTCCAGTTTTTGCTGAAAGAGTCCTTCTGGGGTGGAGTAAATTTGCCCATGTGCTCCATCCAGAGCCGGACCTCTTTCCGATCCCAGTCTAGTTCAGGGCACATGGCCATTTTCTTTCTGAATTCCCTGTCGTAATTATACCACCCAATGCCTCCCGACTTTATAGCCTCATTATGGATGGTGTGGGAATACTGGAAGTACTTCGCCCCACCCTCTGAGCGCCAGAAGTGACGCAGCCTCGGTCCCGGTCTTTGGGGGAGTCCCCATGACTAGAGCCTGTAGATGTGCTGTAATGCGGCACTAAGGTGGCCGCCCTTTTGTATGGGCACACAGCATGCGCCGTGGGCAGCCTCAGAGACAGTAAGCAGCTTGTCTCTTTCGAAGTCATAAAATACTGGGATACTTAGCTTCTGATCTTGGAAGCCCCAATATGATCAGACTATTTAACATCAGCAGCCCAATCTACACAGTGACACTTACTCCAGACTCTCAGCAAGCGCCGTTGCGTCCGGCCTGCCAGTCTGAGCAGCGCCGGCGGTCTCACTTCGACTGCATTCATGACTGCACCACGATACACCCTCAGTGGCCATGCAGGTCCAGATAATCTTATGCGGGCCACGCTGTGTGAACTCAGCTCAGCAGCAACTGCAGGGTCCCGGCTGTGCAAAGTACAAACTGCACACTGAACTCTGCACGAGGCCCGGGCCCTGGCTGTTGATTGGGCAAATTAAGTCACAAGACTCAGTCTCGATGTCACATCAGTGACTTTAGCCCCAGAGTTTCTGAAACACCTGAGCAAGTTGCCTGAGCCAACCACCAAGATGCTAAGCCTGCTGCAGCAACGCACGTTGTCAGCTAAAACCAAATTACCAGTCAGTGGTACTTAAGCAGCGCTACTGCTGGAAAGCTGAGTAGGCACTATCATACGTGACAATGCGTTTCAGTGAGGTGATGCGGACCACCACACTGAAATGCGTTAGTCTAACGCATGATGCGTGGTACTTGACAGGGCTGTGTGAGGCACCCAGGTGGTCAATAGGAAAGCGACTGATTTACTCCAATCAAAGCGAATATCAGCGTATCTACCAAACACCTCTAGTATCTGCTGGATTCTCTGGAGCCATTTGTTGGTATCGTATCGTGTGGTTATGAAATGTGTTTTTCGGAAGAGTGGACATCTTTTTCTAGACTTTTTGGAGTTAGAAGTAGTGTTTAAAATTAAGGACCTGGTTTTATTTAGAGCTGTAATGGAGAGTTTTCAGTTTCTGACCCAATGACTGAGGTAATGTTTTTGCTGTATTGTGACAACTGTGCAAGCACTCAGTATGGCTTGGCGTGAGAAAGCAAGAACTAGCTTCGGGATCAATAAAGGTTATAAAGTAGGGCCACTTTTCTGTTCAACATCTTTTTTAATGTTCCTCTATCTGTCCTGCTTGTGGCCTCCGTAGATGTGTCATCCATTAAGGGAGTGGCTTAACCTGACTTCTGATAAGTAGATACAGTAGGCCCGATTCACAAAGGTAAAATAAGACGAAAGTCTAACTTTATGACTTTTGGTATTCACAAAGGGTTACTACTCATAAATGCTCTTTGTGAATACTGACAGCCGTATAGATTTTTTTTTTTTAAAGAGTTTTATATAGCTCGAACTAGACCCGAGACATCAGGTATCAGAGAGCATTACATGAGCACCAGTTTCGTTACAGAAGGACACATTTATTTTTGTTAGGCACGGGGAGATTAAGTGATTTGCACAGAATCACAGGATGTTGAGCGTCGTTGCGGAGACTCAAACCCCGTTCCTCAGCGTCGAGGTCAACCGCCCTAGCCGTCAGGCTACATCCTCTCCCCATTTACGAGTAGTAAATGCCCTTTGTGAATACCAAGAGTCATAAAGTTAAACTTTCATCTCAGTTTACCTCTGTGAATCGGGCCTTATGGTTTTAATTGTGCATTAAAAAAATCCCTTTTCACAAGTTTTTAATTATATTGAGTAAATAAAAACTCTTACTAAATGTGAGTAAATATAAAGGGCTGACTGTGTGTAATCCCTGTATACCCATGAGAAAGATTGCCCTGCAAAATCGCCTCCTTGAGATTGTACCAGAACTTTGATTTTTGGGCCTGTGGTATAATAATTGTGGGAACTAGAGGAACAGGATTTTCTTCACACACTATGGGAATGTGAGCTGCTGTTGAGCTTTTATACAGGGTTGGGAAAGGGTCTTGCTGATTTGATAAGCTTCCCGGGTCCTCCACTGGCCAAGCTGGCAGTATTTCACATTTGGGGAGAGAGCACTAAGCAACAATTCCCCAAAACTCTTTTTCAGCCTAGAGCTCATAGTTGCCAGAAGGAATGTTGTCCAACTGTGGAGAGTGGCTCCCCCTCCAGAGCTGGAACAATGGAAAATGGATGTGGACTGATGTGCACTGGCCAAAATACAGGTATATGAAGGCAGAGGATGCCCTAAAAAATGGGAAACAATATAGTGGCCATGGGCGACAGATTAGGGTGTGTCCTAATTTCTGTGAGCGATGGGCTTTACCGGCTTGGGGTATGCAGCACTATGTCCGGGGGTGAAGTACTGCAAATGTATGATGTATTTAATTTGCTCTATACAACTTATTTGCTACTTATACTACTGGATTGTGCTGATGGTTGATGTATGTTGTAACCTTTCCCTAAAAAAATATATATATATAAAGATTTTTTTTATATATAAGATTGAAACAAGCATAGGGAATATCAATAGGTCTGGCTTGAATGTACTGCACCCAGCTTTCACACATGCACACTGCTCACCCTATACTCTAACAGTCCCACACCTCAGGCTGCACTCATATGCACTCAAGCACTTTGCTTGCTCTGCACTTACATAGGCATACCTCTCACTGTGAAATCAAAGGCACCCTCACCCTGCACCGATAGAGACACACTCGTCACACACACACACACACACCACACACCCTGTTATGTTATATCATGTGTATTTGTAAAGTGCACTATCACTCGCGAGGGAATCCTGGCACTGAGAATGTGTGTGCCTAGCCCTGCCCAGGTTTGATTAGTTAATTGGAATGCCAGATCTTAAGCTTCTTGTGGATTTCAAGAAAAGAGGAGGAGGCTCTGATGTGGAGTGGGTAGGCATTCCATGCTTTAGGAGCGATGGAAGAGAGTGCCTGTCCTCCTGGGTTGGTTTTGTTTATGTGTGGGATGTGTGGGAGTAGGAGTACCACGGAGCAGAGGTGTCTGGGTGGTTGGTGGATTGAGATGCAGCTGTTCAGATAGGTGGAGCCTAAGTTGTGTAGTGCCTTGAATGTATGTGTGAGGAGTTGTAAGTGAGCGTGTGGAAAAGAGCAGTGGCAAGAAATGTACCAATGCTGTAAGCCTGTCAGGAAAGGTCTCGCACATTTACAAAATATATCCATATAAGAGAAAGAGGCCGATCAATTGAAGCACATCTGTCTTTAGATTAACAAGAAAACAGGATTGTTTTCTTAACTTCTTATTGTTGTCTTTAACTTTCAGATTAATCTTTTCCTCTTCTTTCACTTCACCTGAGCGCTCCTATGAGCACTTTCTGTCATGCACTTAAAGGAGCAAGCAAAAAGCATTAATTGTATGCAAATCCATTTGTTTGTTAAAAGAAATATAAAGAATTGAATTGATCTACATAGTACAGTGTCCAATTGTTTTTCTCTCTCTCTCTTGTATATCAATTGTGGTTGATGTAAATACAATATTGAGTATTGTGTCTATTGTGATCTATCCTTGCCAATATGACCAATTGTTTTCTGTATCGTATTGCTAGTGGTAGAGTGGGAGTCATTCCAAAACAAATGTTAGGAGCGATCCAATCTTAACTCTAGTAACTGATTGGAAAACTAATCATGAAACCCCCAAAATCGCAGCTTCTGTGATCTAGGTAATTTTAATATTTCAAATGAATTTACAAAAAATCTTATTTCGATTTTTAAAGAAAGTTATAGGAAAAGAGACAGGTAGCATTGATAGTACATATAACACATATAAAACTTGTGGCGATATTACTATTTTAAAGGTATCGACTTCTAAATATAAATTGAGTCTAAAGCACTTCATGTCGCATGAGAGCCGATGTTCATTGGACTGGATGGCCGATTTCTAGCCATGGCACTGCAAGCGATTCAATGAGGAATTTAATTATGGGCATGCGATCCTTTCCACCTTTTCATTTCAGTTCTACTAAATATGTGAAAAATAATGCTTAACTAGTTTTTTGCTCAGCTGTGCTCTTACAACACGTTGTATTGTCTAGACAGTGAACCAGGAGACAAGGGTTCACATTCTGCCTTCACCGTCTTGACCAGATTGTGCTCACCTTGACAAATCCCACGGTTACTTCATTGTTAGAACTGGGGGTCTCTAGTTGGCAATGGTTTGCACCTTTGTCCAAATAGGGACCCTTGCTTCTAGTCAGGATAAGGGGGAAACACTCCTAAAATAACCCCTGCTCACCCCCTGGTAGCTTGGCACGAGCAGACAGGCTTATCTCAGAGGCAGTGTGTAAAGCATTTGTGACCACATACAGTAATACAGTGAAAACACTACAGATGGACACCACACAGGTTGGTTATGTAAAAATAAGTAATCTTTATATAGACTTATCACAAGACCCAATAGCAAAAATCCACAATACTGTACTCAAAAATAGGCTTTAAAAGGTTATAAAATAGTTCAGTTCTCTCAAGTTGTAAATGCGACACTTTACTCTCAATGTACCTTGAATGCGTAACGCAAAGAAAACAAAAGGGTCGCAGGGAAGGTGATGCGTCGGTTCCTTACACTCAGGGGAGTGGATGCGTCGGTTCCTTACTGCTGCGCAGGGGAGTTGATGCTCGCTTCCTTACTGTGTGGGGAGGTGATGCGTCGGTTTCTTACTGCTTTCCGGTGCGATGCGACAAGATGGCACCTCGATGCGATACTCTTCTCCGGTACGATGCGACAAAATGGCGTCTTGGTTGCGATGCGACAACGTTGGTGTGATGCGTGCACGCCCGACGGCCATGCGGCGACTCGATGATCTTTGGAGCTGCGACAGGCCCTGCGACGCGCTTCTCCGGCGATGCGATGATGACCTCTGTGGCAGCGTCTCGCTTCTCCGGTGATGCGCCGCGCTTCGGCGATGCGATGACCGCGGCTGCGGCGGCGACACGCTTCTCGTTGTTGCGTCGCGCTTCCAGCTCCCAGCGACACGCAGTCTCTCAGAAGGCCCAGCACAACAGCAGGCACTTCAATTCCCAGCAAGGGAATGCAGGGGGAGCTGGTTGGTGAAGTCTTGTATCCCTGAGACTTCAGGCAGGAGGCAAGCTCTAGTTCAAGCCCTTGGAGATTCTCTTCTTCAAGATGACAAAGCACAGCAAAGTCTTTTCTCCTGTCCTTGGCAGAAAGCAACCACTGCAGGCCAACCCCAATCAGCAAAACAGCACAGGGGCAGTACTCCTCCTTCAGCTTCTCCGGTTCTTCTCCTTGGCAACAGGTTTCTTGATTTCCCAGAAGTGATCTAATTTCCTAGGGGTCTGGGTCCCCTTTTTATACACCTTTTCCCTTTGTTCTCTGAAGGCAGAGAGGCCTTTGCCTAGTCCAAACCAGTTCTGGTCAGTCCTGGAGCACTTTGTTTTTCTGTCTCCTTCTTTCCTTTGAGAGTGAGGGGCAGAGCCATCAGACGCCCGGCAGGGGGTGGAGCCAGCACTGTGGAAGGCAGGCACAGCCCTATTCAGACCTAGGTGCAACTCCTCCCACCCATCCTCCTTCAGGCAGACCTATTCAGCCTAGTGCTGACTCACCCTGCCTCCTGGAATCCCCCAGCCCCTGTCACTCACAAACCCAGACACACAATACACAACCTGAGCAGAGGCAGCTGGATGGTTTAGGCAAGAAAATACCTACTTTCTAAAAGTGGTATTTTCAAACAAAGAATGTTAAAACCAACTTCACTAAAAGATGTATTTTATCATTCTGAGTTCAGGCATACTAAATTCGTTTTTCTACCATGTTCTCTGGGTCAGTTAGGATTATAAGGTGTAATAATCAAAACTGCCCATTCTGGCCTATGGAGAACAGGTAGCCTTGCAATAGTGAAAAACGAAAATGGCTGTAATTCACTATAAGGACATGCCACACACACCAGGGCATGTCCTACCTTATACTTACAATGCACCCTGCCCTTGGGCCTACCTTAGGGGTGTCTGATATGAAGATAAGGGACGGTTTAGGGACTGGCAAGTGGGTGCACTTGCCAAGTCGACATGGCAGTCACAGACTGCACACAGGCTCTGCAATGGCAGGCCCGAGACACATTTTACAAGCCGCTTCTGTGGGTGGCACAACCAGTGCTGCAAGCCCACCAGCGGCATTGGATTTACAAGCCCTGGGCACACTCAGTGCACTGTACTAGGGACTGACAAGTAAACCAATCATCCAATCATGGAGTCACTAATCCATACATCACTTTACAGTAGGGAGCACTTGCACTGTGGCACTGAACAGCAGTGGCACAGTGCCCAAAAGCATCTAAAACCAGCAAAACATAAGAGGCAACAGCAAAAAAATGGAAGGGAGACCCACGCCAATGGTGCCAAGTCTAACACGTGTCCCCTCCAGCTGAAATGTGGGGAGAACTACCCTTCCTCCTGGGAGTTCTTATCACTAAGGCGGAAAAATCTGGACAGACCATCAGCATTGGCGTGTTCTGTACCAGGGCGGTGTTCCACCGTAAAGTCCATCCCCTGTAGGGAAATGGACCACCTCAACAGTTTTGGATTCTCACCCCTCATCTGCATTAACCATCTGAGGGGCCTGTGGTCTGTCTGAACCCGGAAGTGAGTCCCAAACAAATATGGTCTCAACTTCTTCAGCGCCCAGACCACAGCAAATGCCTCACGTTCAATCGCACTCCACCTCTGTTCCCGTGGGAGTAACCTCCTACTAATAAAGGCTACAGGTTGGTCTAGGCCCTCCTCATTCATCTGTGAAAGCACAGCCCCAACACCATGCTCTGAAGCATCTGTCTGCACAATGAATTCCTTTGAGAAGTTGGGCGCCTGAAGCACGGGCGCCGTGCACATGGCAGATTTCAGGGCATCAAAAGCCTTTTGGCAGGCATCAGTCCAGTTCACTTTCCTGGGCTGCTTCCTGGAAGTCAGCTCAGTCAAGGGTGCAACAATGTTGCCATACCCCTTGACAAACCTCCTGTAATACCCGGTGAGTCCTAAGAAGGCCCTCACCTCTGTCTGGGTTTTGGGGGTTCCCAAGCCCGAATGGTATCTATCTTGGGCTGTAGGGGCGCCACCTGGCCGCTCCCTACCTGGTGTCCCAAGTACACCACAGAACCCTGCCCGATCTGGCACTTACTCGCCTTGATCGTGAGGCCTGCCCTCCGCAGCGCCTTCAACACTTCCCAGAGGTGGTGCAGATGTTCCTCCCAAGTGGCGCTGAACACTGCAATGTCATCCAGGTAGGCGGCACTGAAATCCTCCAGCCCAGCCAACACCTGGTTGACCAACCTCTGAAAGGTGGCAGGGGCATTCTTCATCCCAAAGGGCATCACCCGGAATTGGTAGTGCCCATCTGGTGTGGAGAATGCTGACCTCTCTTTGGCCCCATCAGTTAAGGCGATCTGCCAGTACCCAGACGTTAGATCAAACGTGCTGAGGTACCGGGCAGCCCCTAACCGATCAATGAGCTCATCAGCTCTGGGGATGGGGTGCGCGTCAGTCCTTGTGACTGAATTGAGTCCTCGGTAGTCCACACAGAACCGGAGTTCGGGTGTGGCACCAGGCGCGGCAGCCTTTGGGACCAAGACCACTGGGCTGGCCCAAGGGCTGTTAGAGGACTCAATCACCCCTAAGGCAAACATCTTGGAGACCTCCTCCTTGATGCAAGCCCTCACCCTGTCAGTCACTCTGTAAGTTTTGTGCTTTACAGGAGGACTGTCCCCAGTGTCCACATCATGGATGCACCATTCAGTGATACTGGGAGTCAGGGAGAACAGATCAGAAAACTGTCCCAACAGTTGGCGACAGTCATTCTGCTGCTCCGGGGTCAGGGTGGGAGAGAGGTTCACACCATCCACTGACCCATCTTGCTCTTTTGCATACAGGAGATCAGGAAGAGGTTCAGTCTCCTCTTCCATCCCAGCATCTGTTGCTAAGAGCATGCCCACTTCAGACCTCTCAAAGTGGGGCTTCAGGCGGTTCACATGCAGGACCCGCAAGGGGTTCCTGGGAGACTGCAAGTCCACCAAGTAGGTGACATCACTCTTGCGCTCCACCACCTCAAATGGTCCGGTCCACTTATCCTGGAGCGCACAGGGCTCCACTGGGGCCATGACCCAAACCTTTTGTCCAGGCTGAAACTCGATCAGAGTGGCGTTCTGATCATGCCAACGTTTCATCTCTTCCTGGCTGGCTTCCAGATTCGCCTCAGCGAGTTGTCTGAAACGCCGAGTCTGGTTCCTGAAGGCCAGCATGTAACTAAATACATCCTGGGGAGTTTTCCTGGGAGCTTTCTCCCAGCCTTCCTTGACCAGACTCAGAGGTCCTCTTACAGGATGGCCGTACAGCAGTTCAAAGGGACTGAACCCTGAGGACTTCTGGGGCACCTCTCTGTAAGCAAAGAGCAGGCATGGCAAGAGGACGTCCCACTTACGCCTCATGGGTTCTTCCAGACCCATAATCATGCCTTTAAGGGTCCGGTTGAATCTCTCAACCAGCCCATTACCTTGGGGGTGGTAAGGAGTGGTGAACTTATAGGTTACACCACACTCCTGCCACAGGGACTTCATATACTTGAAAATGAAGTTAGTACCACGGTCAGACACCACCTCCTTGGGGAACCCCACACGGGAGAAAATCCCCATCAGTGCACGTCCCACCACGGGGGCCGTCGCTGTCCGAAGAGGGATGGCTTCCGGGTACCGGGTGGCATGGTCCACCAAGACCAGGATGAACCTGTTGCCCATGGCTGTCTTGGGATCCAGAGGCCCCACAATGTCAATACCCACCCTCTCAAAGGGGTACTGACAACAGGGAAAGGTTGGAGAGGAGCCTTGTGCTTCCTCCCACTCTTACCACTTGCCTGGCAAGTCTGACAGGTCCTGCAATGAGTATCTGAACTCTTGCGCATTTGGGGCCAATGAAAGTGGGTGACAAGCCTTTGAAAGGTCTTGTCTTGCCCCAAATGTCCTGCTAAAGGCACATCATGAGCCAGACCCAGTAGGAAGGCTCTGAGCGCTGGGGTACCACCAGCACACGGGCTGACCCAGGCTCAGCAACCTTAGGCTCACTATACAGGAGACCATTCTCCCAGTAGATCCAGGGTGATCCAGACTGATCACCTGCTGCCTGGCTTACAGCCTGTTGCCGCAAGCCCTCAAGAGAAGGGCACTTCTTCTGCTCCTCGCAGAATTCTTCCCTGGAGGGGCCTCCTTCCTGCTGCCAATGGGTCAGCTCAGGCAGGTCCCCCAGTTCAGCCACTTGTTCCCCTGTAGGTTCCAGGGCATCCCCCTCAAGGTCTGCCTCCTCCTGGACCGTGGGAACTTCGGGGGCCGGTTTCCCGCGCCCCCTGCTTCCTCTCTTTAAGGCAGGCACCTGGGCCCTTCTTCCAGGCTCCAGGTCCTCTTGAATACCCTTACCGGCTGCCATTGACCGAGTGGTCACACACGCCCACTCTGGCAGACCCAACATCTCCAAATGAGACCTCCGCTCCACCTTCGCCCAAGGGGAGCTCTCCAAATCATTGCCTAGCAGACAGTCAACAGGCATGGCTGGCCTCACAGCTACTTGAAGGATACCTGAGACCCCCCCACTCAAAGGGAACCTGGGCCACCTTGCAGTGGCTCTCTGAGTTGTCAGCGGCAACTACAGGGTAGAATACGTTGGGGACCACCTGCTCCTCAGACACCAGCCGACAACTGACAGCTGTCACACTGGCCCCGGTGTCTCTCAGAGCCTCCACCCTATGGCCATTGATGGTCACCCACTGCCTGTATTTCTTAGTGTTATCAGGCAGCTGGGTCCTAGGGACCATCTCACTGTCTCCTAAAGAGACCAGGGACATCTCTGCGGGACCCCACCCACCTTGGGCACCCAACTCCTCCCCCAGGGCTACACTAGCCATCTGCCGGGGTGGTGCACCAGTGGGTGCAGTGGTCATGGTATTGGGGCACTTGGGACTTCCTACAAAGTGACCCACCTGACCACAACTAAAACATGCTTTGGGCCCCTTCTGAACAGACTTATCTGTTGGGACCCATGGTCTTTTCTCAGTGGGAGGCTGGGAACCCTTACCTTGGTTCCCTTGGGGTTTACTTTGGGGCCCTTTTGGAACTCCTTCTGTTTACCCTTGTCCCCCCACTCTTCTGCTGGGGACCCTGCCCACCTTTGGCGGAGTCTCCCACAAGACCCTTGTGGACCCGGGTACTGACCCAGCGGTCCGCCTCCTCAGCAAGCTTCCTAGGATTAGTCAGCTTACTGTCAACTAGGTGCTGGCGTAGCTCTGGAAAACAACTACTGGACAAGTGCTCCCATGCGATTAAATCATAGAACTCCTGTAAGTCATTTACTTTGCTACCCTTCACCCATCCATCCAATGCTCTGCAAAAATAAGACACATACTCCACCCAGGTACTAGACTCCAGCTTTTTGCAGTTCCTAAACTTCTGCCTATAAAGCTCTGGAGTTAACCCATACCTTGCCACTAAAGCTTCCTTCAGGTGGGCATAGGACATCTGATCAATTGTGGGCAAGGCTAGCAAGGTTTCCCTTCCCTCACCTGCAAAGCGGCCCCACAACCCCGCTCCCCAATCCTTCTCAGGGACCCGGTGTGATGTCATGGCGATCTCATATGCTTTAAACCATTGCCCAATGTCCTCCCCCTTCATGAAATCCTTAATAACCTCCTTGGGGATGTACACTCTACTTTCTACAGGCACTGGAGGTGTGCTGCCACCAGAGGGAGTGATTTCTAGGCTTCTAGCCTTTAGCTCTAGCTCCTCACCACTCTCTCATGCTCTAAAAGCATCTTCTTTTCTTCCATGGCCAACCTCTTACTTTCTAACTCCAATTTCTTATGCTCAAGGCTATCATGGCTTCCCTGTTTCAGTTTGGCCATCTCCATTTCATGCATCCTGTTTTTGTCCCTGTCCTCCAGCTCCTCTGGAGACAGGCCCTTTGAGAAACACTGCTGCCCTCCCTGGAAGGCGCTCTCCTCCCAGTTAAGCCCAATGGCCCCTCAAGCTGCCCATCTAAATTCTCTGCCTCCTCCACAGGCTCCTCGGACTGCCCACTGGCATTCCGTGCTTCCAACCAGGCTCTCAGTGCCTTGTGAAACTCCTCCTTCCTGGTGAGGCCTCTCATAGAGATTTTAAACTTTTTGCAAACAGCTTTGAGTTCTGGCACAGTGTAGGTATCAACCCTATCTTCTTCAAATTCAATATCTGCATGTGCAATGGATCCTTTTTTGCTCATGGTGAAAATTGGCAGTTCTCAACAAAAATAAAGGTTCCAAGGAAAAAAAGTCCTATCAAAAGGTATGTGGTCGCGTATTGGTCTGCACTCACTAGTAGTGTACACCAATCACTGTATATGAATCACAAATGCAAGTCCAAATCCTCACCGCTGACCACCAATGTTAGAACTGGGGGTCTCTAGTTGGCAATGGTTTGCACCTTTGTCCAAATAGGGACCCTTGCTTCTAGTCAGGATAAGGGGGAAACACTCCTAAAATAACCCCTGCTCACCCCCTGGTAGCTTGGCACGAGCAGACAGGCTTATCTCAGAGGCAGTGTGTAAAGCATTTGTGACCACATACAGTAATACAGTGAAAACACTACAGATGGACACCACACAGGTTGGTTATGTAAAAATAAGTAATCTTTATATAGACTTATCACAAGACCCAATAGCAAAAATCCACAATACTGTACTCAAAAATAGGCTTTAAAAGGTTATAAAATAGTTCAGTTCTCTCAAGTTGTAAATGCGACACTTTACTCTCAATGTACCTTGAATGCGTAACGCAAAGAAAACAAAAGGGTCGCAGGGAAGGTGATGCGTCGGTTCCTTACACTCAGGGGAGTGGATGCGTCGGTTCCTTACTGCTGCGCAGGGGAGTTGATGCTCGCTTCCTTACTGTGTGGGGAGGTGATGCGTCGGTTTCTTACTGCTTTCCGGTGCGATGCGACAAGATGGCACCTCGATGCGATACTCTTCTCCGGTACGATGCGACAAAATGGCGTCTTGGTTGCGATGCGACAACGTTGGTGTGATGCGTGCACGCCCGACGGCCATGCGGCGACTCGATGATCTTTGGAGCTGCGACAGGCCCTGCGACGCGCTTCTCCGGCGATGCGATGATGACCTCTGTGGCAGCGTCTCGCTTCTCCGGTGATGCGCCGCGCTTCGGCGATGCGATGACCGCGGCTGCGGCGGCGACACGCTTCTCGTTGTTGCGTCGCGCTTCCAGCTCCCAGCGACACGCAGTCTCTCAGAAGGCCCAGCACAACAGCAGGCACTTCAATTCCCAGCAAGGGAATGCAGGGGGAGCTGGTTGGTGAAGTCTTGTATCCCTGAGACTTCAGGCAGGAGGCAAGCTCTAGTTCAAGCCCTTGGAGATTCTCTTCTTCAAGATGACAAAGCACAGCAAAGTCTTTTCTCCTGTCCTTGGCAGAAAGCAACCACTGCAGGCCAACCCCAATCAGCAAAACAGCACAGGGGCAGTACTCCTCCTTCAGCTTCTCCGGTTCTTCTCCTTGGCAACAGGTTTCTTGATTTCCCAGAAGTGATCTAATTTCCTAGGGGTCTGGGTCCCCTTTTTATACACCTTTTCCCTTTGTTCTCTGAAGGCAGAGAGGCCTTTGCCTAGTCCAAACCAGTTCTGGTCAGTCCTGGAGCACTTTGTTTTTCTGTCTCCTTCTTTCCTTTGAGAGTGAGGGGCAGAGCCATCAGACGCCCGGCAGGGGGTGGAGCCAGCACTGTGGAAGGCAGGCACAGCCCTATTCAGACCTAGGTGCAACTCCTCCCACCCATCCTCCTTCAGGCAGACCTATTCAGCCTAGTGCTGACTCACCCTGCCTCCTGGAATCCCCCAGCCCCTGTCACTCACAAACCCAGACACACAATACACAACCTGAGCAGAGGCAGCTGGATGGTTTAGGCAAGAAAATACCTACTTTCTAAAAGTGGTATTTTCAAACAAAGAATGTTAAAACCAACTTCACTAAAAGATATATTTTATCATTCTGAGTTCAGGCATACTAAATTCGTTTTTCTACCATGTTCTCTGGGTCAGTTAGGATTATAAGGTGTAATAATCAAAACTGCCCATTCTGGCCTATGGAGAACAGGTAGCCTTGCAATAGTGAAAAACGAAAATGGCTGTAATTCACTATAAGGACATGCCACACACACCAGGGCATGTCCTACCTTATACCTACAATGCACCCTGCCCTTGGGCCTACCTTAGGGGTGTCTGATATGAAGATAAGGGACGGTTTAGGGACTGGCAAGTGGGTGCACTTGCCAAGTCGACATGGCAGTCACAGACTGCACACAGGCTCTGCAATGGCAGGCCCGAGACACATTTTACAAGCCGCTTCTGTGGGTGGCACAACCAGTGCTGCAAGCCCACCAGCGGCATTGGATTTACAAGCCCTGGGCACACTCAGTGCACTGTACTAGGGACTGACAAGTAAACCAATCATCCAATCATGGAGTCACTAATCCATACATCACTTTACAGTAGGGAGCACTTGCACTGTGGCACTGAACAGCAGTGGCACAGTGCCTAAAAGCATCTAAAACCAGCAAAACATAAGAGGCAACAGCAAAAAAATGGAAGGGAGACCCACGCCAATGGTGCCAAGTCTAACATTCATCTATTAAAATTGCTATGTGAATACCAGGTGTCTGCTCCAGCGGTCCGAATTAAAGGGAGCTCTAGGAAGATGTGAGGTTCTAGAAACAGGATCAAGGCTGGCAGGATCTGTGGTTGCATTACGCCAAATTAACCTTTTAGGTGGAACATTGTCATCTACGTGACCCATGGCAGCGAGACGAGGTGGTCTAGTCCACTCTTACTCTAGACGACTCTAACAAGGAGAGACTTTAAATGAACTGGAAAGTGTCTTCAAATCACAGTGAAAGGAGGGGATTTTTTGAAGTTTAATATTCGGTGGCATCAGGTTGCAGGGTATTGGCCCCAGCACAAAGCAAGCTCGGCCATCTGGGCAGATCTTTTCAAACTTAAGAATCTCAACCAGACGCGCACATGTGTAAGCAAGCAGCCTCTGATTGATGAGGAAAACTTGCCCTTGTTTCTAGAAGACCTGGTGAACCACAGACGGCCATTTAAAAGAGTTACTCATTCACAGTGGCGGTGCGTCCATTGGGGCGTTGGGGCGTAGCCCCCCCGCCTGCAGCTCCCTCGGCGTCTTTGAACCTAAGTAAACTGAATCAGTTTACTTAAGTTCAAAGAGCCGAGGGAGAACTGACAATCATGTCAGTCAGCATGACGTCGGACCGCCCACCCCCTTCAGAGTCTGAAGGGTGTGGGCGGTCCTGCGTCATGTTGACTGACATGATTGTTAGAGGGACCAGGGGCAGCAGGCAGCACTGCAGCACAAGTGCGCATGAGTGGGCAAGGGCACCGAATTTTCGCGCCGTGCCCAGTCATGCGCACTTGTGTGTGCACTGGCTTGCGCATGCCCATTAGGAGAGCGAGGGTTGAGCAAAGGCTCAAACCTCGGTCTCCTAATGGGCAGGCGGGCGAGGGGTAACCGTGCCCCAGTGGTGGCTGGTGACATTTGAAAGTGGTGGGGCGTAAAATTATTGGCATACTGCACCGCAGCGAGCGAGCGTAGCGAGCGAGCCCGAACAACCTAAGAGGGGTTCGGGGGGGTTCTCCCCCCGAGAAAATTTTGAAAAAAGAGTGGACAAATGGTGCATTTTCAAGCAAATTTGAGAAAGCAGGATGGTTAATAAAGCAATTGTGAAAGTGCAGTTATTACATTAATAAAGAGATGTCATATAACATAGGTAGCTGCTTATTCAAGCTTTCTTTCACCCCATAGTCCAGCAGGGTCTTGATACAAGACAGATAAGAGAAAAAGCAGTGTGGTCCTCGACCAGGAAGACACTCATATTTCGTTGGTAAGAAGTCAAAGGATTGGTCAAATTGAAAACCTGAAATGCAATATGCAATCAAACAATTTGCAAGTACATCTCATCTATGTTCAACAAGCCATGTTTTACCCATGATTGGAATTGTGAATCACCAAATAAACTGAGCCACTGCAATCAAAAGCAGAGGGCCTCCTCAAAAGTATGCCCTTAAGAGAGTTCTCTCATCTCATGTACTCTCTATATTTTCTCTGGAAGTTGAAAACTCATCACATTCTACTGCACAAACCTGAACCCTTCTGCATATTCCAACACCAGAACTCATTCTTGGCCATTTAGTTTGGAGCCATTCATACCAGGAATACAGAAAATACCTTTAAATAGAGTAGAAGGTTTATGAATACAAGCACTTAGCAATTGTACATATACTATGAATGAGAGCCAAAGGAAACAAAAAGGAATAAAGAAGGGAGCAACACTCAAACACAACTCATGCTCCGGAACGCCATAAAATTCTCTATGTGGCAAGTTCATCACCTATAGCAGAACACAGTACATTTAATGTCTCCCTCAGTTTAGCATATTAAACAATAGCAAGTGGTAATTCTTGTGATATGTACTCATCACTGTAGACTATTGTAGAGTCACTATATAAATACAATTAATACAATATGTGGTGTTAGGTGTTGAAAATCTAGACTCACACCTGTCTATATTTTTTTTGATGTTTTATCCTTGATAATGTGCCCTATTGACACTCTGGGGACCATATTCAGTGTGCGCGCCCTGAAACCGCTCATAAACTCGAAAAGTAAATAGAAATGCCCCCTTCTCCTTCTATGTTTCACTACCCTTCCCTTCAGCTTGTCTGTGCACTGTCTCTCTCTCCCTGGCAGTCTCTCTCCTGCCCATGTCTCCCTCCTTGCCTCGGATCTGTGACTGTAGTATGATTCCAACTGTCTCCTCCCTTTATTCAAAGCCTCATGCTCATTCCTCTGCTCTCCCCTGTCACGGCCACCAGTCTGTCTGTGCCTGTCTCTTTCTCTGTCTTACTCTCTCTGCACTCAAGTTAATTCCTTGACTGACTGTCTCTTCCCTGCTCTTTCAGCTCTTATCTCTATTCCGCTGTCTCTTTCTCTGTCCAATTTCCTCTCTCTCTCGCTCGGTCTTGCAGCTTCTCGGTCACTCCCTCTGTTTCCCCTGTCACTGCCTCACTCCCGGTCTTTTCTGTGTCTCTTAGGTCTCTTCCAACTCCCTCCTCCTCTATTATCTCTCGCTATCTTTGCTGCTTGTCTCTCTCCCGCATCTGCTCCGGCTGTTTTCTTATCCCTGTCATTTCCTTAGTGCCCGTCTCTTCCAACAACTAGTGCAGCACGAGTCACATCAATCTATACCACAGTGTTTTATATTATTGGTAGAATGGTTTGTTACAAGAAGGTAGAACCTCCACTCTGAAACACATCCCATAATTGCTGGGAAAAGATTTGTCACAGAAAACAAAGTCAAGACCCTGCGGCAATATGGCAAGTTTCATAGGTGCGATCAAGCTGGATACTGCACAGCGTGTTGATCTCTTGATACACCTGCATCAATCTAATGTGCATACCCCTTCACAATCATCCATTGCAAACAAAATGTATACAGCAAGTGCTTTGAAGCACTCGGATTCGACAAGTAAAAAGGAGAGCTGTAGCAATACAGATGGCATCTATGGAATGCACCAACGAGTGAATGAATATTCACAATCTTGGAACATTTCTACACTTGGTTTTCCAAAAGAATGCCCCTTCTGCGGCACTACTGGACTTCTCCGCAAAGGAAACACATATACCAGGTGAGAAATATTGCCAGATCGCACCTGATGCCCAACATGTACACATCCATATTACCTCACATGTGCCCATCTGCCCTTGTGCCCAGTCAGGCACACTACAACACAACTGGACACACTATTTCAGATGACGTATACGAAACAGGACCCCGGACCCCGAAGTTGCCTCCTAAGTGGAGCTCGTGTTCTATAATCGGCCACCGGGTCTTGGAAAATTGACACAATGGTCTGTGCACGCGGCAAATTCAGAGTTTTTTGTTGTTGTCACAATCTGCATACGATTAATCTTTAGTAGGACTCAGGAGTTCATTTCTGCATAGCACATAGAGCTAACTGAACCAACTTAAAGGCGCATTTGTACATTCCTCCCATCCCAATTCCCACCCCTTATAAAAACGTGCTGGAAACTGTCCGGTGATGGACTCCCCGCTGCAGAGATCCATGCAGACCCTGGCACCAGCGGCGTCAATCCTCATTAGATAGCTCCGGGGTTCAGCGCCTGCAGGTGAGCGCTAAGTACACCACCACGCTGCAAGATCCAGTGAGGTGGCAGAAAGTGTTCAGCTCCTCTGTGATCTGCGAGCACGAGGCACGTCTGGGGTCCAGTGGGACAGCTCAGCTGACTGACTACCAGTTGCAGCGGTAACGTATGTGAACTTTGCTCCCTACTTGAAAAGTTCGGTTACTCTAGGGTAAAGACGGGTGCACACAGAGGGCCACAGAAAAGGCAGAGCCGGAGACTACATCCAGTCAGCCGCGTTGCAATCGGCTAACAAGTGTCCACTTGAGTGGGCCTGCCTGGAGACCTTTACCGACCGCCACTACCTATGTCACTAAGTCTAGTTTTAAAACAAACCCTTGCAAGTATTCTCAAGCAAGACTCCTGGTGAACCTTTCAGTGCTTGTTGCTGCTGAATGTTTACTTCACCAAGCCATTTCAACATTAAATGTGCTAAAAAAAAAAGAGGTTCATCATAAGCATTAACGCCTTTTCTTTTTTTGTTCCCCCACCCCACCCTATGTTCTGGGTGATGCCTTTCCCATTCCTGTCCAACTCCTTGATTTGCAGGGCCACCAAAGCAGAGTGCGGCTAGGCTGTTCGTTATCCTTCGCACTTTATGTATTCATTTTACTTACTACTCTTAAAACAGCTTTGATCGTATTGGTTAAAATAAGTCAACATGGCACGCCCTGCTATGCAATGCATGCCTCATGACAGGTGTGCGTGCATTCGTCATCTTACTATCCAAGGAAAGAGGCCGGAGATCTCAAGCTGTATATCCTGTCACACATTCAGTCCGGGGTTCTTTACATTCTGGGACTTACAGTCCTGTATTTATAAGATAAATTAAGACTACAGGTATCAACGGCAAATGGAAGACATACCAGATAAGCTTCAATGCATTTCTACGAGGGGGCAGAAGGTGGCGAAGAGCTGTCCTTGGAAATGCGAAGGGAATTATTTGCATACTGCACTGGGGATCAAAGAGCACATTCGGGTCTCTTTTTCCAACTTGCCTATAAAGAATTATGCAAACCTGCGTAAGGTGCCACCTGGCAGAAGAAAGCAGCACTCCCTCCCACGTGCTTTGATGTATCCAGGCGCTAGCTGGGAATGCCAGGCATGGGAGTCGGGTAAGCTGTTATAACTTTGCATTCTTCCGTGACTGCGATACTTTCCCCCCTTCCCTCCTCTTCCTTTTGTTTGCGGGCTAGTGCTGGTGCAATGGTGTTCTGGTCGCAATTGAATGGGAAGTGATGAATGGGGTTATTGTGTGGGGGTGAGAGGGGAGGGGGCAATAGAAACTTCTTTAGAAGCATGCTGTGTGGGGGCAGCACTCTCTGTGGCAGATAAAGCGCTGCGGGTTGAGGTCGGGCTGTGGGCGCGTTGCAGAAAGTTTTCGGCGGGCTGGAAAGTTCCCGTTTCTGGTGAATGAATGCCTGGGTAACTTTGGGCTGGAAGATGGAGTGCGGATCACGCCGGGGCTCGCGCACAGGGCACAAAGTGTGAGAGCGGGGCAGCGCGCGCATGAACCGGAGGTCCACTCCCAGCCCTACTACTGCTGTCATCCTGCAGGCACTGACCACCTGCAGACGGAAATGGGTAAAGTGTACATGCTATCACGAAATGCGTGCTGGCTCTGAACATGCTATTCCTACCTTCATTTTTACTAGTTTCCATGTTGCGAGACGAGAGGGGCTGTAGAGTCGTGATTGGAAAAGTCGATGTCGGCGGCTTACATCATTGCCCCCTTCATATATAAAACAGCCTCCATTGGAAAGTGTTTGTCCCTCTCTAAAACCACGATTACAGGTCCCGGAATACTAATAAAAATCCTGGCCTGGGTGAGCTGCTCGGGAATGGATTCAGCAAACTCGAGCGCTCTGCTTCCTGCCATTACACCGTGGACATAAGGTTCTGTGCGACCCGCCTGCTGCGCTGCTGTGCCTCATTCAGGTAGCAGAGGTTTAACTAGGAGTGAGTGAATTAGCGCCCGTCCTCCCATGCCTGGCATTCCCAGCTAGCGCCTGGATACATCAAAGCACGTGGGAGGGAGTGCTGCTTTCTTCTGCCAGGTGGCACCTTACGCAGGTTTGCATAATTCTTTATAGGCAAGTTGGAAAAAGAGACCCGAATGTGCTCTTTTTGATCCCCAGTGCAGTATGCAAATAATTCCCTTCGCATTTCCAAGGACAGCTCTTCGCCACCTTCTGCCCCCTCGTAGAAATGCATTGAAGCTTATCTGGTATGTCTTCCATTTGCCGTTGATACCTGTAGTCTTAATTTATCTTATAAATACAGGACTGTAAGTCCCAGAATGTAAAGAACCCCGGACTGAATGTGTGACAGGATATACAGCTTGAGATCTCCGGCCTCTTTCCTTGGATAGTAAGATGACGAATGCACGCACACCTGTCATGAGGCATGCATTGCATAGCAGGGCGTGCCATGTTGACTTCTTTTAACCAATACGATCAAAGCTGTTTTAAGAGTAGTAAGTAAAATGAATACATAAAGTGCGAAGGATAACGAACAGCCTAGCCGCACTCTGCTTTGGTGGCCCTGCAAATCAAGGAGTTGGACAGGAATGGGAAAGGCATCACCCAGAACATAGGGTGGGGGTGGGGGGGACAAAAAAAGAAAAGGCGTTAATGCTTATGATGAACCTCTTTTTTTTTTTAGCACATTTAATGTTGAAATGGCTTGGTGAAGTAAACATTCAGCAGCAACAAGCACTGAAAGGTTCACCAGGAGTCTTGCTTGAGAATACTTGCAAGGGTTTGTTTTAAAACTAGACTTAGTGACATAGGTAGTGGCGGTCGGTAAAGGTCTCCAGGCAGGCCCACTCAAGTGGACACTTGTTAGCCGATTGCAACGCGGCTGACTGGATGTAGTCTCCGGCTCTGCCTTTTCTGTGGCCCTCTGTGTGCACCCGTCTTTACCCTAGAGTAACCGAACTTTTCAAGTAGGGAGCAAAGTTCACATACGTTACCGCTGCAACTGGTAGTCAGTCAGCTGAGCTGTCCCACTGGACCCCAGACGTGCCTCGTGCTCGCAGATCACAGAGGAGCTGAACACTTTCTGCCACCTCACTGGATCTTGCAGCGTGGTGGTGTACTTAGCGCTCACCTGCAGGCGCTGAACCCCGGAGCTATCTAATGAGGATTGACGCCGCTGGTGCCAGGGTCTGCATGGATCTCTGCAGCGGGGAGTCCATCACCGGACAGTTTCCAGCACGTTTTTATAAGGGGGTGGGAATTGGGATGGGAGGAATGTACAAATGCGCCTTTAAGTTGGTTCAGTTAGCTCTATGTGCTATGCAGAAATGAACTCCTGAGTCCTACTAAAGATTAATCGTATGCAGATTGTGACAACAACAAAAAAACTCTGAATTTGCCGCGTGCACAGACCATTGTGTCAATTTTCCAAGACCCGGTGGCCGATTATAGAACACGAGCTCCACTTAGGAGGCAACTTCGGGGTCCGGGGTCCTGTTTCGTATACATCATCTGAAATAGTGTGTCCAGTTGTGTTGTAGTGTGCCTGACTGGGCACAAGGGCAGATGGGCACATGTGAGGTAATATGGATGTGTACATGTTGGGCATCAGGTGCGATCTGGCAATATTTCTCACCTGGTATATGTGTTTCCTTTGCGGAGAAGTCCAGTAGTGCCGCAGAAGGGGCATTCTTTTGGAAAACCAAGTGTAGAAATGTTCCAAGATTGTGAATATTCATTCACTCGTTGGTGCATTCCATAGATGCCATCTGTATTGCTACAGCTCTCCTTTTTACTTGTCGAATCCGAGTGCTTCAAAGCACTTGCTGTACACATTTTGTTTGCAATGGATGATTGTGAAGGGGTATGCACATTAGATTGATGCAGGTGTATCAAGAGATCAACACGCTGTGCAGTATCCAGCTTGATCGCACCTATGAAACTTGCCATATTGCCGCAGGGTCTTGACTTTGTTTTCTGTGACAAATCTTTTCCCAGCAATTATGGGATGTGTTTCAGAGTGGAGGTTCTACCTTCTTGTAACAAACCATTCTACCAATAATATAAAACACTGTGGTATAGATTGATGTGACTCGTGCTGCACTAGTTGTTGGAAGAGACGGGCACTAAGGAAATGACAGGGATAAGAAAACAGCCGGAGCAGATGCGGGAGAGAGACAAGCAGCAAAGATAGCGAGAGATAATAGAGGAGGAGGGAGTTGGAAGAGACCTAAGAGACACAGAAAAGACCGGGAGTGAGGCAGTGACAGGGGAAACAGAGGGAGTGACCGAGAAGCTGCAAGACCGAGCGAGAGAGAGAGAAATTGGACAGAGAAAGAGACAGCGGAATAGAGATAAGAGCTGAAAGAGCAGGGAAGAGACAGTCAGTCAAGGAATTAACTTGAGTGCAGAGAGAGTAAGACAGAGAAAGAGACAGGCACAGACAGACTGGTGGCCGTGACAGGGGAGAGCAGAGGAATGAGCATGAGGCTTTGAATAAAGGGAGGAGACAGTTGGAATCATACTACAGTCACAGATCCGAGGCAAGGAGGGAGACATGGGCAGGAGAGAGACTGCCAGGGAGAGAGAGACAGTGCACAGACAAGCTGAAGGGAAGGGTAGTGAAACATAGAAGGAGAAGGGGGCATTTCTATTTACTTTTCGAGTTTATGAGCGGTTTCAGGGCGCGCACACTGAATATGGTCCCCAGAGTGTCAATAGGGCACATTATCAAGGATAAAACATCAAAAAAAATATAGACAGGTGTGAGTCTAGATTTTCAACACCTAACACCACATATTGTATTAATTGTATTTATATAGTGACTCTACAATAGTCTACAGTGATGAGTACATATCACAAGAATTACCACTTGCTATTGTTTAATATGCTAAACTGAGGGAGACATTAAATGTACTGTGTTCTGCTATAGGTGATGAACTTGCCACATAGAGAATTTTATGGCGTTCCGGAGCATGAGTTGTG
This sequence comes from Calotriton arnoldi, assembly GCA_963921515.1. Taxonomy (NCBI): domain Eukaryota; kingdom Metazoa; phylum Chordata; class Amphibia; order Caudata; family Salamandridae; genus Calotriton; species Calotriton arnoldi. The sequence continues at coordinate 1,205,200 of CAWUFW010004324.1, read as the reverse complement.
TTTGAGTGTTGCTCCCTTCTTTATTCCTTTTTGTTTCCTTTGGCTCTCATTCATAGTATATGTACAATTGCTAAGTGCTTGTATTCATAAACCTTCTACTCTATTTAAAGGTATTTTCTGTATTCCTGGTATGAATGGCTCCAAACTAAATGGCCAAGAATGAGTTCTGGTGTTGGAATATGCAGAAGGGTTCAGGTTTGTGCAGTAGAATGTGATGAGTTTTCAACTTCCAGAGAAAATATAGAGAGTACATGAGATGAGAGAACTCTCTTAAGGGCATACTTTTGAGGAGGCCCTCTGCTTTTGATTGCAGTGGCTCAGTTTATTTGGTGATTCACAATTCCAATCATGGGTAAAACATGGCTTGTTGAACATAGATGAGATGTACTTGCAAATTGTTTGATTGCATATTGCATTTCAGGTTTTCAATTTGACCAATCCTTTGACTTCTTACCAACGAAATATGAGTGTCTTCCTGGTCGAGGACCACACTGCTTTTTCTCTTATCTGTCTTGTATCAAGACCCTGCTGGACTATGGGGTGAAAGAAAGCTTGAATAAGCAGCTACCTATGTTATATGACATCTCTTTATTAATGTAATAACTGCACTTTCACAATTGCTTTATTAACCATCCTGCTTTCTCAAATTTGCTTGAAAATGCACCATTTGTCCACTCTTTTTTCAAAACTTTTTGGGGGTGAGAACCCCCCCGAACCCCCCCTTAGGTTGTTCGGGCTCGCTCGCTGCGGTGCAGTATGCCAATAACTTTACGCCCCACCACTTTCAAATGTCACCAGCCACCACTGCTCATTCACAGACTGACAAGCAGTGGAGAATCTGACGGCGGAGAGGAGAGCACATGGTTACAACCTCGGAGGTGAAGTAGGGTTTGAGCCCGAGGCGAGCATTATGGAAATGCTGCAGTGGGTGCATCCTTTTCAGTCTAGTGTGAACAGCCCTGTCAGCCTCACTGCCTGCAGCTAATCTTCAATACTCTGAGGGTTAAAATGTCTGCAGTCTTTGGAATCGATGACTCAGGAAAAAACACTCATTTACTACTGCAACCAGGGAACATGATAGGCACCGTGATGGGTGGACAGAAAGAGGCTGGGGCTCCGAAGGACTTTGAGAGACTGGTTTGAATGGTCGCAATGAAATTTAATAAGACCAGTCTTAAAACAAGCATTGGTAAAGCCAATAGGCTTCGGCTCTGAGAGGCCGAGCCCTTATCTATGACACGTTTCAAATACACCGTCTGCTCATCATTTGCGGAATTCCTATCTCTATACCCAGCTCACACGTCCCTTTTAAGCCAGTTTCCACACTGGAAGCCCCTCAGTCCTGTTTTAGTGTGGACCTGGATCTTGCTTTGGGATGTGCATCAACAGAAGCAAATGAAAACCACTAATAACTCACAGAAGCAAACGGCTGATTTTAGAGTTCTTCAAAACACCCAAAATACTTTTGAGCTGGTGCAAAGTTCAAATTGGTAAAGGTCTCTTGGCCGAGCAAGGTTATTTGACTGTTGTCCAATTCAGCAACAGCCTGCGCAAAGAGGGGGATCACTTTAGTGCACATTTCCCCAGAGGAAATAGCGCAGACCTGGGGGGTACATGGAAGAATTCAATAAGGTGTTCCACCCTCTGTGGGCAAGAAGGGCAGCACCTGCAGTGTTTGGGCTCCTGATAATTGGGGGAATTGTGCAATACTGAGGCCGCAGAAATCCTCACTGCCAGGTAACGCCATCGTAGGGGACACATGCAGCATATTTTTTTAAGTCAACAGCTTTGCATTCGGGGATTAATTGTTTCTGTTACCAATCTGAGTAGAGACTAACAAACTCAATCATGTAAAGTCCTGTTGGCTAAAAGGTTGGGACTAGCAGAAGGCGCCTCGCATGATAAGCATTGTAAAGAAAAGTTGTTATTCTTACCCTATTTAGGGGTATATTCACAAGAACGTGTGCTAAACATCTCCAAAAAATGTTAACGCAACTTTGCACATCGCAGCCCATCGCGGGAAAATAACCCTGTGTTAACGTGGAATTCACAACACGGCGGTACCATGCGATAGTCCGCCGAAAACGCGGCCAATGTCCGCGATACAACCACCGTGACGGAGTTAAAAACACAAACCCCAACGCGGAAAAAGACGCGATGTGCCCAAACGCGATAAGAAAACAGTGCAAACCAGCGAGAGGCCAGCAATACCCACGCGTAATGCGGGAAAAAGCACAAGAACAGCATACGGAAAATGCCACTAAAAAACGAAATCAACTGCGGAGTACCACGGATGCATCCTGACCGACTGCAGAGGACAACATGAACCCCACAATCCCCACGGAGGAACACCCAGGAATACAGGGCTTGTGGAAGGGCAATGAGAAGAGGAAGAGGAAGACGGGGTACAGTCACCAGGAAAACACGATTATCGCCACGGATGAGCCAGAACACCACCACCAACTGTACGTCACCTCCAATGTGTCATTGGCAACAAAGAGGCAAAGATGGCACACCACCTCGGACCATGTGAATGCCGTCGCATGGCAGAGGAGGACAATGGAAGAGCACAAGAGGCTCTGGACTGATGTGAATGGCAAAACCAAGCAGAAACTCGCTGCCAACACGAAAGCAGCAACGCACCCCGGAGGAGGGGGCCAGCAGAACACCAGGAGCTGAATGACATGGAGAAGATGGTGGCCACAGTCACCAGTCGGGAGACGGTGACATGAGTTGAGGGATCTGGACACTGCCCAACATGACCCAACACTACATCAACATGGTGCGTAGCGACCTGGGAGTGGGGGCATGGGGGGAGATGGGCACAATGGCACACATGCACAATCAAGCAGGGCACACTGCACACCCACAATGACTCTGGATCATGTCCCTGATCCCACGGGAACACTTCAGCACACACACAAACACCAAGTAGTCCCACGAACACCATGTGCCCAAAGGGGCACCCACCCAACACATCAACATTCACACAACCAACACGTGCGAAACACAGCAAACATGCATATATGTCAGCCACACTGACAATGCAAGAGACACCACATGACGAGTAGCTTGGCTGCAGTCCTATCATCATGGAAATGTACACGGCACGACACTGAGGTGGCTGAGTGCGGACAACACCCGAAAATGAGCAGGTCACACTCGGACACAACTACCTGCACAAACAACCCCTGACCTCAACGACACATCTGCGGACAAACCATGCCCAAGAGTCACAACTCGACAAAGAGCACCAGTTACCCAAGTCTGCAACATCTCAGCACCGTGGAAGCACAGAACTGACAGGCACACCGCATGAAAGGGATCAGTTGCAGACAAATCAGAGCCGCAGGAGCGAATCACCCACCGTACAGCTTACGCACATAAGTATAAGTGCACCTCGACATTGACAACATCCCGGTACAAACAGCAACACCTCCACAACAGAACACAGGACACAACTGGTGCCGCAAATGTGCACAACATGGAAAATCACATCTGGCACAGCAGGAAACTGTGACATGACAATGTACAAGTACAACCTGTAACCTGCAAATATGTCTTAGTCACACATGCTGTGCTTGTGGACATTTTGTACTGTCCCATCATTGCCAGGGAAGGCCACAATGTGACGTTCTCATGAGAAGAAATTGTTAATGATAGTGTTCCTAAGGGCCATTCCTGCCGCAGCTGCAGTGGGATGTGGGCCACCTGCCCCATCACCCCCATCATCGTCCGGTACTTCTGGAACTGGGATCCATGGGGCATTGGTGCGTACACAGATGTTGTGCAACACACAACATGCAACGATCATCTTGCACACGATGTCCGGGCTGTACAGGAGCTTTCCACCTGTGCCGTCCAGGCACCTGAAACGTGACTTCAACACGCCAAATGTGCGTTCCACGATGCCCCTGGTGCTTATGTGGGCTGCATTGTACTGCCTCTGGGCGGGTGTGTTCGGGTCTCGGAGGTGTGTCATCATCCAAGGGCAGAGTGCATATCCTTGATCACCTGGGACAGTGCAGAGAGAAAAGAGTCAATACTTGGTTCGGCATGATGTGATGGCAGGCCCACTAATCCAGTGATGCCTGTGCTGGCTGTGTGTGGGGTGAGTGTAAGCCAGCCCTCAGGGAGTAGCTGGTGCTGGCAACAACTCCAACAGTCATCAGGCACTCAGAAATGCAATGTCAGAACAACAAGGGAGCATGACTTGAGTCGCACAGGGTTAGTGGCCCCGGATGTACAGCGGCCAACACGGGCCTACCGCCACGGGACGCTGACCTGCGGGAGACTGGGGTAGGGTCATGAGGGCAGAGCAGGGTCTCGTATGTATCATAGGTGCCTTCCGCGGAGTGTCTCGGGGGAGAATGGGAGGTCTACCCCCAGGGCATGATGCAGAGGGCACATGCCAGCTATGTCCGGCAACATGGCGGATATGAATGCCACAGACTCATGCCAGACACCAAGTCCGTACCTGCCCGTTGCTGATGACAACCCCCAGGCCACAGGCTCAGACACCAACAATGTTCCGCCGGAGGCTGACGGTCACTCACGGCGCACAGGGTTAGTGGCACCAGGTCAGTTGTTGATAGTGTTCGATCACCTCCGTGACTCTGATCCGGCTTTCGTCCGGACTGAGCCGCATCTTCCTCTTACTCCTCTCCGTGCGTTCACTGGTGTGGACTCTGCCATTCATGATTCACGACTAAGTGCTGGATGTGGGACCTACTGGTCCGCAGGGTAGGCCTGAGCCCTCATCCACGTGTCCCCGGCTTGCGTTGAACAGGGTTAGTGGCACCACGTGTCGCCAGCTTGCGTTGAATAGGGTTAGTGGCACCACGTGTGACTGGCTTGCGTTGAACAGGGTTAGTGGCACCACATGTCGCCGGCTTGCGTTGAACAGGGTTGGTGGCACCACGCGTCGCAGGCCTGCGATACGGAATTATGCTTCACTGATCGAAGGGAGTCTGGTGCTGTGGCCGCTGCCACGGACCTGGGGTCACTGCCATTCAAGACACATGTGGGACCTACTGGGCCGAAGAGGACGCCGGTGGAGTATGTCAATGAGAAAGGAGTAATGTGGGCCAGCATCGTGGGGGCCAGCGATGGTCTGCGGAGGCTGCAGAGGTCGCGGGACTGGGGCTTGGAGCTTGCACAGGCACGTGGTGGGCCCTCTTTGACACACGCCGGTGTAGGC